>CM060129.1:22766964-22961964 GCA_030522415.1 Channallabes apus | reverse complement strand
TTTGGACAACGTCATTCTCACAACTTTTTGGGAACAGTTTCGGGACGGACCCTTCGCGTTCCAACATGACTACGTACCAGTGCACAAAGTAAGGTCCATGAGCAAGAACTGGACTGGCGTCCTGACCTCAACATCTGATGGATCACCTTCGGGATGAATTAGGGCGGAGACTGTGAGACAACATCAGTGTTTGACCTCACAAATGCGCTTCTGGAACAACGGTCACAAACACACTCCTAAACCTTGTGGAAAACCTTCACAGAAGAGTTGAAGCTGTTATAGCTGCAAAGGGGGCGGGGCCCCTTTATGATGATCATCATAAACCCTGTGGATTAAGAATCAGATGTTACTCAAGTTCGAGCGAATACGTTTGGCAATATAGTGTGTGTGTGTGTGTATACTGTATATATTTCTATATGTAGAAATACAGGAATTTTTATTATGTCTTGAATATGAAAAAAAAGTCTGGAATAACTGGGGTAATTTTTTAGGCATCTCTGTAGAAAATAAATGTAATTTACAAAGTATAATAAAAAAAATTACTTTGCAGTCTGGCATCTAGATATATGATGATGTGATATGTTAATATTGTTTATATTATATTTATATAATATACATCATGCTATTTTTCTTTTACTGAAGTGTGTATATGCGTACATATTTTTGTCTGACAAAAGGAAACTGTTAATCTGCTACTAGTTAATCGATTGCGGATGGCAGGTGGACAAATTTTTCAAATAAGGGAGCGCAAACATACTTGGTTGGCCCCGCCCAAAGATACTCCACATGTAGGAAACACGCTGCCTTATCTTTTTTTATTTTATTTCATCTTTTTTTAATCATCATAAATCTGAGCCACTAAACTGTGAAGAGAACAGAAAGAATGTTTTTGCGCTTCTGTCTGAATAGCAGACGAACCAAAAGAATGACATCGGGTGTGTGTGTGTGTGTGTGTGTGTGTGTGTGTGAGAGAGAGAGCGCACTGCAGGATGAATCTGAGGAGAACGAATCCGTCGGATTAATAAGTGACTCCGATCCAGCGCGCGTGTGTTTGTTTTGCTAGTGTGTGGGCGGAGCTGCTGAGGACACGACCCCGGTCCTGCGGTTAGTCACGCTGATAAAGAGCTGCTGTAAACTCAACAATGTCCACAGACACGCACACACACACTCGCAAGGATTACAGAGGTGAGGAGGCGCGGGGCTCTGAACAGGGTTCGAGAGAGAGAGATAAACCCAGACAGATAGACGCACATGCAGAGGGAGAAGTGCATTCCGAGAGAAAGTTATTAGATTTTATAATAATAATAATAATAATAATAATAATAGATGGACGGTTGGAGAGTCAGAAGGACAGTGAGACACTTTGTATACACTTTCTCTCTGAAAGCATTTCTCCATCCAAGGCTTTGTCTTCATATCTGCAGCTCTACAACTGTCTCGCTGTCTCTCTCTCTCTGTCTGTCTGTGTATTGTGACAGTTGTATAAATGCAGACAGGACGCCGGGTGACGTAGAAAGACAAACATTAATATACGTATGAGGTGACACGGAGGGACGAAGAGTGGCTGATGGATAGAGAGACACATGCGCATCCACCCAGACAGAGAGGCGGACAGATGTGACTCAGTTCCTGTTGACAGCCTGGTGTGTGTGTGTGTGTGTGTGTGTGTGTGTGTGTGTGTGTGTGTGTGTGTGTGTGTGTGGGGAGCGCAGGGGAAGTCCAGTCCATATGGAGCGGACCGTCCTGTTTCTCTGCTGCGTTCAGCTCGCGGTTTTGTTTGGCTGTAACACCATGACACGCCGGTCACCACCGCAAAGCAAACACCACTCTCACTGTAATAACACAGCAGGCCGAGTTTAGTGTCTCTCACACACACACAGACACGCATGCGCGGTTCCTGTTGGTTCCAGTTGCCTCTCGCGTCACTTTTTAAACCTCGTCACAGATCTGTTTTTGTGGAAAGTTTGAAGAGGGACCGAGTAGACCCTCGCCAGACGAGACCCGGCTGATGATGGACGCCGTGTTCAGGATCTCCTGACGGAGACGCATCAGTATTCTGTCACGCTTATTCGTATATAAATCCCCAAACGCTGAGCTCGGTGTAAATCCGCCCGCAGTTCTGTCTGTTCCTCTCTCTTCTCTTCTCCCTTTTTTAGACTTTGCCTCACACGTCGGTATTTTTAGTCTCCGGCTATTTCTGGATGTTGACGAGGATTTTTTAAACTTCGCATGATGCCGTTAAAGAGCTTAAGGATCACAGAGAGACCGGGTTATTGGGGCGATGTGGAATTCTGTTTATCCTGATTTTTTTCCCCCCTAGTGGAAAATTTCACTCTGTGAGACTTCAGGGTAAAAAAAAAAAACAGAGGGAAAAAAAATCTGACTCACTTTATCATCAAATAAAGCCTCAGGACCAATCAGACGTCTCTGTCTTCACGCTCAGCTACAAACTGCATCAGAAGCGAGAGGGCTTTATAGACATGGAAGTGAGACAGCGCGTCCACCCAGGCTTCCAGCGCAGCTTCTAGTCACGAAGTGTCTCGAACATAGACGCAGTCGACAGAACGGCATCATCAGCACGGGCGGCGGCCGTGCGAGCAGTCCGCTAACAGGCTCACGTTAACGAATCGTACTTCAGGATGTTGTTACGCTGCAAGCCGATGATGCGCCGACTATCTGACGCGAGGCCCCAGAGATTTGCTTTAAATGTAAACATGAGCTGGAGAGAATAACGGTCGCAACAAATGACATCGCGGAATATATTCCAATTTAAAAGTAAAAAAATATGTGATGTAAACGATGAACCGCAGACGTTAAGCGTCACCTTTCTTGTTCATGTGTCTGATTTCTGATTATGCAGTCAAATCTAACGTCGATTAGATTCATCAGATCGACGGGTCGTGTCTTTTTTTTTTTTCCCATTTATTTATTTATTTTTGCTTAAAATTTTGGAACTCGGAAACGTTAAATGTCCAGACGTCCCGAATTAATTAAAAACATCCCACAACTTTTGCAAAAAAATATACACGGCTTATATCTTCTGCAAATTACTTCCAGAAACACTCTCGTTTTCGCTTATGTGCGGTTGGTGCAATACCGCCACCTACTGGACTGGAGTGCGGACCCGAAACCAGCAGGGATAAATTATGTTTTTTTGTACAAGATGTAACGTTTACACAATCAACAATGCAAGCTGTTAGAGAGGAGAATCACCTGCCAGTGCTGCCTGCCAGTGTGTGAATAGTTTAGAGAGCACCACCTGTGGGACTATACAGGAACTGCAGCATTGTCTCACATTAAATGTACACATACTGTATATAAATTATGTTTAAACAAAACGCACCCGATGGATTTCGATTTACTCCTCCTAGGGACTTTATACGATGTGATCTAAAGACACTGTGAATGCAAAACTTTAGAGGGATTATGACAATAAAGCCCTTGAACTTGATATCTCAGACAGCCATGACGATGCCTTTAGCTTACTGAAAAGTGATTGATTAACTTTGTGTGACATCACATTCAGTGACATCATAGCATGATGCTTTTTTTTTCTCCCAGAATCTGCGGCCTATTCTACACCCGTGCACATCACAACTGTTAACACGCAAACACACCCACACACACACACAAGGTTGTGTGGTGTGCCCGGGTGGCGATGGTGAAGGTGCTTGAGCCCGCTCATCGTTGCTTGCCAGTATATTTTTTTATTTGATATACCGTATCTCTTTAAAAGTTAGACTACTTCGACGTGCCTTACGCGGTGAGAGAGAGAGACGATGTCACGGTGCCACTTTAAGCGGACGGCGTGTGGTGTCTCGGACCTCGCTCTGATCCTGTTCCAGTCAGACGTTACTCACAGCCTCGTTTCGAATTAGCTGGGGGTTTCCCCTCTTCACGCTCCCGCTAATAAAGTCTCGCGATGTTTTTTTTTTTTTTTTTTTTTTTTTTTTTTTTTTAAATGCCCTCATGACTGAAACTCAACACACACGTGCACACACACAGAGTTTTTATATGGTGTGTGTATATATACACAGATCAGACGTAACATTATAAATGACTGACAGGTGTGTATGTGTGACGGTGAGAGTGCTGTTTAAATCGACGTCCATCAGTAGGTGGGATGTGACGATGGTTATCAGGGGGCAAGTGAACACTCGGTTCTCGAAGCCGATGTGCTGGAAGCAGGAGAAACGGGAAAGTACATGAGGATCTGAGGAAAGGACGCACTGATCTGGACTGTAGACTGACCACAACAAACATGTGAGGTGAAGGCATTGGCCTGGTTTGATGGATTAAGTTTTTTTTTTTTTTTTTTTTTTTTGACATGTACTCAATGACAAATCATTGATCACGCAACAAACAAGACAAAAATATATAGTAAATTTATAAGAAAAAGTAACGATTCATAAATTCATTAATAACCCGGGTCTGAGTAGCTCGTCCGTCACAGGTTGAGATTATGGTGACAAACGAACAACTAGGTGAAACACGAAGACTGGAAACGGATGAACTAATCCCTGTACAGAACGAATCATCACCCGAGACGACACATCACACCTTCAGGGGTCTCGGTATCAAAGGGTCAGAGCTGTTTTTGGTGACACAGGAGGAACCGAAAGTCTGTTAGTGTGCAATTTTATTGTTATGGCTGATCACTGTGTATATACTGTATACGTGTGTGTGTGTGTGTGTGTGTGTGTGTGAGATATGCTGACCTACTTAAAGTGCTTCAGGCATTCGAAGAAGGTAGCAGAGTGTGTGTGTGTGTGTGTGTGTGTGTCAAAGTCAAATCATTCTAAGTATATTATTATTATTATCGTGTTTGTTTTTTGTTTTTCTTCTGCAACATGTGACCGTAATATCTGCTCTTGGCTCTCGAGTACATTTCTCCGTTACACGTCCTTCTAAAACCGCGAACCGAGCGCTGTTTGTTCTTTGTCGCTTGAAAGTATTGGCGCCATGGCAGCTTTTCACAAGCAGATCGATCATGGTCGTGTGTTTGTCGCTCTGATCGCAGGGGCGGTTTATCAGCAAGCTGTCCGTCTGAGACGTTGGGTTTCTGGCGCGTGAGCTCGTCCCCTTTAAGAGGAGGCAGTGAACAGGCGGATGTGGAGCGGCCCGGTGCTGCTGGACGGCCCCCGAGCCGTGACTCACCGCGGCGTTCCGGCAGGTTCCAGGCCCCTGGAGGCTCCACAGGCCCGTATTAGAGCTCGGCCCAGTTTCGAGCGATGTGTGTGTTTGTGTGTGTGTGTGTGCTTCTTATCTGCCCAGAAACACACTGTAGGAAATGAAACACAAATCCGATTGGTCGTAATGTCTTGACCTTAAGGCGCATCAGCGTCCTCACGTCTCGTCCTCGTCACGTCCCTCATATCTCAGCTGGTGTGTTTTACTTTACAAGCATACTGCCACCTGCTGTATCGGAGGATGTAGACGTGAGGGTGAGGGACGTCAAGGCAGTAGTGATGGGAAGTTTGCACATCTCCTGATGGGATGAAATGACAGATGCAGCTTCCATCGAGTGACTAAGTGCCGTGTCAAGCATGAGTCGACAAGTCCTGGCCTGGCACTTTCTCTGTCTGTGTGTGCGTGTGCGTGCAGTTTGGCAGCCGCTACCAGCTGGCCTCATTAGCACGGTGCTGAGGTACAAGGACGACTGCTCGCTTAAAGATCCGTCTATACTCAGCCTGCGCGTTCGCTAATCAGCATCGTTAACGCTAATCACACCGTGTCAGACTCGGCGAACAGAGATAACGACGGAGGCGCAGGAAAAACGACGTGCTCTTGTAAGGCCTACGGGATACGATACTTTGCAATGAATCGGATTCCAAGGTTCCGAGTCCAAGAGATTAGCGTTAAGACGCTAACGTTCAGCTAACACAGTGAGAGACTAATTAAAAGTGCTCTTTTTAAAAAAAAATCCCTTCTCTAACATTGGTTTGTATCATCGTTTGTTTTGTATTTTCCCTCTAACCCCGCCCTCATTCTTATCTCTACCACAAAACTCCAGGATCTACACCACACAGACACGTAAGAAACGACACAGCAACGCTCGCGGCTTAAACCTTTAGAGTTTATAACGTTTTTATTCCTGGAAAATAAAAAATAAAAATTTTTATCACCTCACTGTTTGATTAACGTTCAATTGTTGCTGGTTGCTGCATCGATTCATTTTAATAGTTACTGTTTAAATCAGTGTGTTGATCTATTTTTGATAGGCACAGGACGGACACACGCACACACACACACACACACACACACACACCAGCCATTATGGAGAAAAAAAAACCCTGGATGTCTGGATTAAATATTTCAGTTTTTCTGTACATTTTAAAGCGACAGTGTCAGATTTGAAGAGCAAATTTAGTTACATAAAGTTAATATCTTTCTTTTATTCTTTACTTTTTAGTTTTTTTGAGTTTTCAATAACCCGTCCTTTCCACGCCTCTTAATCGCTTAATAAAACCGGTTTCTTGCAAATCAGACTTTTCTTTCTTCGTCCGTTATCCTCGACCAACACCCGGGTTCATTCATCCTCCTCATTCCACCCACAGGACTGATTCAGAACAGGGTGTGTGTGTGTGTGTGTGTGTGTGTGTGTGTGTGTGTGTGTGTCTCTCTCTCTCTTTCTCTCACACACTCACACACACACACTCACACACACTCACACACACACACACACACACGGAGAAGCACTGGCACTGATCTGGCAGCAGCTACACTTTTCTCTCCCTCTGAAGTCACCGCCTAAAAATGTTCCCTTTCTCTCTCAAAAGCCCCTTATTGTGTTTTATTTCTGTCCTCTTTTTTTTTCTCTCTTTTTTTCCTTTTTCTCTCTAATCGCCTCACACTCGAGCCTGCTGCACTCTTCTCCCCGATGTCAGATGACACGTTATGAGTCACGACTCGTCGGGCCCGCGCATCGACACGGCCTGCGGCGCGATAAAAAAGCACTAACGAGCCCGAGTGGAACGAGCGCGTGAACCTCCCTGCTCTTATAAACGACGCCGTCACTCCGGGGTGTAACCCGACGCCACAGTCTCTCTGTCTGTCTCTCTGTCTGTCTGTATTCGGGTTTATACCCGGTGCCCGAGGAGACTCTCGATCGATTTAGCAGGCGCTCCATCAAAGCTCGCATCGATCCGCAAAGTCACCGCGTTAACGATTAAACATCGAGCCGCGTGACCTTACATCAGCTCTTATAGGGTACGATGGAGCAGAAAAGATGTGTCATCAGCTCCAGAACTATTGGCACCCTTTGTGAATAATAAAAAGGTCCAGCAACACACACACCACTTCCCTTTTCACATCCGCACAAGTCTTGCTTTCTATATTTACTTCAAGTGTTTTTATATTGATGAAATTTTCTTGTTTGTTCTTTTCACTAATCTCTCTCTCTCTCTCTCTCTCTTTAGCTGCGTTGCTGTAACTGGATTCGTGATCGAGGGCCGTAGGAGAGTTTTTCTCTCTCCGGGTCGTTTCCGCTGCCCCGATGTCCCCCTGCAGCGCCGTCGCTTCATGATCACATGACCCTGGATATGGACGCAGTCCTGTCCGACTTTGTCCGCTCTACTGGAGCTGAACCTGGACTGGCCAGAGACCTACTGGAAGGTGAGACTTACAATAATAGATGCTGAAATTATCTGGTGATGTCTCAGTACTTATGAAATGTTTTTATTTTTTTCGTTTTGGTTTAATTGAACTCTGACCCTGTTTGTGGATGTGACGTTATGTCACTAAACGTAAGTGTTGCCGAGAACCAACTTCACTTCCTGTCCAGCCACGTCGCCCTCAGAGTCGTTTGCGCGTCATGGACGAGTTTGTCTCTCTCTCTCTCACTCACACACACACACACCCACACACACACACAAAATGTGTAAAGCGTTTTCTTCAGGTCGGACCGTAGACTGTATAAAAAGCGCTGAGTAAACACCTCACGTCACCTGTAGGTTTCGAAGCTCAACTGACGTCACCATCTTGTCAGCCTTGACTCCGCCTTCAACCAGGTTAATCCATAAATGGGCGGAGCTATCAGAGCCTGGCTGTTGTTTGGAATACGCCTATTTAACTCAGTTAACACCCTCAAGCTAGCTTTAGCTTAGATAAAATGCTATGGTGGCTAACACAATCTGGTATGCTAATGCATTTGATTGAACCCTAGGGGGTTCACACACCATCCCGTGTCGACTCCTACATTTCTCACGGTAAGTTAAAGCTAGTTCGTTGGTTAGCGAAAGTGCTACAGTGCGGTTTAACGCCTGCAGTGGAGCCGTCACTTAAATTAACCATGACGCAAATTATGCATAACTTTGTGGCTTAATGTAATTTAACCTAATGAGTTGCATAAGAATTCACCCCCTGTGCAAGTCTAGCCATGGAGAACAAAATGTTTTTGTTTATTTTTTTTGTACCAGGCTGTAAAGATGTTTATTTCTGTCGTAAAGTTCAGCTGTTTAACATGAGGCCCTGTGAGGATTGAATCGATTTTGGAGCCCCTAGTGGACATTAGAGGAACTGCAGAGAAACAATTTGGATCTTCCTTGCTGGTGTCAGTTTTCAGGAGCGTTGGCTTGGACTCATGATTCTGTACACCGGTGATGTTTTATCAGGTTACCAAGAGAAAGAAGAATAAATACCACCACCGGACGTTCTTCTTCATCTTGTATGAAGCTTTGCTGTGATTAGATCCCACCGTCAGTGAGAGATTCTCTGACTTCCTGTTTGTTGACGTTTCCATCGCGCTCTGAACCGCTCTGAGAAACATGTTAGGTTCGGGTCGGAGTCACTGTCTAAGAAAATTTGTACGCTAAAAATAAACACAATAGTATCCGTAGAACTCAGGGGTCTGACCCGAAGAATCATAAGAATCACGTTTGTCGTGGTGTTTCGACGCAGGTTGATAGTGTGTTCTACACCTTAAAAAACAATTCATCTATTAATAAATGCATTGAGATGAGCTTTAAAGGCTTTGGCGTCAGTGTGTGTCTCGTTTTACTCGCACACTCGCTCACTGTCTCTGGAGTGTCACAGCCTGAAAGCAAGTGCTCTTATCTTTTGGGGGGAAAAAACATAAAAATCACACAAGGAGCTGTAGATCAGCTTCACAGTCACACCAAGACTTCCTGATTTTCTGAGAGAAGTTTCGATAAGCTCTCTGACTCATCATTAAAATAAATAAATAAGTCGTGTGAACTGAACGTACACTGGTGTTGCTAGGCAACGCCGCTCGCCGATAAGCATGTGTTTAAAAATATTTTGCTCACACAGAAGCGACAGGATGTCCGTCCATCCCTTACGGGATGTTTTTATTTTTTCCCGCTCACCTGCCCTGTTCTCGCTCCTCCTCAGGTAAGAACTGGGACCTGACGGCCGCCCTGAGCGATTTCGAGCAGCTGAGGCAGGTGCATGCTGGGAGTCTGTCCTACTCGTATCCAGAGGACAGGCAACAGACGCTGACGGATCACAAGGACATGACGAGGGTGGGACGGCCCCTGCTGCACCGGCAGGACGACGTGGTCCAAGGTGAAGCCACGCTGCACTCGGACCTCACACCTCCTGAGATTTACGTCGTTCTATAAACACAGAAGTAGAAACACACACCGGTGTGTGAGGGGGAGGAGCCTGATGACATCACAAAGAGTGTCGATCAGTTTCAAATACCAGGGCTAGGGATGTTAGTGGAGGAGTACGTCCTGCTTAAATAAAACACACACTGTGGATTAACAGGAGTCTAAAACCACCTTCTGTGTTTTTGGTCATTATATATATATATTAAACATTAAAACAATTACACTGGAAATATGTAAATTTTTATAATGGGACATTTGTTTTAATGGAAAATTCTCAGATCCCAGCGGTAAAGTGTTCGCCCTATCATCCGGAGATCGTGAGTTCGATTCCCGGGTGATGCTGTAACTTCTCGCAGCCGGAGGTCTAGAGAGAGCTGATCTCAGAGGGGAGGGATGAGAGGTACTTCGTGCTCCCACATTAATCATGGCTCTGATCTACGGCCAATCAGGGGTGTCTGTGAGCTCGCGCATGCGGAATGAGCGGATAGCGCTGTCCTCCGAGTGTGTTATGCCGCCCCCAACGGTGCGAGAGCGAGCAGTTCGAAAAAAGATGCTGTTGGCTGGCGTCACGTGGTTCGGAGGAAACACGTGATAGTCTTCGGCCCTCCCGACTGAGTAGTAGTGGCCTTAATGTGGAGCCCCCTAGTGACGGGGAGGAATTGGACACGACTACCTTAGCGGGGGGAGAAAAAAAAAACGCATCTCAGTTAGGGGTGGGCGATATACCGGTATACACGGTTAACCGGTAGAAATTTGTCAACCGATAGAGATTTTGGTCTATCGTCTTAATCGTGGTTGAGATCACGTGACGTTGCACTTTACGTAACCACGCAATACACATTCACTTCTATGGGAAGCCAAACACATCTAAAGTGGGATGAAACCGTGGCACCCGATTGAGCCGGCGTGGGCAGAACAAATATCCAGACCCAGTGGATCGCGCAGCGCCGACCAACATGAGCAGCGCTGCTCGAATCACAAACCTGCGCGACGCTGATAGAAATAAACCGCGCCAACCATCAAAATACATTTTAACCCGCTGGGATGCGCACGTACAAACCAGGCATGGCAAGGCGGAAACAAATTCGAGCAGCGCTGATCAAGTTAATCCGCACTGTGCGATCCACCGGGCTGCACGAATAAACCAGATCATCTCTGCGCTATCCTGTCCACTGGGCCGCGCAGATATTTGGTTCAATCGGGTGTAAAAACGATAAAAACAAGAGCATACAAAATCCTTATCAACTGTTTATTCTCCTTTATTCACAAAAACAAACTGAAACTCCAACACACGCGACACTCTAGAGGAGGAAGTGCGCATGCGCCTTTTGCCCTTCTACGGCAAGCCCCGAGGGGATAAAAACCTCACACACACACATGCACCTCACGAGGACCTGTGCATCTAACATTAGCACAATATAACAAAATCAAATTAGGTCTGTTACACATCCAATCGAATATGGCCAAAGTAAAATAATGCGGCAAACCTCAGCAATTCCCAGTTTAAATAAAATTACATTATATAAAACAGTTTCTTTGTGTTAATATTTTAATTTATGCATTTTCAGATACAAATTGCTATATTGTGATATATATCGTTATTGAGGTAGAAAATTGCTTCTACCGTGATAGAAGATTTTGGTTATATCGCCCACCACTAATCTCAGTAATTATGTGAGACAAGATCAACATTTTTACATAAGAAATTAATAAAACTAATTATCCTTACAGTTTGGGATTGTATAACCTGTAAAGATAATTATTATTTAATATTTATAAAAAATAAAGACTTAAAATATTTATTTTTAAAAATAAATATAGTCGCAAGCAACAATGAGCGGGCCCAAGCACAAAGCAGCCATCTCCTCCTGGGCGCACCCCGCAACCTGTGTGTGATTTTTGGGCAGATTAACACGCATTTAAAGAGGAAGTACGACTTGGGGGAAATTTTATGTCAAGACCTTCCAAAAGCCCCGAGTGCTGGAAAACCAGCATCACACTATGATGTCACTCAGTATGATGTCATTCAGTAAGATATGTCACATAAAGTTTGAGCAAATTTGAGCAAACTCTTCGGAATCCTAAAGACAGCAGATTCGGGCCTGTGCGCTGATTGACCTTCAAAAGGCCTAATAAAAATAATCCGCTAAATCTAATCCTAATCCTAGTGTTTAACATTTAACTGAGCGCCGATTGGAGGCTTACAAAAGTCGAAAAAATTACTTCTTAATGTTTTTAAAACGTCAATTATTGTATAAAAATTTTCAATCCAATCAGGTAGTGAGGGTGTGATTTCCGGAGGCGGGTCTTGTCACAGCGGTAACTTTCTAGCTTTCTGGAAAGAAATTCTGTAATGATGTCATTCTCAAAGCAAAGCTTTATTAATATCATGACTGCCTTCGTTCTCTTTCGTGAAAGCTAATCGGATGTTTCAAGAATGTCTTTAATAAGTAAAAATAGGATTAACTCCTAACAAGAAAAACGTCTTTCACGTTCAGTACATATTTAACTGGAATCAGTGTCCCAGAATGCCGTGCAGCTTCTGTACAGAAACCAGATGCGTCGTCTAGTTATCGATCTACAGAACAACCTCCGTGAAAGTTGATTGAATCTGATCAGTGTAACGTAGAGAAGGAATAAAGTGCCGCCGCAAGACCAGAGATGATGTAAACGTAGAGCAAGCGGGCGCTTCGACACCATAGTGCTGCGTGTCGCTCATGATCAGTATGACGTGCGGATTTATTTATTTTTCCCCTCATTATTTAAAAATCTAAAATTAATGTGACTGTGTCTCCCAGCAGCCAATGAGAAGCGTCTATCCCGAGGGATCTCACACGCCAGCTCCACCATCGTGTCTCTGGCCCGCTCGCACGTGTCCACTGTCGGAGGTAGCGGCGTCGGCACCGAGATGCTCCTGGACACGCCGGTCTGCACCTTCCAGCTCCCGGACCTCACCGTGTACCGCGATGATTTCCGCGGCTTCATCGAGCGCGACCTGATCGAGCAGTCCATGATGGTGGCCCTCGAGCACGCGGGTGAGTGTGTTCGCCTTTTCGGACAGGGGAAAAAAAAAACGCATTTAGATTTAGCCGGGATGTTTGGAATGAGTCTAAAGAGTAACGTCCGACGCGTTGTGGGCGTGTGCAGGCCGACTCAACTGGTGGACAAAACTGGGGTCGGGATGCCAGTGTCTGTTGCCCCTGGCGACCAGCGGAGACGGAAACTGCCTCCTTCACGCCGCCTCTCTGGGTCAGTGTGTGTGCTGATAAAAAAGGAATTTCCATTCTGAATTTGTCACGTGTTAATATGTGATAATATACGCTGCAGTTAACGTTTTGTTGTTTGAACGCGACCACCTGCAGGCATGTGGGGCTTCCACGATCGAGACCTGATGCTGCGGAAGTCTCTGTACGCCCTGATGGACCACGGGCAGGAGAGAGAGGCGCTGAAGCGCAGGTGGAGGTGGCAGCAGACCATGCAGAACAAAGAGGTGTGTGTAAGTGTGTGTGAGAGGCTTGAGTGTGAACGGCGCAGCCTGCTGACTCCAGGATCTAACTGCAGCGTCATGATGTTGCGCAAAGCTGTGAGTCAGCCGTGATAAACAGCACAAGAATCTAGGCTGACTGCTGTCGTCTCTCTCTCTCTCTCTCTCCCTCTCTCTCTCTGTGTTTATCTGCAGTCGGGGCTGGTGTACACCGAGGAGGAGTGGCAGAAGGAGTGGAACGAGCTGTTGAAGTTGGCCTCCAGTGAACCCAGGATACACTACAGCACCAACGGCACCAACGGGTTCGTCCCCCTTCAACACCTCCGTTTAACCTCTGTCTGTCCTCCACCGTCACACGTCACAAGATCTGAAAATGACTTCCTGTTTTGTGTGTGTTTGCGTCGAGCAGCACAGAGTCGCAGGAGGAGCCGGTGTACGAGAGTCTGGAGGAGTTCCACGTGTTCGCACTGGCTCACGTTCTCCGCAGGCCGATAGTAGTGGTGGCTGACACCATGCTGAGAGACTCGGGAGGAGAGGGTAGGAGTCTCTCTCTCTCTCACACAAACACACACACACACACATACACACACACACATTCTAAGATACTGCAATAATCCCTATTACACCGCGTTCCAAATTATTATGCAAATTGGATGCAAGTGTCATTAACATTAAATGTTTAGTTTTTAAATTAAACTCATGAATGTTGTTGTGTCTCAGGGTTCTTTGGATCACTGAAATGAATCTCAGACACATGTGATAATTACTGATAAGTACTGAAGAAGGTTTCACATTATTAAGCAGACCACATCTCTGCTGCCAAAATATTGCAATGCCTTGTACAAGGTATAAAAACATTAGATATTTCATGAAAACTTAAGCGTGATCATCGTACTGTGAAGACATTCGTGGCTGATTCAGAGCACAGACAGGTTCGTGCAGACAAATTCATCGGATTAAGAGAGCAGCTGCTGAAATGCCATTACAAAGCAGCAAACAGGTATTTGAAGCTGCTGGTGCCTCTGGAGTCCCACGAAGCTCAAGGTGTAGAATCCTTTAAAGGCTATCAGTTGTGCATAAACCTACTATTCGGCCCCTAATCAATGCTCACAAGCAGAAACGGTTGCAGTGGGCCCAGGCATACATGAAGACTAATTTTTAAACAGTCTTGTTTACTCGTTGATTCTGTAAAGCTGCTTCGCGACAATGATCATTGTTAAAGGCGCTATATAAATAAAATGTAATTTAATTGAAAAATTTTATTGAGTATGAACAAACCAAAAAAATACAAGCCAAAAATCAAAACAAAGAAACCAAATAAGACAAACCAACAAACAAATCGGCTTTAAAGACACAAACCAACCCCCCTCGCCCCAAGAACACAAACTGACCATCTGGCAAATAAATAAACAAACCAACCAACCAATCGACAATGCTTCCTGTAAGCCAACCATCACAATAAGTCAATCAAACACAACCTACAAACAAATTAGAAAAACAAACTAACCAATAAATGAAACAAAACAGCCATGAACTAAAATCCAGCTGCCCATTTACTTTGGAATTTACTGTTAACTTGTCTTTATGGTGTGTTCCAGCCTTCGCTCCGATCCCCTTCGGTGGGATTTATCTCCCCCTGGAGGTCCAGGCTCACAAGTGTCACCGCTCGCCGCTGGTCCTGGCCTACGACCAGGCGCATTTCTCCGCTCTGGTTTCCATGGAGCAGAAGGACGGCTCCAAAGAGCAAGGTCTGCTTATTTTATAACTGACTGATTAGCTGTAAGTCACCATACTATCCCCTAAAAAAACAAAGAAAGATTGACGAATATCATCTAAACACACAACACAGTGTTCAATCAGACTAGCTCTGCCGTGGGCGGAGAAGGGAAGTGATTCAGCAGTGCTTTTTAACGAAGTCTGGAGATGAGGCGCTGCTTCGGGATGTTCTAACAACATTATTTAACAGCTATAAAGCTACATGGACATCTCCGTTTGAAATGATTAAATGTACTAGAGTTAATAAAACTGCAATCTGAAACGCTGTAACGGTTTAAACGCGAGCCATGAGGTGAGTGCACTTAAAGATGTTGTATTGATTTAAACATTCGCTCCCCCGCAGTGGTGATTCCTCTGACTGACTCAGACTATAAAATGCTTCCCGTGCACTTCGCCGTGGACCCGGGCAAGGACTGGGAGTGGGGTAAAGACGACGTGGACAACGTGATGCTGGCCAGGTACCGGCTTAAATAAATAACCTGCTTTATATGATTGAGGATGCTTTATAGATTCAGGATTCACTTTAGCGTGGTCACTAACAGAGATTATATTTAATTGCTTGTTAGAAAATTGAATGCACTTGAACCATAGCCAGAACTCTTGATTATATTACTTAATATTAGTTATTTATCGAATCGACTGTATGTGTATTCTGCTCTGAGACTTTTATTAAATTTAATTTTTTAAGTGTAACACTGTCTCTGGAGGCGAAGCTCCACCTCCTGCACACCTACATGAACGTAACGTGGCTTCCTCTGCCATGTGAGGTACAGGTGAGCCACTTGCATGACACGATATTACCCACTTAGCCATTTTTGTTCACCGGATAAGTGAACTAATCGTTTTTTAATCACCACCTCATTTTACGTGACTTGGTTGTTCTTGCCCCCTACAGCAAGCACCCCTGGCCCAGCCCGAGTCTCCGACTGCCTCGGCCGGCGAAGATGCGCGCACGCCCCCTGACTCGGGCGAGTCCGACAAAGAGTCTGTAAGCAGCAGCTCTAACGGGAACGGTGACAGCAGCGCAACAGGGAGCAGCAGCGGAACGGCAGGTAAATCGTCCAGCTCCTCGAGTTCGTCCAGCAGCGGCTCGACTGGAACGATGGGCAAAGAGAAGAACAAGAAGGACAAAGAAAAGGACAAGGATAAAGAAAAAAAGAGGGCCGACTCGGTGGCCAACAAGCTCGGCAGCTTCGGAAAGAGTTTGGGCAGCAAGCTGAAGAAGAACGTAGGTGGTCTGATGACAGGAAAAGCCGGGACAGGTGGTTCAGGCAAACCCGAAGGTGTGGAGAAGAAAAAAGGGTCCCTCAGAGGACGAAAAGACAGCAAGGATGGCAAAGACGGCTCTCCCTCGGCCCATCCCGGGTCTGAGGACTCGGGCAAGGGTTCTCCGTCCTCGCAGAACGGGAACAGCTCTTCTGAAAGTGACTCGTACAAGTACAGCGCAGACGTAAAGGCGAGTCTGAGCATCCTGCGAGCGGCCATGCAGGGTGAAAGGCGTTACATCTTTGCCGGCCTTCTGACTACCAGCGACCGACAGCCATACCAAGAAGAGATGATTCAGCGCTACCTGATGGATGCCGAAGAACGTTTCCGTGCGGAGCAGGAGCAGAAACGGGAGGCTGAGCGCAAAGCGGTGATCAACGGAACGCAGCCCAAGAAGGAGCCGTCGGAGCCTGGTTTCCGCGGCTTTGACGGAAAAGAGGATGTGACGGAAGCGCCACATCCCCATTATAACACCCTCAAATCGCAGTCTTTTACGCCATCGCTTTATACCGGAGTCGTGCCCATTCCCAGATCCCCCTACCTCGAGCACTCCCCTACGCCCCTCCCCCAGCACCTTCACATTCCCGGCTACATGGACGCCCGGCGCCAACTAGCTGGCGGGTCACCCTCCACCTACCCCGGCCTCCCGTCTTACGCCACCCTCCCCCGGAGTTGCCCCTTAAGCCAAGGCCCCGTCCATGCTCACGCTCATTATCACCCACCCGCCCCTGCCTGCGCGGCTCCCTGCTTCTCGCCCTCCTTCACCCATCAGCAGGATCTACCCGACTTCCGCAGCGAGACGGTTAGCGCTGCGTACGCCAACGGCTTACTGTCGGGACTGGACAGCCGAGGCGGCCCTCCCCCGGTCAGGCACTATTCCCTGGGCAGCGCCGGTGGACTGGCGAACCTGCAGTCGAGCCGGTGCCGAACACCGAGCTGCAACTATTACGGACACCCGGAAACCTGCAACTACTGCTCATACTGCTACAGGGAGGAGCTGAAGAGAAGAGAAACTGACACGGCCATGCACAGGTTCTAAACCGGCACAAGTATTCAACTGGTACCCCATAGTGCCGTCTACTTCTCCACATGAGACCCAGCAGGTCTCAAGCAGGATCTCGCTACAGAATTTGAGCGGGCCTTGCTGTTACCGGTGTGAGGGGAGGGGGGGTGCACTATACTTAGTCGACACTGACAGGACGTGTGCAGAGTCGGGAGTCCTTACCTCCGTTACTTTTGCAGTGGATTTTAGGCGGTAGATTTGTCGTCCTTTCTCGCTATGTTGCCGTCGCAACGCTTCTTGATTGTGACGATGGTGTCGAGGCAGGGTTGTTTTTCCGGTCCTGGGTGGCACCGATGTGTCCTGCGTCGCATAAAGACATTACCTGCAAAACATTTATGACATGAAGCACAACCGGAAGATGCACACGTATTTACAGCTTGACATTTACAGGACTTTCAGTGACTCTTCGAGGCATGTTGGCAAGAAATTCAATAACAAAGACTCATTTTGTCATATGATCTTTTTTTTTTCTTTCTTTTTTTGTAACCCAAATAACCCAATGTTTAAGCTCTGCCCCAAAGCCATGTCCCAACAGGATTCTTTCTTTGACACTTTGCTTGTGTGGTATCTATAAATCATCCGGCAACACCTTTTTTTTTTAAATAATTTTTTTAAAGACACTTAAAGGTCTTACTCGTTTTAGGTGAAGTGCGAATCTAGCAGGTACGGAGCGCGGTCAGCACTGTATTCATTTATACTAATTAAAGACACTAGAGTCAGAAAAATCTTCATCCTGCTGAAATCGTTTGCTGAAGTCTTCAGATGTTATAACCTTCTACTAAAATACTGAAAGGTTTGGGGAATTTTTTCGAGTAGAAATAGCAAGATTCCCCCCCCCCTCCCCCCGAGTAATAACAGATCAGTGGACGTTTTTTCTGCACAAAATCAAGCACTTTTCTCATATCCTGACATATTGCGTGAGTTTTCTTTGGTCTGGTGATGATGATGATGACGAAGACACCAGACTGTTATGTTCACCATCAGACTTCTTGGAAGATGATCAGCTCGAATTTGGCTCGACCGTGCCGTTTCCCAGTTGCCCTTCCCGTCTCATTCCAACTGTTCATTTCTCAAAGCACTGCTAAAATCTCATTTTCACAAAGCAGGCATTAGTCGATAATCAGTATTGGCCTCGCGGGCACTCCGGGATAGCGCCAACACCCATGCATAGTTTGTGTCCTGGATTAAATGATTGTGTTTATATTGTTTATTATCATTTCAAACAACATATTTAAAAGGATTTACATGTAAGTAAAAGTAAAAAATAAAAAAGAAGCTGGTAATATACTAAAATGCGACAATTCTCAGCTAACTAGTAAATTATTTGATAAACATTGTGCCTGCTGACAAGGTACAGATTCAGTTTTACTGCTTTTACTACCAACTCGAACATTTAAACGAATAAAGTCGCCTTCCGTTATTCAAAAACATGTCGAGTTCAAGTCGAAGGATGTAGTCGATACAGAACACGAGACTGCCGTCATTTTTCTGCACTACACCAAGTTCTCATAACCAATTTCTTTTCAGGCCTAACGAAGGCCTACTATGGTTCCTCGGTATGATCCCGTGTATCGTACAGTGTGTAACATTGTCCGTTGTACTGCAAAACCCAACACACTTCCAGTACACTGGTTCTGATCTACGGAAATCTTCTCTTGCAGCGCTATGAGGAACGCAATAATCCAATGTTCACTTGACCAAAAACTGAGAGACATGCTGTATATCAGTCAAGGTTTTTTGTTTTGTTTTGTGCAACCCCTTAAACTGGCCCCCGGGCGTATGTTTGTACACTGTGAGTGTGAGCTGAGGTACAGGGTGTTTGTTCCTTTAATGTCATTCACTGACTTGTCCAGTGGAGGGCGCAGTTGTATAGTTCTTCATTATTTTTGTTTGTTTCACAAATGAGCAAAGACCAACAGTATCAATAATCGATAATAACCGAGGACAGGGTTTAATAATAATAACAATAACAGTGTGGCGAAGTATCAGATTAATAAACAGCTAACGAGGGATGCACTGACTTCCATCTAGGATAAAAACAAATCCATTCATCAGCATAGAACAACAGTAGTGTTTGTCCTTATATCGTCTGAGTGTGTTTTATTCATTAAGTCATGTATTTATTCTTTCTTCAACGCCCGTTCCTTTCTCGTAACAGATCGCACACGTGTATATCAGGTGTGTATGAATATTATCTGATTACAAGCAGAGTTTTTCTTTGTTACAGTTTAGTAGATATTTTTGCTTCCCAACATATTTTTCCTTGTATGTGTCATCTTCAAAACATGCAAAAATAATATGCATACAATCGGAGAAGCAATGGTTCTGCTTGAGAAACACTCTGATCTGATCGAAGTGTTCTAGCTAAATAATTTACAAGCAAATCTTAGCTGTTTTATTTGTTTAGTTGAATTGGTTAAAGATCTGTTTATTTCATACGGCGAAGCAAACAAACCAAAATTTTTTAAAAAGTGAACCTATGTTTAAACTCGCTTCACATTATAAGATTGTAGAATTGTTAATAAGCTACTACGAGGTTGTGCACGTTAGTAGTTACGAATTGTAATCACCCAGGTGAGCCGACACACAGACGAGATGACGCTCAGGCGGCGATTCGATCTGTATTGCGATGTCCCAATACGATGATAAGAATTATTATTATTATTTTATTTATTTTAGGTTTTGATAAAATTCTAAACAAACGTAGCAAATAATTTGCTCGTACCACACAGGATGCTATGTTGACTACGTGTGACCACGTAGTGTGACCAGTTCAGAGTGCACCGCCTGCAGGATTATTGAGGAACTGCAACATTCTCTCACCTTAAATGCAAACGTACTGTATATACAATAAAAATTCAATGGGGGAAAAAAAAAAAGAAATAGATTTTTCTAGTCAGTGTAGTGATGCACACAAAAGAATCATGATATGTAATTGAATCGTTTTTTTTTCTTTGCACCCCATTTCAAGCTCCGTTTTCCTTCTTATGGAGTTTTGTGGGCGTGGCTTTTTTCCTTTACTTATTGATCAATCCAAGCACGCAAGTGCGATGAAAAGGAATTTCGATTTCACGCAGACAGACACAGCGAGGATTTTTACACGTCCTGCGCACCTGAGAACGTGTCACGTTGATCTCTTTCCACAGCATTCGTGTAAAGGTTAAATGTTCCGTTCTCTAACTGATGCGTTACTGGCTATTATTAAATTAAATTCCCCGCCTCGTCCTGCTTGTCTGATTTAATCGGATCCTTTAAAATGAACAGTTGCGATGCTGGTTGATATTTCTTAAAGCACTACAGATCAGACGAATTGTTTTTCCCGATTCCAGTCCGATACCCAACAACAAGCAATTTTTAAGCTTTAGAATCAGATTTGGTGCATCCCTACCGTGTGTGTGTGTCTGTGTGTGTGTGTGAGATTATAATGTCCTCTTTAAAGTATTACGGTTTGAATTCACCTCCCCGCAAAAAAAAAAGCAAATCCAGCTGTTTTGTCCTTATTTAGTTGTTGTTTTGTTTATTCATCTTCAGAGCGAACATGACACACAATCAGCAAACTTTTATTTTTCCAATATAGAACTTTAAAACGAAATGACAACAGTTGTAAGATATAAGTTCGAGTTATTTTTGTAAAGTGAAAGCAGTGTTTTTAACGATGAGAATGTACGCCGTTTGCGGGACACTGAGGAAGGCGAAGAAGTCAGTATTTTGTGTGTGTGTGTGTGTGTGTGTGTGTGTGCAGGTGTGGGAGATTTCAGGCTGACCACCAGGAGCCTCTTCAGCTCTCTTGTGCAAACACTAATTTCTTCTAAAAGACCTAAAATGCTATGATTTGAAAAAATATATCTATATATTTATAATAAGATTTTTTTTTTTCTGAAGGTTGTTTGTTTCTTCCTCTCTTCCTTCCAAAACTAGGATGTTCTGTCTCGGCTCAGTGTCGCTGACACGCCTCCAGGGCTTTCGTTTCGACTCGACGGAATTCGTCTCGTCGTGATTTTTATTATTATTTTTTATTTTTTTCATACCGTATTTTCTCACCTGCGTGACCGAGCAGCGGGCGTCAAGCGGTTTGCATGAGAACTGACACAGTTGCATGTACAGATGCAATTTATTCAAGGAGACTACTCATGTGTTCTGGTTAATCTGGCATATTCGAGTTCTGTTATTTTTTTATTATTTTTTTTTTGTTCATTCTCTGTTTGTTACGAGGCAGGCGCAGGCTGTGACAGTGCAATCTAGATGGAAAGAACATCTGGTTTTTATGTTGTTTTGTTTTTTCCTTTTGCACCGTTTGAATAAAAATTCTCATTGTATTTAAACAGTGTGGTGTTTGTTTTTATTTATAGATATATAATAATTAATATATACAATATCTCACACCCATCACATTTCAGGCCAATACTATATAAATAAACATTTTATATACTTTAGAGTAGTCCGTGTGCAGCTTGTATATCAGTACAGATTTACTGCCATCTAACAATAATTCAACATTTATTTTTAGGTTTATTGTCTAAATAACTGGCAGCAGAAATGACTACACCCTAAGTGAACATGTCAAAACTGTCAATATTTAGTGTGAGCACCATTATCATCCATCACAAGCTTTAATCCTCCTGGTCCTGTATTAATCACCAGAGCTGCACATGTTGTTGCTGGGATCCTCTTCCACCCCTCCATAATGATATCACGGAGCTTCTGGATGTCAGATTGTCGCTTGAGGATGTCCCACAGGTGCTCAAAAGGGTTCATGTCTGGAGACAAACTTATTGTTACTGAGCAGAGCGTATATGTATATATCTAAACTATAAAGAAAATAATTCACTCCTTTCACATGGGATATCAGTGTGGGATTAGTTTAAAGTGTCACCTGTAGGATTATAAAAAACTGACATTTCTCAGCGCCTACAAACATTTATGCTCTCTATTCATTTTCTTTCTTGAATTTATTTAAGACAAAATATGAACAAACTCCTCCGTCCTGGAAATGTTTGCACCCTTAGAGCTTTATCTCTCACACTAGAGACTCCGTCCATAAATATTACATAGTCACATTAAATCATTACTTCAAAATATTAAGGCTCCCATATGTTATTATTTCGTTAACAAGTTAACACAGGTCTCAGAACTCCCCCTCAGTGTGTGTGTTAATGCTCGAGCTGAAACAGCCCGTAGATAACGCGTTTTTCATTTTTCATACCACAACCTCCTTCATTTTATGCACCATTTCGGTGTCTATGTAAATGAGCTGCTGTTGAGTCACGCCCTTCCAGGAAGCAGCAGAGCTGAGCAATGAGATGGGGGAGGGGATATTCTTATATGAGGTCATATTAATGGGGGAAATCTGAGTTCATTAGTTTGTACACATGCACACACAATAAATGAACATCTGGTTGTCTAAAAATTACTGAGTTTGCATTAAAAGGTGCCCTTTAATTTGTATATGAATCTGATTTGCAGCAGCACTGAATGCAGTGTGTAGAAGTGGTGTTTCCTTTGAACCTCATATCTGTGTCCTTTATCTGTATCCTTTCATCAGTCGTCAAGTCATTTCATAACCAGATCACAGTCAGGTTGTGGAATAAAATGATGCAGGAAAACAATAAACACTCCTCTCCGGCACCAGGAGAGACTGAGGGAGGCTCATGCATTGATCACAGGATTTAAAGCCCTATAATGGAGAAAGACTAGAAGTTGTAACTCTGATCCACATTTCATCATTATTGTCGCTGCTGGACCTGGTGTAAAATCCCCCGTTCCTGTATAATCACCGCTCCCTGGGGGTTAAATCGGCTTCGCTCCAGAATACCACCGCTGGATTTTATCAACCATAATAAATTCTCAGCGAGAGTGTGATAAATTAGTCATGCGGGCGCTGATGGCTTCGGGGTCGGTTTTCATTTCTTTTTGGCTTTGCAGGTATCCGTTGCAGTGGAGGGCTGACAGAGTCCTGAGCTCACGGCACGTCAGATCAGATCGGATCGGATCTGGACTGCTGCTGAAGCTGTATCGCTCTGGAGGACTCGCAGAACATCTACGATTCCGTGCAACAGCCGTGAAAAGGTAACAAGGTTATCGGTTCTGCGCAATTATCTGTGGATGTGTTTTGGTTATGAGAAGGTTATGAGAGCGTAGGAGCGCTGGAATTATGAGACGGAGGATATGTTAAGGTAGTTGTTTAGGCGTGTTAGCTATTTTGGAACATTTAAAATAAAATGGTAATTTTTTTTAATTCTTAACATTTCAATAGCTTTTTAAACAATACTTTAATACTTCACTTTTTGTAGAACTGTATATTTGTATATATATTTATTTGTAGAACTGTAGAATTTGATTTTCATTTCCACCAATTTTTTTTTTTAATTCGTGTTCTCCCACAGCTAGCATCCTTTTGAGCTAGCGTGTGGCGTAACACACCCTTTGAAACTGTTATCCAAACCCTTCCACTTGCGTGAGCTCACAGACACCTGTGATCGCCTAACGTCGCTATGATCGATCTGCTCTCTCTTGACTCCCAGTTAGGGAGGCTGTAGCATCACCCGGGAATCAAACTGCTGCTCTCTAGGTGATTGCGCTGAGCACTTTTACCGCTGCAAGAAAAACTCCATTTTGTCCTGTAATAGTAAAATAATCGACACTGGGGTGGTGTGATGAAGCAAAGCTACTGTCAGCTACATGTTGGTGGATTCTGGACGAGTGATAGCAATGCTCACACACTAATAAAAAAAAACTTACACTGACAAGCATGAAGTGTCAATAATAAGGATGTGATGGTATAAAGGGAAGAAAGCACTTTGGGATGAATCATGTGTGTGTGTGTGTGTGTGTGTGCTTGCATTGACAAGGTCAATATTTTACCTCACACAATCACAAAAAATGTAAAGTCAAACAGTTCAATGTTTTTAAATAATTTAAATATGTATTTAGTTAAAACAATACTGCATGCACAGTATAACATGGGAAATTCTCTCAAATACAGGTAAATGGATTAAAATAAAATTTACAGCGGTACCTCGGCATACCAACCTAATCCGTTCTCATGTTGAAATGTTGTACTGTGAAACACATTGTCCTATAGGAAATAATGTAAATGCAGATAATCCGTTCCAGCCACCCAAAAATATTACCGATATTACCAATTTCCAACACTATAATCATATTTCTGCATATGAAAACAATCAAAACATGTAGAAAAGGCATATAAATGAAGTAAAATATGAAATAAATAGACATTAAACCTCACTTAACCTTAATGTATGATTCCCCTTTGCTCCGGCTGCTTTTTAGCGATAATTCATTTCTAAATTTCTACTGAAAGTGGCTCTCTTTTCTTCTTACTACCATCCTTGCTAACTTTCTTTAATGCTGTCTTCATTAATCTAGCAAAAATGCAAAAAAACTAAATCAAACACACAAAAACTACTGTAGCTTCGCTTGGTTTAATTTCCACAGACGCAGTGGCTCAGTTTGTTCAGATACCAAAAACACTTCATGTCGATGCAGATTTCTTTAATTTTTTAAAAATATATTTCAGTTGTAATATGATTAATATTTATGTACATTAATATTCTTAAACACTTCCTGGTCCGCGTACATTCCGTCTCGTGCACATTTTAAAAATAAATAAATCCGTCTTTCATATGTATGTGTGGTATTTATTGTGTACGTTTACAGCCCCAATGAGAATCATATCTGTCTTATTTCGTTAAGGTTATCTCGTTAAATTGAGTGGAATACGTTTTGTTTGTTTGTTTCTGTTGATAAAATCCGTTAAACCGTTAAACTCGTTAAACGATTCCGAACCAGTGAATCGTCTGAAGTGAATCGACTCATTGAACGGACTGGCGTGTCCCGTCGCGCGCGCTGGCCCTTTAAGAGCGCGATAGGCGCGCGCGCACGAGCCCCCTTTCTTCTCTCTTTTCTGGTTACAATGTAACGCGCGCGAGGCATTCTCACCATGGCGCAGGCGCAGAGACGCCGAGAGCTCTGTCTCCGTAGATCATTTCCTTAGGTTTATTTAATCCTAAAAGTCTTGTTTAGAGGTTTTTGTTGTTAAGAACAGGGGGAAATGGAGCTTAGAGAAAGAAGCAGCTGCTCGACCGAGCTGAGGAGCAGGAGGAGTTAAAGAGCTGCTTTTCTAGGTTTATAGACAGACAGACAGACAGAGAGAGAGAGAGAGAGAGATGGAGCAGACTGTAACACTTTTACACTCATATCCTTCACATCTACTCGCTTAATCCGGAATCATTTGTGTTAATCCTGTATCTGACTATTATAATTAATCCTGGGGGAAAATGCTGACTGGATCTAAAACGACCTTTAAAGTGAGGCAGATGCCCGACCTGAAGGTAAAACCTTTTGTTTACAACATAAATAAATCCTGTTTTTAAAATAAATAGATGTAAGACAATCCTTGAAAACCACAAAGTCATGTTAGAAACTCTAAATATAAGGTGATCTATAAACATAGACAAGTGTTCAGCTTTTTCTTTTTGTTTATTTTTCCCCCCCTCTGTAAACAATATGAGAATTCTCTTTATTGTGTTTGTAGTTTGATGAACAATGCTGCTATTTATACAGGAATTTTAATTATTTAAATTATTTATATTTTTATGCAAGAGCACATTCTTGTTAGACCTTAAATAATCAAAATATTTCCAAAAGTTTATAGCTGAAATGTGTGCAGTTTGTTTTAAAGTTAAACTTGAACAGAATGTCAGAACAGTTATAGATACATTTTTAGCTTTTTTTGAAATCTCTACAGACTTGAACAATCTATTGTTTTTGATTTATTGTGATTAACTTAACACGGTCACCTCGCACCTCCAGCATCAAGGGTTCGATCCGCGTCTCGGTTTTCTGTCTGCATGTTCTCCCCGTGATTGGTGGGTTTCCTCCGGGTTCTCTGGTTTCCTCCCACCGCTCAAAGACATACAGATTAGAATATTAATGTGTGTGAATTCGCTCCCCATCCACAATGTACCCCACCTCATGCCCTAAATCTCCTGGGATAGGCTCCAGGCCCCCGCGACCCTGTACACAGGATAAAGAGGTATAGACAACGAGTGAGTCATTTACTTAACGGATAAAAAAAAAATCTAATCTAAGCTGTTGTCATTTAATATTTCTTTATTAGCCTGAATAGCTGATTTAAGGATTAGTTTCGGATAAGTCTGGTTTTTCTTTTCCTCCGCATGTCATTAATCACAAGAGACGTCTGTTAAATTTTCACCAATTTCACACCTAAGATCAGCGCTAATCACGCTGTATGAGCAAATCACATCTCGTCCGATAGATCTGTGATTTAAAGCTAATGCCGATTACATTTCTTTTCTCGCATTTGTGTCGTCAATCAGTGTGAGCATAAACACCAGAATTGTTTTTTAATATTTTAGAAAATTGTGTTTTGCTTATTGCACTTACTATAGTGTCCTGGCTGGATCGTAGCAGCGCTCACGAATCTTTAATGAAGATTTCTCACAAGTGACAGACTTTTAATTTATAAATTTTTTTTATTTGCTCAGTGGCAGCAAACTGTAAGCTGAAACTGTGAGCAGGTTGCACTATATTCATTAAAAATATATATATGTCTTTTGCATTTTCAATTCGCAGGTTATGATTTTCCAATGTTATTTTATTTATTTTTTATTGAAGTTATTTTTTTGTTTAAAAATCTTTATTATAGATAAATAAGTAAATGATGCTTGTTTAAATTTAACCACAAATATAAATAATTAATTATAATATATAAACAAATTTGTTCATGAAGGTTAATTAAAAGTTTAAACATGATTAACTTAATTTAAACATTTTAGTACAAAAATATCTTAGTTCATGGAATTAACACAGTTGTTGTTGTTTTTTTTTAAATTTTTTTTTAAACCAGATTTATTTCTTTAAGAAATATTTTTTATTTTGATTTTTTTTTTTATAACCAAAACCCAACCGCAGCTTGATTTGGTTGAGCGGGAACAAAAAAAATCCCAAACGCACATTTTTCAATTCCATAAGTGTTGTTTTTCTTCCTTTACAGTCTTTATTCCAAATTCTCTGGTGTATATTTGTTTTATTTCTTTTCAAACCCTCGTTGTCTCTGAGTTTAGAGAGGAGTGTTTATTGTGTGTTATTTTGCCTCTGCAGTAGCAGTAATTAGGAGGCTCGGACCCCGTAGTTAGGGTGACGTTCCAGCCACTAAACGTCTGCTTTATTTAGAGCCTGTAATCTTTCGTCTCGAGGGTTAACCTGAATTCCTGCTCGCCGAGCGTGGACGCGAGTGCTCCTGTGAAAAAAAACAATACAGAGTTTGTTGTGTTATCGTGTACACTGATGGGAACAGCGTCTGCGATGTACTTTTGTGTGCTAATGTGTAACAAGTCACTAATCCTGCTTGTGGGTGTGGCCTGTGTAGTGTTTTGTTGTTTCAGTTCCAATGAGAACTGCTGTAGTAGTTTTATATATAAAGCTTCATTCTTTGATTAGATTAGCAATCCTACTAATAGCTCCATACTCACCAGGGGTGCTTTTTTCTTTCTTTCTTTTTTTTCTTTCTAAAATTTAAGGTGCTGTGGGGTCGGTCTGAGGAATCGTGCTTTGAATTTGAAATCGAAAGCGCCGACACTGGAGACTCCTTCCATCAACTTTAAATCAGCGCTGCACAATTACATGCGCGCAAATCGCAATCGTGATGCGCACCTGTGCAATTATTTATCTGCATAAGCCAGAAATCTATTATAGGTGATGTATACGGATTAGTGGTTGGCACTGCAGCCTCGCACCTCCAGGGTCGAGGGTTCGAGTCCAGGCTCAGTTCAGGTCTGTGTCTGTGTGCATGGAGTTTGCATGTTGTCCTCGTGCTTGGTGGGTTTCCTCCGGGTTCTCCGGTGTCCTCCTACAGTCCAAAGACATGCAGATCAGGCTAATGGGTGTTTCCAAATTACACATAGTGCGTGAGTCAGTGTGTTCAATGTTGCATTGGGTAGTTTTATTTAAATATAATGTTAAAATAATCACGACGGCATTTTTGTTTTTCTTCATCGTGGCTCCGTTTCACTTGGAAAATGCTGCTCACTCGTGTGTGGTTAGTGTGTCTGGGTGTTTTATGGTCCTTTTCCCCACCACTGTTGCTATGGAGACCTGAAAAACGACCTCAGGATTTCTACACTTAATCATGAAACGAAGATTTTCGAGAGATCGCTCTCAACCTGAGAGCTTTCAGTAGAACCTAGAGAGATAACATTGTCTCGCTCTCTTTCTATTCCTCTCTCTCTGGTTATTTTAAGAAAACCCCTCACCCTCCTCGATTAACACTTGCACGAAAGGCCTTTATGGTCTCAACATCTGGCTGTTTCCATGGCAACCGTAGGCAAAAGGGGAAAAATTATTGGGGAGCACGTGATGTGTTGGTTTTACCACAACTATGCGTGTGGATGTTAAAAAGGAATCCCTGCTTGCTTTGTGTGTGTGTGCGCGTGTGTGTGTGTTTAGGATTTTGTTGGATAGAGGATAAAACTGAAGTTCACACAGAAGTGAATTATTTTCCTTCCTCCGCTTCAGTATCCTGCCAGCTCTAACCGCTCGTCCATCCGTGTCTAGGATAAAAGTCAGCGTGTGTGGAGTTCGGCGTGCCGAGTTTAGAAACTCGAATTGAGGAATGCGTGTCGTTTTTCTGGCAGGACAGAATGAACGAAAAAGAAGAAAAGTGCACCGTGTCCTGGATTCTGATTGGTCCGATGAGGAGGTGTTGAACTTCCCAAGTGCAAGTGAACATTTCAAGCGTGATGAATAAAACTCACTGAAACTCCTCTTCATCAGAACACGTCGCCATGATGCAAGTAATCTTTACCTGGCAGATTTTTTTAAATGTCCTTTTGCTTTATTCTTCCCCTTCCCTCAGCACAGAGAAGAGCTAGCGCACGGAAAATCACACCTTGGCGGTGAACCTGCAGAAGTGCACGGAAGTGTCGGTTGAGCGACGACGTCTGTCGAAGTCTCTTGTTGTATTTTTGGTCACTTTGGGGTTTGCGGTCGAGGTCTCTCTCTCTCTCTCTCTCTCGCACCGAGTGGCTGTGAATGTTGTCGAGCAGCTCCGTGTGGTCTAGAAGTGTTTCTTAGGTAGCCTTAGAATAGGAACTGAAAGCTGTTCTACTGGGTATGGGGAAGTGTATTCACACTGGTGGGGGGGGGGGGGGTTTAGACAAGGGGTCGCTGACTAGATCATAGACGTAGTCGAGTGGTTTTACACTTGGGAGACCAGACAGTTATTAATAGCAAAAGTGTTTGTGTTTTGGAAACGGACACAATGATGACGTTTATATATACATGTATATCTCAGAATTTATTTGTATAGAGTTTTTAACAATCGTCATTGTCGCAAAGCAGCTTTACAGAATCAAAAGAAATTATGGAAGTTTGTATGAAAAGTGTTTGAATCAAAATGATCAGATGAACGAGCCGAGCGCGATGGTGCTGAGGGAAAAACTCCCTGAGATGTCAATAGGAAGAAACCTTGAGAGGAACCAGACTCAACAGGGAACCCATCCTCATCTGGGTGATAACGGACAGCAGGGATTGATCTTGAGTCATACTGTGTGTTAGGAGGCTGGAAGTTCAGTATAACAGTAATGTATAACGTGGAGAAGTTCATATGGAGTTCAGGTTGTTATTGGTGGCTCAGGTAGATTGTAGGAAACTCCAGTCCTGAACTATCGAGTGACTGAAGTCACAAGTCCTCAGAGAACAGCTGTCTGTATCAGCCGAGGACAGGATCGTCTTCGTGGAAAAGTGGAACTGTCCCCAGGCACCACTCGCGTCCCAGACAGACCAGAAGTTAAACCTGTGCCGTAAATGAAATCAAAATGTAGAGTAGAAGGGACGTTATGAGCAGTTATGTGCCGGATTGTGCATTATGCAGCATTTTTTTTTTTTTTTTTTTTTGAAGAATATGGCACTTTTTCCCCCTCAAGGTGGGCGTGGCTATACACGTCATTCAACAGAACATAGAGTATTCAGAAAACAATGGTAATGCACCAAGGAAATGTAGACTATGAAAACTGAACTTCTAAGATGAATATACAAATCAGTGTACGTTTATTTTTTCTGCAGGAAAATTAAAACCAGTTTGTCTCATATATTCCGAAACTGTGGTGCTAATAACAAGCAGTCATGTGATGCACCGCTATGAGATAAAACAGGGGTCTTTAGAGTCATTAGAGCAAACATGTCCACAAATCCAGAGTCAGAGTTGAAGGCGTGTAAAATACCTGAACTGAGAGCCCAGTGTTATGCGCCCAAATCTAAACGTTGAGTAAAAGTGATGTTATGAACAGTTGTGTGTCAGATTTAATAATCTACTTTAAAATAATCTACTAATGCACTACTGTTGTAAACAAACACCTGCAATAGATATTAATTAGAAAAGCTAAACTGAATATTTTTACTGGGATTAGTTCATATCACTTTGGAACCACTATGGAAACACTAATTACTAGAGAAGGGGAAAAATCTGTGTTATCAGTTATGTCTTTTTTTTTTTTTTCTTTTTTTGCATTCACTAAGTTTGTTCATCTTTATATTTAGAAAATCTCAAGCAACACGCCTCAGTGCTCACTGAAGGAAACTGCTCCCTGACGGACGCACTCAATTATTAATGACCACACCCACCGGTTACGATCGCCCGTCCTTGCCCTCTATGTTTCAAAGCTGTAAAAATATTTTATCGGTTCAGTTGTAGCGTAAAAACACGTCGCGATCTGATCAGACGGTGCATCACCTGGTATTGGGTTGTTTAACGAGCAGTGACCTAACAAGGACACACAATCGATTCGACGCTCTCTCATGATTCTTTTGTTTGGCGTAGTGATCTTTCACAGTTTGAGTTGTGATCCACTACATCGCCGTTTTTCTTTCCTAATTTACTGGAACCTGTCCTCCATCATTCACTGGCTAGCAATCAGGCCAAGACGTTCATCCACTGTGACGCGTGAAGCTGTGCTATAAGACGCACAGCTGTAGCGTTGTCAGTGTGTGAATGAGATCATCACCTCATGTAAATCAGACGTGATGGAAATGAACTACATAACGTCTGGCTCATGGAAGGCTGTCGTGATATTTCATATGTTCCAGTGTATCGAGTGTCTGCGAGCATGCACTGTTTTCACGAGGCTGTGTACGAGCAGAACCGCGCGTCGGTTTGGCCTGGCTTTGTTCTCTTGTGGCTGGAGATCAAGGCTGAGAAAAGCTACTGGTCAAAATGCGAGAGACGAACACACACGCATATTTATACACACTCTCACCCTGAGGGCAATAACTTCTGCCTCACTATTGTTTTTATGATCCTTCCGATCTGCACAAAAGAATCATACGGGGATCAGAACCTGTGACCGAGTGACGAATTTCGTCTGAAATAGGCGGTCACGACTGCAGACGCTTGTAAAGTCATGAATTCCTTCTGCAGCTGTTTCTGTCCTCTACAACGATCGAGCCATATTTGAATATTTGAAGACGGCAGCGTAAAGCAGAGTTTACATTCCATCCAGGTGCGTCGAGAAAGCGATCGCAGCGTGACGAGGCCGCGGCACGCCTTCAATATCGCCTCCTTAAAGGCTTCTGTTACTGTTTATGGGGATTTATGGTCTTGGAACGTTTCTCTTCTACGCCTGCCAGGCACAACATAGTCTGAGAGAGAGATAGAGAGAGAGAAGGAGAGAGAGAGAGAGAACGGCCAAGTGACTGAATAATCCTGTGAAGCTGAAACAGCATGGAGTGTAAAGCTTCACCGGGGATTTGAGCAGCTGTTTAATCAGTCAGTAGAGCACTTCAAAACAGATTACTATTCATGGCTGCTTCTTAGGGCTCCGGTCCAGCAGGGGGCGGTAACAGTACGATTATGGGTTCTATAGGTGCGTCCATCGATTCCAAGGTTCTCGTGAGCTCGCATGATTTGTTGACAAACCGGGTCAAGGTCACATGATGGTGGTGGTGAACACATGCTCGTTAGTGTTCGTCTGGCGCAGTATCATTGCTCTTATAGTATAAACCAGAAGGATGAGTCTCGAGTACGAGCACTGAGGTCTATTAGTTATAATAGATGAGCGGAAAACTTTTACAATCCGTTGTTTGCAACGCTGCCCCTTGTGGTGAGAAAAGGAATAGAAAGTGGAAATTAAAATAGAAAATATTTTTACTCTTTCAAAGAGATCAGGAAGAAGCAGAAGTGAAATGAAACAGAAAAATTACATGACGTGGGAGACTTTATTCAAACTGATTGAGATTATTAGTAGTATTAATTATGCTAATTAATTATAACGAATAGCATTTAATCTACTTGTCCACTATATAATTTTTTATTTATTTATTTATTTTACTCCAATTTTGTTAGAAGTCTAAACAAACATCACAAATAATTAGCTCTGACTACAGGGGCATTTAAACCCAGGGCGTGTCGATGTGAATAGAGTATAGTCACATTCTAATTTTGTCATATACATGGTATAATATGCAGTGGAATTTTGTTTTTACAACAACCCGTGACCTAAATATTAAAGAAAATATAGAGTATTCAAATAAAGACGATGAAATAAGAATATAATAATAAAAAGGAAAAATAAAGTATATGAAAGAAAATATTCAAGTAGGAATATAAAATAAGAATATAATAGTAAAAATTATACAATATAGAACACTTTTTAGCAGTAAACCTTTATATAAATGAGAATTTTATTTATTTTTATTTTTTTAAGATTTTGGATTCAGTCAGTCGATACATCACTGAATCAATAGACCAAACTCTCTAGGATCTCTCATCCAGAATGATTCATGTTAAGTTGCTAGCTTTCTCCTCGTTGCTATGGAAACATCATCACCATCGAGCGTTAATGGCCACTGCCAGCTCTTTTCAGAACGACAGTAACTCGCGCTCCGAAGAGAAGTTCAGGTCTTTCAGTCCGCTAAGCAGCCTTTCAGTTGACGTAATAGATAAATATTAGCGTTAAACGTTGACAAACGGATGTAGCAAGTTTTAAGTGCTGCAAAATGAGAGAGAGAGAGAGAGAGAGAGAGAGGGGGAGGATTTGTGAATTCGGCTCCGGAAGAACGACGTCCAGCAGCCGCCAGGTTATTGTTTTATAACGACACGATGGGTGTGTAAAGGTCTGAGAGACAAAGAAGACTCGAGCACCGTGTCACCATCAAAGGAACAAACGAGTTCCAGTGCTTTGATCAAAGCCTCGTGTGTGTGTGTGTGTGTGTGTGTGTGTGTGTGTGAGGAGGTCATTGTATGGACTCATCTGTTGTAGCATTCCTGTCCAAACTCGATTCAGATCACTTCAAAGTTACTGATGCACAAAAAGCGACAAATGCCTTGTAGACGTTGTGAATTCTGTTTCTGAGGACGTAATCCAGAGGACGTGAAAAAAAATAGGCGGAGTTATGTTTCTGGAGCACTTGTGAAGTGTGGGGGGAGGAGGGGGGACGAGAATTTGTTTTAAATAAAAAAAAAAAGTCAAAACAGCCTATAAATGGCTATAATTTAAACCCGAAACATGTCCCCAAAACACATTTATATTTCATTTTAAACTCAGTTTGAATACATTACCCTTAATTAAAAAGCTATTGGGTAAAGGTAAACCCGTATACTGTACTGTACTCTGTACCCTGTTGAGTGCTAGAATGTAAAACCCCGATGTTACCCCTCTATGTGCTGCGCATTTTCTTTGGTTTCAGTATTGTAGAGAAAATACGGTAATAATTCACCATCACCAGCCGTGTTTTACTCTCCAGTCGCTGTGTTCTCTTTACAGCGCTAAAAGGATTGATACAGTATTATATTTTAAATGAAAATGTATCTGAATTTACATCAATATTCATGTTACAAAATGAGGCAATTATATGGTTCTCAATAGTTTAGCATCAAAAAAAAAAAAATGATGATGATGATATTGTATACTGCCACGAGAAAAGCCATTAAAAAATATCCGCGATCGTCTGAGGCTGCGCGACTTCGATGTGCTGGATTGTGCCACGATTTCCTAAAACACTAATTACTATTTATTTATTTATTTTTTACTATTTTTGAGCATGGTGTGATTTTATTGATCCTAAAATAATTCCGAATAAATGTTGCTCTGTCTTTCATCAAGAGAAGATAAAGCACAACAAAGTCCCGTCTGCGCCGGCTCTTTACCGTCTCCCGGCACAGAGGCTTATTGTGCGTCATAGTGGCAGAGTAATAAAGTACCAGTGTGAGCTCTCGGTCTGTCGACCTGCTGAGGTCCACACGCTCAGTTTTTCCCAGAGGAGGAGGAGGAGGTAAGGAAGGCATTCTCTCACCACAGAAGCTGGAAATCTGCGAGTGCTGGAACGACGGAGAGGAAGACAAAGCGGTGGTCATGTGACCTGACATCTGCCGTGCAAAAGCACACAGTGGCCTGCTGTTAGGGGAAAATAATCAACAACCATCTTATATATTTATATGACGTGTTTTTGTAACGTTACAGCATTACCTCTGACACTGGAGACTCCTTCCATGAACATTAACGCATGTCAGTTTGGAGAATTCGACAGCGCTGCAGTGGATATGTTGTGATGTGATGCAGAATGTAATCGATCACACACGCACATGTGATTCTGTTTTTTCGAGACGCTGGTTCGTGCAGCGGGACGTTAAACAGAGCGTGAACGAGTCCATCGTTCTCACGCCGCATGAAGCTCTCATTGTTCGAGCTCTCAGTGTGAGAGGAGGAAGAGGAGGAGGAGCAGGAGGAAGAGCTTCTCCAGCAGAATCGCCTCTCATGAAAGCCGGGCTTTGAAATGTCTTTCTGACGACTTTTTCCGAAACAGAAAAGAGCTTGTCTCTGTCTCTGTTTTCTTTTTCCCTGCCGAGTTTTCTGCTTCTTGAGGGGTTTTTTTTGTTTTTGTGTAGCTGGAGTCCTCAGAGGCAGGGGGGCATCAGGATCTGAACTGCTAAGTGGATCCACATGTTCGCTCAGTTCAGCGGCTTCTGTGGAACTCGGTCGTAACTCCGCGTCGGCGTGCCAAGCAGCGAGTCTGGCCAGAGAGCAGGAGACAGAACGAGAACCTGAGACTTTATGGAAATATGAAGTAATGAGGGGTGTGGAGACGATCCGGCATTCTCTCCGCGCCGAGCGCACGTGGCGAGGAACGATTTAACCACGCTTCCTGTTTTCACCCGCGTGTACAGTACAGAGCTTCATGAAGTTTTAAACAACATGGAAAAAAATAATTCTCCAGATTAATTAATTGTGTGTAAATGATTATCTCGCCTAACTGTCTAGACTGTCATTATAATCGTCTCCAATACAGTATAACCCGACTCCACCGAATGTCTTGGGTTATTTTAAAAAATATATTTTTATTGTTACATATTATACAGCGTCAAGAAAAAGTATGTGAACCCTTTTGAATTTCATGGTTCTCTGCCTTAATTTATCATAAAAATAAATAAAATGTGATCTGATGTTCATCTAAGTTAAGAGTATTGACAAATATAATGTGACTTCAATAAAGACATGAAAGATCAGATTTTTTTTGTGTGTGTTTATTTTATTCACACACTCATTCAACATTGAAAATGATGACAAAAACATAAGTGAACCCTTGGGATTAATAACCGGTTGACCCCGCCCCTCCCCCCTCCCCCACTTGGCAGCAATAACCTTCAACCAGGCGCGTCCTGTAGCCGTGGATCAGACCCGCGCATCGTTCGGGAGGAATTTTAGCCCGTTCTTCCCGCCAGAACTGCTTTAACGTTGTCATATTCTTTGGAAAAAAAACAGATTTAGTTTTTCCGAAGTCGTTCGGTTGTGCTCTATTGTCCTGTTGCATCATTCGACTTCTACAGAGTTTCAGCTCACGTACAGACATTCTCATATTATCGTGAAGAATTTTTTGATGCACTTGGGAGTTCATCATCCCCACTGTGACCGTAAGCTTGACCACGCTTGATGCAGAAGAGCAGGACCAAACCATGAGGTTTCCTACACCATACTTTAGGTTGTGATGTTCGCATGACAACATGCCGAGCCCTTTTCACACCAGATGTAGTGCTGCATGTTCTTTCCAAATAGTTAAATTTTCGTGTCATCTGATGCATCAGTGGACAAAACATTTTGCCGATACGGCTGTGGAGTGTTAATGTGCTCTTTCACAAACTTCAGGTGTTCAGCGATGTGTTTTTTTTTTTATTCATTTATTATTTTTTTTCCCGCGCAGCAGCTTCCTGTATGGTGTCCTGCCATGGACTCCCTCCTTGTTCAATGTGTTACATAATGTCGACTCGGATGTTTTATTTATACATCTCAGTTTTACAGTTTACGTCCACTGTACGTCAACTAAGAAAAGATCTAAAGAAGCAAAATTTAATATAGATATTCTAAATAATTTATAAAATAGTTGATGTAAACTTTGAATAAATGTATTTGTTGCGTCACACTGTGTGTTTATGAATCGCGGGTTGATGATGGACTGTGTGTTCTGTGTACAGGACAGGATCATGAACCCGAGCGCTCACCAGGCCCGAGGCAGAGACATGTTCGGTCTGTGTTGTTTACCAGGTGAGACTCACGGCCACGCCCCTTTCACACCTCATTACTCAACACTGGGGGGTTCAGGCTGGGAGTAGAACCTCTAATCATATCAGATTAATTTTTTCTTTATTTATTTCCTTGGAGTTTAGGAATAAGTTCAATAAAACGTTCATGGTTTGTGAGAGAGAGCGTGAGAGACCTCATCAGGAGGTTTATAGAGGAATGCAGGCCACAGTTACGACCCTGCGGAGTTAATCTTTAACACACCAATAATTCACTTCTCACACACACACACACACACTCTCTCACGCTCTTGTTCAGCTTAATAAGTCTTTGGTTAAAACGGGGGTTTGTGTGTTTGGAGGTTTAATGGAGGAGGTGGGAGTTTCTGACTGTCCGTCTTAATGGAGGAGGTGTGTTCTAATGCAGATGGCGCTCAGAAGAAGGCGTGGCCTGCTTCCCAGTCTCAGTGGAAGAGGTGTGGCCTTCTGTCTCAGTGTTAATAAAGAAGGTATTGTCTTCTGCCTGTCAGTCTTAATGGGGAGGTGTGGCCTAATGCAGATGGTGCTCAGAGAAGGTGTGGCCTAATGCAGACGGTGCGCAGAGCAGGAGGTGTGGCCTAATGCAGACGGTGCGCAGAGCAGGAGGTGTGGCCTAATGCAGACGGTGCTCAGAGCAGGAGGTGTGGCCTAATGCAGACGGGGCTCAGAGCAGGAGGTGTGGCCTAATGCAGACGGTGCGCAGAGCAGGAGGTGTGGCCTAATGCAGACGGTGCGCAGAGCAGGAGGTGTGGCCTAATGCAGACGGTGCTCAGAGCAGGAGGTGTGGCCTAATGCAGACGGGGCTCAGAGCAGGAGGTGTGGCCTAATGCAGATGGGGCTCAGAGCAGGAGGTGTGGCCTAATGCAGACGGGGCTCAGAGCAGGAGGTGTGGCCTAATGCAGACGGTGCGCAGAGCAGGAGGTGTGGCCTAATGCAGACGGTGCGCAGAGCAGGAGGTGTGGCCTAATGCAGATGGTGCTCAGAGCAGGAGGTGTGGCCTAATGCAGACGGGGCTCAGAGCAGGAGGTGTGGCCTAATGCAGACGGGGCTCAGAGCAGGAGGTGTGGCCTAATGCAGACGGTGCGCAGAGCAGGAGGTGTGGCCTAATGCAGACGGCGCGCAGAGCAGGAGGTGTGGCCTAATGCAGACGGCGCGCAGAGCAGGAGGTGTGGCCTAATGCAGACGGCGCGCAGAGCAGGAGGTGTGGCCTAATGCAGACGGGGCTCAGAGCAGGAGGTGTGGCCTAATGCAGACGGTGCGCAGAGCAGGACTCCTTGAGTTCTTGTCTCTCATAATTAAATACATTAAAGTTTTAGTTTTACAAAGTTCTTTAAACATTTAACGTTAACATTTAAACAAATTTCATATGCCTTTTTATTTGATAAAATTTTTGTTTTATAGTAAACTCTCTCTCTCACTCTCTCACACACACACACACACACACACACACACACACACACACACACACACACACACACACACACACACACTAGTGAAAGTGGCTAAGCGATAGTGCTCACAACGCTCAGACCTTACAGCGTGTTGAAGTTTGCTGTTCTTATCTCACGTAACTCAGAAGGGCAGAAACCCAATCAGCCGCTGGAGGGTAACGGATCACGAAGGGGCTGGAGCATTTACTCCATACTCGATCCTCTCACACAAACACCAGAGAGGAGCACGCTCACGGAGCAGAGGCTATGGCTTGTGTACAGTCATCTGATCCTTCTACATCATTACTCTCTCTCTCTCTCTCTCTCTCTCTCTCTCTCTCTCTCTCTCTCTCACATACACACACATTGTTACTGTACTTTTTCTTTGGATTGTCATCAAAGCTTTGTTTGTCTTTCTTTTCTCCTGGATATCTCGAGCACTTTGTCACCGCCTTCACTTCCGCTTCAGTAAATCTGCAGACGAGGTGTTGATGGAGTTTAGCTGCTGTGGACAGAGAATCTGCTGCGTTTGTTTTGACTGTCATGTGACGTTCAGCAGACGCACAGCGAAGGCTGTAAAAGCTGAAAAAACAGGAACACGAGAGCGTGAAAGAGCTACACTCTTCAAGTGGAGAACAATATGGATGGAAAACGCACCTTGGAGTGGAAACGGTGTTGAACCTGAAGTACGTTTGAACTTGGGACGCGTTTAAAGCACCTGGTTTTTGCTGTCTGATTTGATTTAATTCTTTACTCCTTAGCGACAAACACCTCATGCACCCCTTTAATTAGCAGTTTATCGTCTTTAAAAACACGTCTTTGTTTAGTGCAGAGTGTCAGGATGGGCGACGTGAAGTGAACGTGCCTGAAATCAGCTCGCCGAAGGGCATTGATGCTCCCTGACGGACACACTCGCTTAACCGCTACATACTATACGCACAGGAGGTGGAAACCTTGCTCTTAATTTATTGATGACCACGCCCACTAATAATGCTCCACTCCGCTCTCATATTGTCATGTCTTCATATACACACACGTGTGTATATATTTTTATATGACACTTTAAAACTCATATTGAGCCTCCTGTATGGTATGAGCTATTTTTTTGCTAAAAATTTATCAAATCAGGATCTTCATAATAAAATATTGATCGTTATAGAATCGCAACGTAGCGACCGTGACATCGTATCAGGCGGACAGTGGTGATTCCCATCCCTATTATTAATGCATCCAAATTCTTCCTCTTACCCAGAGTATCCTGATTCCTCGTTCCCTTCGGTCCGCCCCACATCTGCGTCCCAGGATGCTCCTGGAATGTCTTGAGCTTCTCAACAGACATGAGCTTCAAGGAACGTTTCAGTAAATAAAACTTTTTTTTCTTTCTTTTTTTTTTCCTTTTTATTCTTTGGCATCGAAAGCTCTTTGAAGCGCTACATATTCTCCGAACACCTTCACCCTGGGTTTTTTTTATTTTTGGGAACGAACCATGAATCTTTTCCCAGCCTCCACAGATGGCGCAGGATTTATTTATTTATTTACTGTTAAGGTTTGTTTAAATCCCCTGTCAAAAACAGGCTTTCTGGGTTTCTATTTGTGTCCTTTTATATAAGGGTGGTTTGTTAAATGGGGGGAAAAACTTCTCATCGATCGTATCGACGGCATCCAATTACAGCTGGGGATTTTTCCCTTTAAGGAAGCGAGCTTGGAGTTTTCCACGTGCGCAATCGGGCCGAAAGCAGACGTGCGCTTGGTTGCGTTGCGCTTCTGAACCGGACTCCTGAGTGCAGCTGCATCTGTCTGGAGAACGCTGCTGTTTATTTGGCTCTCGGTTGTTGTTTCTACAGGAAAATATTTCCACATGTTGGGCTGAAACCAGATTTCCAGCTATTATACTTTATATTACAACCTTGAAGACTTAATGCGACTAACGCGTTGTGGTTGATTCCGTGATGAAGGTGACCTTTTGACCTTTAATAAATGGTTAGAATGTTTAGAAGTTATCTAAAGAGACGGCCAAAACACGGTATCGGTGCTAAACAGTGCGTTTTCAGATAGGATCATCTAACATCTTTTTTTCTTTATTTTATTATAATGTTTTTTTATAATACTGAATGCTTCTTACCTCACGTCGTTTTTTTTGTAAATATACAAACGCATTGATATTTTCACAAGATAAAAAGAAACACATTTGCCAAGTACAGTTTCCTGCCCTTTTATGTTTTAGTGTCTGTTCCTTTTTTGCATTTAAATCTTTCAACGATCTTTAACCGTCATTCAGATGAAACTCGGCCAGTTTAGATTTGACATGAAAAGACATAAACTGAAAAAGTGTATTATTATTATTATTATTATAAAATGCTAAATTGTTCAGATATCATGCAACATGAATCTCACATGGTTACGGACACTACGGATTTGTTGACAGGTCATATGATTTCGGAGTCTTACACCAGTTTTAGTATCAAGACTCGTGAATAATGACTCATAAATACATTTTAAATGATTATTGTATGAAGTGAGACAGTACAACACTGAAAATGTCTATTTTTGGGGCCACATATAAACTCATCTCTCCAAAACAGCTGCAGTTTGACTTCGGGCAGCGACATCGATCACTTCCATGTTGTATAAACTTCAGAAGCAGCTGCTTTGGCGCACACACACACATATTCTGTATTATATGTATAACAGGAAAATAAATAAATAAATACAATCTGCACTATTGCAGTATTTTGACCCGTTATTAGTGTGTGTGTGTGTGTGTGTGTGTGTGTGTGTGTGTGTGTGTGTGTGTGTGTGTGTGTGTGAGAGAGAGAGAGAGAGAGTGAGCTAATGTTTTCTTATTATTGATTCTTGGGAAATTTGGATGAGGCAACTTGCTGTTGTCATGTGACTTCTGATTGTCTGATGTCACAGAGGTAAAAGGGTAACGAGTAACCGGGTCGAATGAATTCCGAGGTATTTTCCCAAGCAGTTAGTGGCAGGTCTGGACTGTTTTGATATTTTCCCAACAAATATTATTGCGATATGTATAACGTGACTAAGGCGTGGCTGGATTTAAAACATGACTTTGAGGGTGTAAACTCGGCACATAGTTGAGATGATGATTAACAGGAATACGTGATGGGTTTGTTCAAAGGAAATGAACTTTACACTGTGTGTGTGTGTGTGTGTGTGTGTGTGTGTTGTCCAACTGAGAAGAGCAGGTTTCTTTTTTTCTCCAGCTGTTCCCCCATGAGAGTTTGCACAGGAAGCTGGTGGAGCGGCGCGGGATAAACACGAGCCGGTCGTAGCGTTAAAGGCCTCGGCTGCTGCGCTTCCTCAGACTCGGGAATAGAGAGAAGTCTAGACTATACAGACAGGTTTAGCGTAGGAGTGTCTGGGATTGTTTTCCCGTCCCAGTCAATCATGTTAGTGCGTTTATTTATTAATTAATGAAAATTAATTCACTCGGTATCAAAGTAGAAATAACCGCGAGGCATGTTTTAGATGTTTCAGTCTGACCTGATATAGGGATAAAGAGTGTGTTCCTTCCTGTGTTCATGATGAAGACACTCTAGGAAGTGTTTGCGACTTTCAGTCTCACAAAACACAGGCACAGATTAAAAAAAAAAAAAAACTTTCACGGATTCACTCCTTTCACAGGTCAACCTCAGGTCATGTGACTGATTTGGAGAACACTTGAGTCACATCTTTTCGATCCTCGTCAATCAGCACTTTTGACTCGTGGTTGTGGGCGGAGTCACCCCAGGAACGGGCCACACCCATGGGGACAGCAGCTGTGCCTCACTGATCTGACTGTTTCATCTCTGATGGAGTATCCGGCTCAGATAGCGCAGTTTGTGCGTTTTGCATACGGTCCGCTCTTTACCCGCTCTCCCTTTTCCTCTTCTGTTTTAGGCGAGTGTGTGCTGCAGAGGGCCATCCTGGTGAGGAAGAAGCTCTCGCCTAAAGAAGGAGGAGGCTGGCTGTCGGGCACGCTGTTCTGCACCCATTTCCGAGTGGCGTTTGTGCCTGAGGACGGCCCGAGACCAGACGTGAGGCGCTTTTCTTTTGTTGTGTGGCAGACCAGTCACCATCATCATCATCATCATAATAATGCATTTTATTTATATAGACTCCTTTCTAGTCCCTCCAATTCAAACAAAAGATAAACAATATTAAATAAAACAGACAGTGTCGTAATCTAAAATATTTAAAATTAATTGGCAACATGAATGGTGATTTATCATCATCGTCAGAGATGAGGTTGCGTGACTAGCGTGAGATACGCCGACCTAAAGTAGGTCACGAACGAGGATGAATCAGCGATCTTCCTTAACCGCCTTTGCGTGTTATCCTGACTCCACATCTCTGATGAAGTATCCGGCTCAGATAACGCAGTTTGTCCGCTTTGCATACGGTCCGCTCTTTACCCGCTCTCCCTTTTCCTCTCTTGTTTTAAGGATAATGCCGATCCCGTGCTGCTCGGGGACCACGACGTCGCTCTGGCCTCCATCGAGAAGGTCGTGGCAGGTAAGGACTTCACGCGGCTCAGAATCCGGAGTCGTAGCGTCTGTCAGCGGTGTTGACTCCCCGGCGTGTTCTCTGTTGCAGTGGGACCGTCTCGAACCAAACTGGTGACCCCGAACTCCTCGCTGAAGTTCACTCCCGAGGAGCTGGTGCTGTACTGCAGAGACCTGCGCGTCCTCTGTTTCCTGTTTGACCGACTCACTCCTGACGCCCAGGCTGTGGAGGTGTGTGAGAGATCGTACGCGGAACAACATACATAAGTCGTGTCGCTAGGCAACAAGGGAATGCGGACGCTAGGCGGATACTAGCTACTGTAGCGTGTAGCCGTTCTTCATTTTAATTTAAAATATTACATGTCATGTACACAACCGTAAACCGTATGATTAGCAGTGAAATGCTTAAACCACTGTTATATACTTCATATCACCATTTTCCAACATTATAATCATATTGTTTCTATATAAAAGCAATAACAATATTTAGAAAGTGGCTCCGTTTTCATCTTGATTACATTCTTGGGAACCATGGTGGGAAAAAAACAGACAAAAAAACCCACAAACTATATGTAAACTCACTTTACTTACAGCAAGCAAGTTTCGATCAGCTACCGGACGAAGGTGCGAGCAGCAGGGTTATTTGTTTGTATGCTGAAAATGCTTTGTATGCCGAGGCAAATTTGTGAGGTGATGCGTTCGTATGGCGAGATACAACTTGATAAGAAGGAAGCATCCTGTTTATCCGTGTCTTTATTTAAGCCGCTTCTCAGCGCTGTGTAACCGAAGCGCTATTCGCCCTCTTTCACATACACGAGCTTACGGACAGCTGTGATTGGCTAGAGTTCCAATAAATGTCATATTGAACATTATATCATATAATGTTCAACATTATGTATGTATTGAATAACTCTCATCACAGCATTGAACATCATATTGAGTAACTTGTATGTGATTTTATAAAAACGTGCTGAATGTCAGTATTTATAATCGGATGAGGAAGCGAGAGATTTTATCGATGGGTGACGTATTCAGATGCGAGTTTGTTCCTCTGTAGATCACGTACACCATCGCCAAGACGTACCAGCCGCTCAAACCAGGGACCATCCTGTCGTTCCAGAACGCAGCTTTAGGAAGTATCGGTGAGTGAACCCGAGTCACGTGAGTAATGTTTACACAAACTGACGTAGCGTTTACACAAACTCACTTTTAATTAAGACGGACTGCTTTGTTTCTTTGTTCGGTCTCTGGAACAAAATCAGTGTGTGTTCTAGCCGAGCATCTGCCCGTCGCGAGTGTGCACTGATTGTCCTTCGTTATCATCCGCATCCTAACATTTGCTATGCAAAGAAAATCATTTGGAGGAATGTGAGCCGCGGAGCTCTCCCCTGAGCGGCCGTTAACCAGCTGAATAATGCAGAGTAACCTGACCTCCTGGCCTTTACTCAACCCTTGCAAGCCGTGTGTGTGTGTGTGTGTGTGTGTGTGTGTGTGTGTGTGTGTGTGTGTGTGTGTGTGTGTGTGGTCGCACTAGTGCCTCCATAATATCACCAACTCATCGAATAGATTTCACATTCAGACTCGGTCCATCTCCATTTGCAGAAATGAAGCAGTTCCTGAGCAACCGGAGGCGTGACCCGAGCATGAACTGGTTCGAGAGCGCAGCGGACTGGGAGCAGGAACTGGAAAGGACCGGAGCCACTGGCTGGAGGATCAGCGCCGTCAACGACCGCTTCGAAATGTCCACCAGGTAACACACACAACTGACCTTTAACAAGTCGAGAGGAATTCCAGTTTACATGAGATATAAACAGAATTTTAACAGAGGTGTGCTGTTTGGGCTTTAGCACCATCTGCTGTCTAATAAGGTAAAGTACAGGATTACAGTATAACCAGCTCACTCACTCATCTTCTATACCGCTTTATCCTGTATTGAGGGTCGCGGGGACCTGGAGTCTATCGCAGGAGACTTGGGGCACGAGGCAGGGTACACCCTGGACAGGGTGCCAATCCATCGCAGGGCACACACACATTCACTCACTCACAAACTCATTCACACACTACGGGCAATTTGGGAACGCCAATCAACCTAACCTGCATGTCGTTGGACTGTGGGAGGAAACCGGAGTCCCCGGAGGAAACCCACCAGGAGAACATGCAAACTCCATGCACACAGAGACGGGAATCGAGCCTGGCCGTAGCTTTCCTTCAAAATTAAAAAAAAAAAAAGTTTAACTGTTCACTGATTAATTAGTTCTGATGATGATTTTTAAAATTTTGTTTTGTATAATTTTTTATATCAAATCCGTCCTTTTTGATTTGGACAACAGGTTTATCCGGATTGCTTGTGGAATTTTTACTTGCTTATTCATTTTCTCTTCTCTCTTTCTGCCCTCCAGTCTGTCCAGGTTTAACGTGGTTCCTCAGAAGGTCCTCGACACCGAGCTGAAGAAAACATTTGCGCATTTTAACGAGGGCCGTATCCCGGTGAGTACAAGGGTGTGTGCAAGACTTTACAGTAAAACTGCGTGTATGTCAGTGTGAAGTCTAATCCGGCTCGCCCTCCGCAGCGCTGGTGTTGGCGGCATCCGCGTGGCAGCGACCTGCTCCGCATGGCCAGCTTTCAGAACAACATCTATCACGAGAAAGATGACATCCGGTGTGTATCCTTTTTTTTTTTTTTTTTACTTTCACATTTGCAGCTTGTTTACCGAGACGTTTATACCCAGTCCATGTTGCATTTAAAAAATTAACATTTAATGTACTGTAAGAACTAAGATGTATTTTATGTAAGTGCGACGTGTTTGGTTCGATAAAAACGCACTTTGATGAGGTTGTTTTGTTCATGTGGCTCAATTGAACAAGTGCGAACCGTGCCTGCTTGAAAAGGAGGGTCCGCTTCCGAACGAATTCTGGTGCGGTTCGATTGAAATGTGAACGCACCACGGACCAAAGATGCGTAAATGTAGTCGGCAAAGTCCGCTTTGCTAACATTGTAACGCTAACATTGTTACACTATAGCGAGGTCTGAAATCTGACCTCGCTATAGTGTAACTAGGTTTAATCTCTTTGCCGAGCGTTACATATTGGTGGCCTGTACGTACGGGGATCTGTCTGTATGTATTTTTCGGTGTTGTGTGGCTGTGCGGACCAAGATGGACGCTAACAAAGCTAATGCTAATCATAGCATTATGGCCGACCTAGTTAATTCATGTTATTGGCAGGATATTGAAGTTGTTGGTGATATTGTAACTCAAAGTAGGACTGCAGCAGATTTAACATCCCTTTTAAGCTCATTGTATTTATCTAACAGATCTAAGGATGATGAGTGTGATGGTGTTGTGATTAATAATATGGCTGTTATAAAAACATTGCAGACAGAGGTTAATCATGTGGATTTCTTGGCTTTTTTAAAGAATCCACAAGCATCACAATAAACAGGGAAACTAGTTTTCGGCAGGCCGCGGACGCTAGCTTAGCAGGCTTGGAAAACTACGTCCAGGAGGCCCTGGAAAAGCTAGAGAGGGCAGTAACCGACTGTTTTCAGTGGAGAGACGCTATGTGGGATAGAGTCAACTGAAGGAGTTTATGTCCCACTAGCAGGCCAACTGTGCGCCGCCACACCCGTCTGATCTGCTTACAACCAACACACCAGGCATGACACCTAGGCGGAACCTCCAACACAAAATCAGCCAGTTAACCTGTGACGTTCCTCCTTTTACACCAGCACCTTCCTCCTCCCGGCTTACCTCCCTGGATAGGACAGTTACCTCTTCCCTGTGTACACAACCTCCCAGCAACCAGGATTGTCCAGTACTGGGAAACCCCACACTGTCAGCGAACATCGCCGAGCTCAGGAGGCGCAACCAGAACACGAGAGTGGCAGGCGGTATCAGATGCACAATAAACTCGGATGAGCATCTGGTGAAGTAGAGAAGGAAGTAGAGAAGGACCGCACGGGGGCGAAAGAGTACCGCCAGAAAGGAGGTGCCCAGGAGAAGGGTAAAGAAGGAGCCCCAGAACAAGCTTCTACACCGTCCCTGGTGGGGCCCTCCTACGCTCTGCCCCACTCTGTTGGTTGGGTCTATGTAGGGGGTCGTTTATATAGGCTACAATAAGCCGGTAAATAAAACTAAAACCGCAGGGCCGATATGGTTTATTTTGTTCCTGAATGACGGTGTAATGGTTCCGGGGGTTAAGCTCTTGCGAGCATGCGCGTTTATAGCACGAGGGAATCACGATGACGGTTCAGGTCACCGGGCCGGCATAAAAGAGGTCCCGGAAATAGAGTGATTGCCGTGACGAGTGGATTTACCATAGTTGGATTTACCCTTGCTCGACTCACTCGCTACCGCTCGTTACGTTTTCGTGCTCCCGGACTCAATTCAACTTACCGGTGAGACCGAGCCATCTCTCCCGCCACACACACTTACACACCCTCCATAATAATCTGGACTCTGGACATTTGATGCCATCCACACACTCAAACATTCCTTTTTTGTATATTGTTGTATATATTTTGTAAATATTGTGTTTTGTTTGGTGCACCTTTTGGGTTATTTTGTCACTTAATACACTTTGGTTTTCTGGATAAGTTGATGTTTGACTTTTCTGGTTCTGCTTGGCCTACCTCAGATTTCAGACCTCGCTATAGTGAAACTAGGTTTAATATCTTTTCCGAGCGTTACAACATTATCTGATGATGACGACGATACATGAGAATTTTCACTGGCCGACTGCATCCAAGGACATTCACTATCGACGGCGCACTAAAGTGCAGGAGCGCAAGTGATTGCCCTTAAGTGTTTACGAATGTACACCAGTTGAACAGTCTGATGAGATATCTTGTGTTTTTCTGTGCTCTCGTGCGAGGCAGGCAGAGCGTGTGTGAAGTAGCACTTCAACAATCATATATTGAAGGAAAACAGACTTTTGTTTTGAAAGACTTTAATTTTTTTGTTGGTTCTGCTTAAGAAACACTCGCATGAAAGGTGCACATTTCACGTTGATTGTAATAAGTTGGACTAACAATGTTTGTTCCGAGGTTCCTTGAGTTGACTAGTGGGAGGGGCCGTGAACAGGAAGTCAACTATATGTCCTCCTACAGGGGTGGAGTTGGTTTATTATGGATGTTTAGGCTTAAAATTCATCAGTGTGTAAATATTGGATGAACATCAGTTACTAAAGGTGAAGGTTGTTTAAAATACTTTCTGTATATAAATAAATTCCCTGTAATATGTAAAAGGCGCATTTAGTAACTAATGAAGGGTTTCCATTGGCCGATTTGAAAATGAAGGCGGAGTTTGAAGGTGAGGGAAGGACAAAGAACTGTTTGGGAGAGAGAGTGTGGTTGTGGTGTGGACCAGTAGCTAACCGGATCTAATATTTTGTTACAGCGTGGAAAGTCCAGCAAAGGAGTACAGATCGCCGCATGCCTTTTTTTTTTTGGTTTGTTTTTATTTGCTTTTATGTGGGAGACGGTTGTCTGGATTAAAGCTGGTTGCAAAATTAAACCATTATAATCAGCTCATGTTAATTTTACTTAGCAATCCTTAGCAAGCACAAGTTAGCTGGCTAGTAAACTAGCTCACGGTGATCTCGGATCGAAATGCACAAATGGAAAGAATGAACGAAGTTCTAGAGCTTAGAATTAAGATTACAGTATGTTCATCAGCTATGTTGTTAGATACATGTTAGAAACACTTGGTGCAAAGCGCTGGAGTTCATTCACTGACTTCCAGTAACTCTCTAGATGATGATGATGATGATGATGAGGGTGGCTGTTTTATTCACTATTTGGAGTCGTGCTTGTGTTGTTTCCCCATCTATAATGTTAGATTTTTATAAACTCATGAGTTTTCAGCTGGTAAAGACACCACCATATATAATCCACATTCCTTCTGTTCTGTCTTTTGGTCCGATTTAAATAATGCCAGTGTGAACGCCAAGCGAACCAGGACCAGGACGAACTACTAGTGTGAACACACACTAAAAACATTTCACTTCCGAAATATACCTAAAAATATATGGATGTATCTAGTCATAGATGAAACGTATATACAGTGTGTGTATTTCGTATTTCATGCTAATGTACCACAGCGCTCTTGAATTCTGGCTTCTGATTGGTCAGGGGTTAATTCATTATTTTCTGACTGTAGGACATCTACAAATCACAGGTTTATATTAATGCACTTATTTTTATATATTGTTAGATATTTTGTTGGATTATGAGGTGCTTTGCTGTAAGGAGCTGGTTATTTATTTATTTACAGAAGGAGTCTCCAGTGTCAGAGCTTAGGTTAGGTTTTTTTTCCCCGTACATCCAGTATGACAAGCTGCTTGTCGCTGATTGCTTTAATAGCTCCACACGGAGTGTTTTATTTAGAATGGGTATAAAAACAAAAAGTTTAACGCACTGATATTGTAATGTAATAAGTTTTCTAACAGTGCTGTCCTGGCCAGGAACCTGGAGCTGATCCTGTTCGGTGGCCAGACGCAGTGTGTGGTGATGGATCTGAGCGACGAAATGCCTCCGCCCGCAGACGTGCAGCTCGCACACACGCGGCTCCGCTCCCTGTGCCTCGGAGGTGAGGAATTTAACACTCCGAGACTTAAACCGACACAACCTGACGCTCACAGGATCACACAAGATGCTCTAGACCAGGGGTGGGAAATTCCAGCACTCGCGCCGGGTTCTATACGAAGGCATCATGAAGATGCGAAGAGTGTAAAGAGAGAATGATCTCAGTGGATAGAAGTGTAGAAATCTGTGACGTGGTCCTTCAGGGCTGAAGGATTCTTTCAGCTCCAGATCAGAAACGTGATCATGATTCTCAGGTTTATCCAGAACAGTGTGTTTTGTTGAATTGTTGTATACAGTAGAATTGTGTTTGAACACTTAAGGACTGACTGTGCAAAAGTCTTGACCCATTTTTCCTTTGTATTAGAAAACCTTATTCACTATCAAAGAAAATCACCAGCTAACTCGACAGGATTCTGTATCTATTCCTCCAGATATTTCATCTTCCATGTCCGTGCCGGATGATAAGTGGCTTTCCACTCTGGAGGGAACTCACTGGCTGGATTACACCAGGTACCGCCGCCACTCATCACTAGGCTCCGACTCCCTTCGCTGTAAAACCCAAATCATCGGAGTTCATGAGGACGCTTTCACTTAGCAGAATTAAATGAGTTTCTGGTAATTAATTTCCGCTCGTGTTTATCGACTCGAGTCGCTAACCGGATTAGGGAATGAAAAGCCAGATACCCCCCGATGGAACAGTTTTCCATAAACTGCTCGTGTAAACTCATTACATTCAATCTGCTTACGAATAATGTGAGCTGAATGAATTGAACTGATTCCCTTTTATTAATTTAAACCTGGTCATTTAAACTCTTTTAAAAAACATTCTATTTTGATGATGATTAATAAATTATTTAATACACCATAAATGCTTAAAAATGCTCAAACCTCAGGCTTGAAATGCATTTGGACAATGTGAGTTGTTTAAGTTATAATCATGTTAAAGGAATGATACTTGGCAATCCTTCACCGTTCACTGTTATCACCCAGATGAGGATGGGTGATGGCAAACATGAGTTAGCCGGCTAGTAAACTAGCTCACGCTAGTCTGGGTCGAAATACGTAAATGTGAATCGTTTAAAATTACAGTACCTTGCAAAAGTATTGATACCCCTTGAACTTTTCCATATTCTGTAACGTTACAACCCCAAACATAAATGTAATTTATTGAGATTAATTTTATGTGATTGACCAACACAAAGTGGCACATAATTGTGAAGTGGAAGAGAAATCATGAATGGGTTTAAAAATTTCTGAAAAGTGTCACGTGCATTTGTATTCAACCCCCCTTTACTCCGATACCCCTAACTAAAATGCAGTAGTGTCTTCTGAAGGCAATGGCTTCCACTGGGTTTTGGTTGGAGCCATCAATGACAACCTTCTAGAAATTTGGTGACGTAAATAAAAGTCAAAATGTATTTTGATTGCGGTGGTGCTGTTATTCTTGAGGATTCCTTTCTCTGTGACATTTATGTTATACATCACGCTTTTCAGATGCTTATTTGTTAAAAGATTTTGAAATCTTTGTCATCATTTTTCTTCCATTTCACAATTGTGTGTCACTTTGCTTGTGTTGGTCTTTCACATAAAATCCCAATAAAATACATCTAAGTTTGTGGTTGTAATGTGAAAAAGTTCAAGGAGTATCAATACTTTTGCAAGACCAGTTATTAATACAGTATAATGTTACCATGGCAACCACTATTGCGTTCATTAGCTGTGTTGTAAGATAGCAAGAAAGACATGGTCATACTTGGTTCAAAGTATTGCCTTCATTCAGGTACATCAAGAAACGGACTAATCTTTAGCTCCGCCTATAATTCACTTATATACAGACATATGTACTTATTATGGATGGGAAGCACCATGGATACGATATCACGATACCTAGGTGGCGATTAGATTCGAATAGCGGTTCTGTAAGTAAAACGATTTTAGAAATGTACAGATTCAATGTAAAAAAAAATTTGTTTTCAGATTTTGTTACAATTCTAGACAAATATGGCGAAATAATGCTGTGCTGCCACCTTTAGGATTACAGAGGAACTGCAGCAATTTACCACCATAAACACAAACCTGTATAAATAAAAAGAAAATCATTTTATATATATATACATTTTTTTTTTAAATCATTATGTAATGGAATTGATCGTCTCCCTCTGTCTCAGTTATACAGTATAATGTTACCATGGCACCTTCAGTTCATGTTGTTACATGGCTAGCTTGGGAAACCTGTTCAACTGTGCAAAGGTTGCACATTAAAAACCCAAGTGTTTGAGTTAACTGAGGTGTGTGTGTGTGTGTGCGCATTAGGTGCTGCCTGAGAAAAGCCGCAGAAGTGTCCTGCTTGCTCCAGAGGGGTCAATTAACCGTCGTTCTACAAGGTGCGTCTCGATCACCATAATATAAATGTTTTTCACCTCTAGCGCAGAGGAAAAAAACTTTAAAACGCAGCCTCGTCTCTTCCACGCAGTGACTCAACCACTGCTAAAAATACCCCCCCCGACAGGGTGAGATGAATAAGCATGACGACTATATTATGAACATGTGGGTTGATGCTGAGCTGTACGTGTGAAAGCCTGACTCATGCTCCACATCTTGCGCAATGCTAATTTAAAACATGCGAAAAATCATGTAAGGATAAATAATAAATCAGTTGATGGGGTGTACATTTTTTTAGCATTCTTTACCAACAATTATTCAGGTTACTTTTAGAAATAGCAGAGAAAACCGGGGAGACGAGTTGGTGGTGTTTCTCAGTAGATAATGAAATAAATAAGACCTGAAGCCCAGTGCGACCACAAGAGGGCGCAGTGCTACAAGAGTGACTGTTGTACAGCTTTTTCTCTTGTGTTTACATTTTGCGACTATTTAGAAATTCTTTCTTATTCCAATTATTTCACGCATTTACAATATCTTTGGCTTTGGCATAACATTTATGTGTTGCATTATGGAAATTTGGTGACTTAAATAAATAAAACTCAAATATTAATGAGCAGGTCAGTATTTTTATCACTGTTATCATCATTGATTGATTGTAGTGGTTCAGTTATTCTTGAAAATGTGTTCCCTTTGTGGCCTTGACCCCTCAGTGTTGTCCCCACAGAGCCAGAGGACCGGGACATGAACTGCGTGGTGTCCAGTCTGGTGCAGGTGATGTGTGACCCGCACTGCCGTACCATTGCAGGCTTCCAGAGCCTGGTGCAGAAGGAGTGGGTCATGGCGGGACACCGGTTCCTCAGCCGCATCAACTACCACCGGGACAGTGACAAAGAGGAGGTCAGAATGCAGATATATTTTTTTAAAGATGTACATTAGCACCTCTGCCAGGAGGTTAACTGTGACTTAACCAAAAATTCTCAGACGGTCTGAATTGCGGTCTAAAAATATGTCCATGTGCTCAAAGTGATCTACAACGTGTGTTCTGTGTTCAATGTGTTCAGGCTCCGATCTTCCTGCTCTTCCTGGACTGTGTGTGGCAGCTGTGGGCTCAGTTTCCGGCCTGTTTCCAGCTGACTGAGTCCTACCTGCTGGCCCTCCATGACAGCGTGCAGCTGCCTCTGTTCAACACCTTCCTGGCCAACGGTCAGCGAGAGCGATGCCGCCGATCACAGGTACACACACAAATTCCCTCTAAACCAGGTCGTCTACAAACTCGGGATTGAGTGATTTTTTAATACCACAGCTTTTAAATTCTTGATTTTTGCTCAGAAGGTGTTGATTGATTTCCGATATTAACAGCTCAGCACAGTGATTGGTACAATAGATGCTAAAGAGATAAAAATTTGCAAAAGTCCCCTTTACTTGGTGTACTGTGGTCTTCTACACCTCTCTTCATATTTGATACTCAATTTAAAGTTTTTTTTTTTCCTCAGCACTTGTCACCGAGCTACACTCCAGTAAACGGGCTGAGAGAGTTACCCAGAGGCTCGGCCGAGGAGCCAGTGGATCCTTCCTACCCCCCTGTGTGGGACTGGGCCCTGCAGTATAGCAGCCAGAGACGGGCCCTGTTCACCCAGCCTGTGTGCCGACCCGTTTCCCCTGCACCTGTCCTCAACGGCAACCTCAACACCAACCTGCAGCCAGAGTGGGTGAGTATATGGGAAGGCACATAGGAGAAGATAAGACTGGTGAGTGTGGTTATGGAGACTGGTTGAGGATACAGGGTACATGTAGGTGGGCTTGTGGTTGATACAAGGTATATAGGTGGGTTTGTGGTTGAGGGTACAGGGTACATGTAGGCGGGCTTGTGGTTGAGGATACAGGGTACATGTAGGCGGGCTTGTGGTTGAGGGTACAGGTAGGTGGGCTTGTGGTTGAGGATACAGGGTACATGTAGGCGGGCTTGTGGTTGAGGGTACAGGTAGGTGGGCTTGTGGTTGAGGATACAGGGTACATGTAGGCGGGCTTGTGGTTGAGGGTACAGGTAGGCGGGCTTGTGGTTGAGGATACAGGGTACATGTAGGCGGGCTTGTGGTTGATACAAGGTATATAGGTGGGTTTGTGGTTGAAGATGTGAACAAGCATGTGATTGAGGATACATAGGGCATGTGTGTGAGGAAACACGAGGCATATGGGCGGACATGAGGTTGTGGATACAAGAGGCATTGGGTAAGTATGCAGGAGAGTATGTTTAAGATGCAGATGAACATGTTGGGGGCATATGAGTGGGCATATGAGTAAGGGATACAGGTGGGCCAGTGAACGGGCATGTAGTTGGGTACGTGGAGGGAATCTGGGTCATTCTTGCTTGTGTTGAGTCATTGGATGCTAATTAAAATGTTTAAAATGTCCTAGTTGTGCAAAGGTGCTCTTTTCAAACCAGGCCAGCTTTAAAAAAAAAAAAAAAAAAAAACAACTGTGCCAAATTCAATTCCCTCTCCTAATTAAATTCTCAGCCTGATTAGAGCACCTCATTTCCTACTTTATAGAGTATAACAGTGCCTTTCAGTACCTCACTCTTCTCTCTCTCTCTCTCTCTCTCTCGCTCCCCCCTTCCCTCTTTTGTCCCTGCTCAGAGTGACGGCTCTGTCGGCTCAGTGTTCCTGCTCTCGCGTGGTGTCTTTTCTTGTCCTTCCAACCTGCTGCCGTGGAGAAGCGGAGCTTCTTACAAAAAGAGTCACACCAGGGCTCCATCCTGCGAGGGCCTTCCTGCGCTGGAGCGCCTGATCAGAGCTGAGCCGTTACCATCCAGCCTCCACAAACCCCACGGGCCTCTGCTGCCCCTGCTCCTGGGGCCCTGCGTGCACATCTGGAGGAACTGCTACCTGAGAGGGGCGCTGCATGCGCAGGTAATTTCTTAATACTTCATTTGAAATAAAAAAAGAGACCTTATTTTAGTGACTTTGAATCAATTGGTAAATATAATCCAGGTAGTATCATATTAGTTAATTTGAAAGCTATTTAGGTTGTGTGTAAAGATTTTCAGCTTCATACCCTGTTAAAGCCATTTCACGTTGGCAGGAGAGGTTAAGTGCGATGAAGATGCAGTGATCTAATGCATGTATTATCCAAAGCATTTGCAAACCTGGTCACAAATGCGTCAGAATTCCAGTTCACGTTTTAGAGAATGTAACAGATAAAAGATTTACAGTTTATGGGGAAAAGTTTACCCATTTCAAAGGGTTCAGATAACAAAAGAACAAACTATTAAGAATAAAATGTAATATGAATGGTCAAATATAGGAATGAGGCACAAAATAAAGATATGTTGATGTCAACCTGAATTAATTTTAAAGTTTATCAGGGTTTTTTAAAAATTGGTTTGTAATAATTATGCAAAACACCTTGCACATAAGTAAGATGTCTGTTTTCAGGCTTTCACGTACCCGATGTCGTCTAACACGAGGCACCCGGTGGAACAGCTGGCGTTTGAGGTGGAGAACCTGCGAGAACGTTTGGCCCAGGCCTCCACGGGCCGTCATCAGAACCGCAAGAGACAGGAACACCGCCGCCTCGGCTCCAACCTCAATCAGAACACCAACAACGGCACATTCCTCTTTTCCTCTTCCTCCTCCTCTTCTTCTTCTTCCTCTTCCTCCTCCTCCTCTTCATCTTCCTCCTCATCCAGGAGCTCTCATCAGGAGAGCCCGGGCCGCGTTTCGGGACGTTCCGGCTACAGCGACGGACCCAAACACACGTTCCTGTTCGGTCGGTCCACTTCGAGTTCTAGTGCCAAACTGCCCAAGAGTAGCGGCTCACTGGGGCACAAGCCTCGCTGAGCTTTAGAGTTAACGCGTGCATGTGGGATTGAGGACCAAATGTTAGAAATATTCGCTCACTGACTACAAAGCACTTTCCTTTCCATAATCAGCTCACATCTCAGCCATGGGGTAAAAACTCAAAAGCACAGCGTTCCTTTATCCTGAGTGTTTCAAACAACGTTACTTATATGTATATAGGACTTAATAGTGTGTACTACTACTAGTAGTAGTAGTAGTAGTAGTACGTAGCATACAGTGCCTTGCATAAGTGTTAAATTCCCTATCCCTGTAAACTTTTCCACTTTGTTTTTTGTGTTCAAACACAAACAAGAAATAGACTCCGGTTTGAAGCATGGTGGTGTTAGCATCATGTTTAAAATTAACCCAAATTTGTCCCAAATTCCCTTTTACTTTTGATGAACAGCCTTTTCTAGGCCGAGTCGTATCAAGGTTGTGCCATATTTTTTCTTTATGTATTAGAAGAAAAAAAAAATTAATAACGTCCAAATGTGCGATCATCTTATAACCAAACCCATGATCCATAGTTTTCCATAACTTTCTCTCAGATCACTCTTTGGTCTTTATGCCGCTGCTAGTTTGGGTATCTTTAGATTTATAATCTGACCATGTGACGCTTGAATTGCACATTTCACAAGAAAGTGCTCTACATAACAATTATGGGCCATGAAGTATAAAGTTAAATGGGGTGAGAATTTATGCAAGGCACTGTAATAGTAATATTGGAAGTGATTACTGACGTATTGCAATATTTCAAGCACATTTACACTCACGAATGCACAATAGGATGTAAAAGGGTCCAAATGGAGACTTGCAGGATTTTAATCCAAATTCCTCATGATGGTTGTGTTTATTGTTTAGATTGTCTGATTGGGTAAACAAACCCTCCCAACAAAATAATATAATTGTGTAGTTCATGCCAAATATCTACTTTCAGTCCTCCAAAAAAAAAGAGAAAAGAGAATTTTTTTTTTTTTTTTTTTTAAATCTTCAGTAGATGGCGACAGTGTGTGTACAAGTCAATAAGTCAATAGTCTGGATTAGGATTAACAGGTGTGTGTATACATGAGGTACAATATAAGGTGTGTGTGTATATATACACACTTGAGGTCCAGTATTAAGTATGAAGAATTAAAACAGGTTTTGGATCATTTCAGTTATTTATAACATTCCCATTAGACGTTTTACCGGTTATGGTTTAACGAGAACGAGTCTTATGATCATGCCACGGCGATGAGATGGTGTGTACGGACCGTAATATTTAATGGCTTGTTTTTGTCATTTTTACATTTGTGTATGTATGTATATGTATGTAGTGTATGTATGCAATGAATCTTCGGTACTTCTTTCAGGGTCTGGATGTGACTTAATCAAGACCTACATGATCCTCATGTGTGTAGAGAATGCTCCAGGAGTCTGAGACCAAACAGAAAACATGTTTAAACAAACAAAAAGATGAGTAGTGGTAGATTTTTTTAGCACTGTTTCTAGGTCACTAGTTAAGTTTGATGAAATGTACGCTATTGATCATGTGCAAAAGATGAAATATTTCTTAAACCTCGTTCACCAAGGACGCATTTAATGCTACACAAAGCAAAAGGTGGAAGAACTAAACACTAAGATATGAAAACCTGTTTAAGTATGTCTAAAGTTCACGAAAAAAAATGTTGGATCGAAGTAAATAAAAATAATGCATAATGGAAGTATTTTCACTGGCGCACTCAGACTTCTGGATCACCTACATTACAGACGTACCTTTGTATTGATGATGATGGTTGTTTAAAATGCTGTCTATATGCAAAAACCTGTCTCAATTCATCCCTGTTTTATGTAAATTTGAGAGTTACACATGTTGTACTTGAGCTCCAGAAGAAAAGGTACTCGGCAAACAATGTAGATCGAATCTAAAATACACAGCGCCCTTAAACCAAGACTGAGTCTGCCTACGTTTATTTACAACCACACCTTTATTTTTTTTTCTTTTTCAAAGCATAGTTTTATCAGACGCCTGAGCGTCCGCACCCAGCTTCCTCTTGCAGGAAATGGCCGAGTGCATGTTCCTCCTAATTGATCTTCAGCAGCAGGGTTTTTTTTTTTTTTTTTTTTTTTTTTTTTTAATTCTTCGCAGCCAGAAAGCCAGAGAGCGAGTTACTGCGGTTGTATTGTGCGGCGTTCCCACATGCTCGAGCCGGTTTGTTTATCCCCGGTGCTACAGCAAGGAGAAACTCATTTCCTCTTTTTCCTCTTTTTCTCTGATGTGTATCAGCCTGGCTCGCTCGCACACGAATAAGTCCACATCTCGGCTCAAAACAAAGTGCGTTTCACTTAAAAAGCTGAACTGATGATGAATTTTGTAGAAATGAAAACAGACCACGCGATGAGATTTGTGACGATTTTTATATTTGTATGAAAATAAATATTTACACCATCACTTTTACAAGAAGCATGAGGTCAATGTTTTCAGTGCAAATGTACGCAATACCGTCTTAAACGACACGGAATACAGAAACGAGCTCGAACAGGGCACGCGGAAAACAAACTAAAGTCTTCAGTTCATGGAAATCAGGCAGCAAAAAAACACCTAGAATGCAGTAGAGTGTAAGTATGGAATAAAACACCGGGTCGTGCTGTTGTAGGAAAATAATCCATGCTGTGGTGATGTGTAGAAGCCGAGTTACTGGTTCCAGCTCAAATTATTTTCCTGTAATGGCATTTCCTGAAGTTTTACTCGTCTATCTTTAACAACAGCGACTGATTTATCGATGCTTAATATTGGCATTCGTTAACGAACTAGATAGAATTATTTTTATCCGTTTAGTGACATTTAATGTTGTTGGATGCCCGCAAGCAACAGCAGCTATAAACCTGTTTTTTTTTTTTATTATTATTTTTTAACACCTTTCCTTTCTCATATACAAGAAATTTATACACAGTCTGATTCTTGAACTCTGATATCCAACACACTTGGCGTATGGTGTTCACTTTGCCAATCACAAATCATAAAGTGGACACGCTTCATGGCAGTAGATAGCTTAGAAAATGTTCCACTAGTAATCAAATCCCACTTCTCAGAAAGTACCCCATAGGACATTCAGGATTGTGAAATAATTACAGTTTGTCCGTTCTTCTTGATAAATGCCTGTCCGTTTTCAAGACGACGTATCCTACATTGTCCGCAAAAACAAACCAAAAACAAAAAAAATCAAAACACCACATTCCTGCTTGACGACGTGAACATTTAGTCTTTCTCGTCGATCAGCTGTCTTTGGCTCCCGAGCGGTGAGTAGTCAAAGCCGTTGAGGTGGCGTAGGGACTTGCAGACGGGGCAGGGGTAGTCGTCCAGACCCTCGATGTCCTCGAAGGCCATGTTGACGATCCGGATGATGCAGGGCTCGCAGTACAGGTGGGTGCAGGAGAGGCGTCTGAGGCGGGTGCCGTAGGAGATGCAGCTCTGGCAGTGAGGTTGTAGGTCCGAGCCTGGAGAAAGGCTGCCGGTCAGAGAGCTGCTCTCGGCGCCCGACGCCTGGCTCGACCCCAGCCTCGTGGACGACCTGAGGATGGAAAAGTTCAATTATGATGATTGTCACAGGGTAAAGAAAGTGAGAGCAATGTTTCAGAAGTAGGACCACAATAGTAATGCTTTTTTTTTTGTGAGGAAGTAGAGAGAAACCCGAACCCCAATTTCAAAACCATTTCATGAATAATTATTTAAACTGACATCATTCTGTCAATATTCTGTCAAATAAATTAACTTGGAACTTTAGGTCAAGACCATAGAGCTGATTAAGACAAAATGAGGCAGGATCTAGACCAAGATGAATCTGCAACTGGGTTTAGAACTGCGATAGCTGTCTTGTACATCAGTGATGAACATCAACGACCAAGAAACCTGCAATCACACTCAGTGGCCGCAGCACCTGCCGACTCAGTCCGTTGTTGTACATTTAGTGAATAAACTTGGCTAATAAGCTTCTAGATAACCAATCACAGACCCAAGACGCGCTCAACGCTGACCTATATGAGGCTTCCGTCCAGAAAAGAGAAAAGACGCCAAGTGCCTGAAAGTCCTGTTTGCTTCGACAGCTAATTCTAGATTTTTATTTGTTTATTAGGGATCCAGGCATCAAGGAGTGAGATTTTTATACAACATTGCTGCCACATTCCCATCAGATCTAGTGTTTTACTCAAACAGCTCAAACTCAGGCCTGGGTAAAAGCAGTCCCAATTTTTTGTATGCAAAAACTGAGGTTTGGTCATTAATAAGAGGAGGAGTTATGTTTCTCAGAATGAGATGCTTCATGTTTGAGCTGAAGCTTGGTGTGCTGGATCATTCTGCTCATCTGGTTGGCTTCTGGTGCCTGAAAAATGTCTGGAAAATCTCTTGCCTTTTTTAATCCAGGCTTGAGACCGACACTAAGATTGTGCTGACCTGTGCACCACCGTGGATGTGGCTCTGTCTTTGGGAATCAAACCCTGGTCTGCTGCAAGACAGGTGGAGGTATTCCACCATCCTAAAGGGGCATTGTTATGCTAGTCTGCTGCTAAGTGCTGCTAATATTTATTATACAACAGTTAGTTCCGACCGAGCAATCTGATCGGAGAAGTTCCACAAGTGATGATAATAGCCAGTGGCGGACTGGGACAATAATTCAGGCCGGGAATTTTACTCCACTCCCAGGCCACCTCTGCTGCTGCAGTCACCACCACCCTATTCATGTAATCTACTGGACTGAAACTTGTAGGCGAACCCTATTATTGTAACAGGTACAGTAGACTACCAGATGCAATATAAATGAATAAAAAAATAACCCTTAACAACTCACTAGGAATACACCATTTATACTACCAAACCAATGACAAATAGAAAATTGCCTTTTTAAAAGAGATAATAAGAGACACATTCACATGTTGAAATTTTACATTTTATGTATTTTCAGTGCTCAACTCTAGTATACCAAATGTATCAGAAACACAAACACAAATAAATTTAACAAAACCTATGACAGCGTAAGTAACAGATAATGTTTACTCAATTATGGCATTATGTGGAACAGACCAGTAAGAGTAAACAGTAAGTAATTAGCACTACTAGTGATTTCACTGTCTCCTTCATCTTTCCCTGAATCCTTCTCTCTCTCACTCTGCACATCTACGTAGTTGCTCTGCAATATGAAATAAGCGTGTTCAATAATCTGTATTTATAATTGTGCAGCCATCAGTTGTATTTCCCCAAAATCACAGTCCTACTGCTGATCTTATAAATCATAAAAAGCACATGTTGTTTAAAAAGTATAGCTGCTGCCTGCATGTTTAGTTTTGCTTATCTTAAACTTTACCTGAAGGTTCCTGCTCTGACTCTAACGCTGGACTGTCCACCACCTCTACTGTAGCTCAACAGCAGGAGCATTTACAGCACTAGTGCTACTGCTGCTTCCTTCCTCACCTTTTCTAAATAAATAAATAAACAAACAAACATTGTAGGCTGCATATTGCAGACTAGAAATGAAAAATCTAAATAACTAATACTGTATTCTTTTCCATACCATCTACTTGATTTATTTATTACTTTAAACAATTTGACCCACGAACACTATTCTGTCTACTTTTTATTCATTTTTATTTATTATATTAAAAATATGCTACATGTAGACGAAACTTGACACAGCACAGCAGCACTTACATATTGTTGCTCGTTTGTTGGTTTAATTTTATCTATTGTGATTATCTAAGTGATTTGGATGAAAGTGTTCTGCCAAATTATTATAAATATAATGTAAATGTAATCTTGACCGACCTGTTCCCTTACTGGCGAACATGGCTGGGATTTTGCAGCAGCTTGCTGCGTCTGCGGCCGGGGCTTTTTTCCTTTTTATACGCTCTCTCTCTCTCTCTCTCTCTCTCTCTCTCTCTCTCTCTCTGCTCCTCCTTTGCGTTTACGCTCCATTTTTTGAACGATTTAGTCAGATATACCCTGTCTCTGGATATAGCCAGATATTAGGCAGTGCGTCGCTGACATTGGGTCATGTGGGAGGTCATGTGGTCATGTGGGAGGTCATGTGGGAGGTCATGTGGGAGTGTAATTTTCCCTCCTGATCTTCTAATCTTCCCTTTCCATTGCCTGATTCGTAGATTGAGAGATCCGTCAATTAATGAGTAGTTGCACACCAGCCTATCACATGCCAGGCGGATCGTCTACACAGTGGCAGCCGGCAGGCCAGAACGACCGTCAGGCCACCGGGAAATGTCCCGGTGCTCCCGATGGCCAGTCCGCCCCTGATAATAGCCAGTAACAGCACTGAGATGTCAAACTTATATGTATCACTCTGTGTCAAAGGTGTTCTAATGATGGTTAATTACACTAATTGATTACACAGCGTGTGTGAGAGTAGGTCTGTACGGTCCGCAGTATTGAGGAGAGATCAGCTGCCTGCCAAAACCCACATTCACAACCAGTCCCAGAAGCAGCCTTTCAGTAAGAACACACATCTGATAACGTTATGTCGTCTTAAACAACATGCCGTCTTCTAAATAACTGTTTTTAAATCATTCTTAATCACTTTGTGTTGTTTTATTTACAGCTACAAAGACAACTAGCTTCTAACATTAGACTGAATCCCATATTCCTCTCTAGCCCCTGATCAAGGGCACTACTAGGTGTGTGGAGCAATGGATTGTACACCCTACATAGTGCACTACCTTTCCATTAAATGCTGTTTGGGATTCAACTCCAGAACCCAGAAGTTAACAGCGCCGATATTAACAAGTGGAAATAAAAAAAGAAACGTATGAGCTTTAGAAGGAATGTCCACCACCTCCATGGTTTATTCTCCTCACCTTTTGCTGTTACTGGTAACAATTGAAAACTACATTCACCCCTGTTAATCAGACTAACTGTCGGTCGCCAGCTCCACCAGTGGTGGTTAGTCGTGGAAGGATACGTGTTGGTGGAGCAAAATAACTGGTTAAATAAACAAACATATCATAATCTGTTGGTGATAAATGGTGTTTGTAGAACTGTTGTACAGATGTGAAAGAAAAATCAATCAGTTCTGATATTCATTACAACAGCACGACCTTCGAGTGCGAGATCGCGTAAAGGACAACTGGGTTAGATGAAAAACATGGTCGGCATCAGCCAGTCAAATTTCAGCATTTCAAATGAATACGTTCATCTCTGTAGATCTGAGGGATGTTTGAAAGACAGCTAGGATTACACTGATCACTTGTGATTTGGGGAATGAAATTATATTTCCAAGAGTGTTATAGTTAGATCCATCATCACCATAGAAACTGGTTAATAGAGAGAGGGAGAGAGAGACAAGGGAATAAAGTAACCCAGTTCCAGACATCCAGGCGTTATCTATCGGACGAGAAGCGCGCGCTCACCTCCGAGATGAAGCTGGTGTGCTCTTCAGACAGTCAAAGCTGAGCGCGGAGAGGATCCTCCAGAACATGGCCATGCCTCCTTCTCTCATCACAGCGGAGAATCCCTGCTGTCCAGTCCCAGCTCCAGCTGTTCCTGCATACAGATGTGGTCTGGCCCCCGTTTGATTACAGAATGCAGCAGAGGATAAAAGAGGAGAGGAGAGACAATACACACACACACACACACACACACACACACACACACACACACACAGCTCGTGGAGGGGGGGGGGAATCAGTTCACAGATACAGACAGACTGTAGAGAGAAAAAAATCCCGGATTCCACCTTGAGAGGCGCAGAGACGCCGGAACTCGGTCCTGTCTGTCTCTCTGTCTGTCTCTCTGTCTGTCTGTCTCTCTGATGTTAAATTCCAATAAACAGAAAACGCTGAAAGTTCCTCTTTGTGCTGAAAGCCTCGCGCGTGTAGGCGTCTCTATCCTGCCCTCATCATCATCATCATCATCATCACTCTTATCGTCATGCGGCGAAGACTTTCCCGATTTCCAAATATGCTCACCGAAAGGTTCTGATCTCATCCTTCATCTGTCTCTCCTGTGTGCCGGAGGATGCGTAGCCATGGCAACCGCGCGACGGGAACGCGCGCGCTGTCTGAATTACGCGCTAAGGAGGAGGCGCAGCGCAGACCCGTTTGCGCACGAGCTCTCCGTCCACAGATCCGGCCTGATTCGGCAGCGCGCGCCGACCACCGAGGTACTCTTTATCTCCGGCACGCGCTCTCGTTCTCGAGACTACAGCGCGAGAGGAACCTGTTCCACCAGCCGAGTGTTTCACAATCAGCAGCCGAGCGACGCCTCCACTTCCTCTTACTGACCAGCCTGCAAGTGTGTGTGTGTGTGTGTGTGTGTGGCAACACACCCACCTCTCTCTCTCTCTCTCTCTGTGCCTACATAGTGTGTGTGTGTGTGTATATGTGTGTGTTTTTGTGTGTGTGTGTGTGTGTGTGTGTATGTAGGTGTGTTTGTGTGTGTGTGTATGTGTGTTTCTGTGTGTGTGTGTGTGTGTGTGTATGTAGGTGTGTTTGTGTGTGTGTGTGTATGTGTGTTTGTGCTCTCATGCATGTGTCTCAGTATTGGTGCTAAACATAATACATATTTAGTTCTATGTCTATGTGTATTCATGTCTGTGTGTGTGTGTGTGTGTGTGTGTGTGTGTGTGAGTGTCTGAATCAAAAGTGATTGACAGAGAACCATTATGGTTTATTAAGAACTGCTATAGATAGATCATTATTGTCTCTCTAAAAGGTCACACTAATTCACTCAGGTTCACTCACTGTTTTATTTTTGTCCTGTATCTGATAAAGTTCTTCTAGGTAAATCAGCACACACACACACACACACACACACACACACACACATACATACACACACACACACAAGCCTTTGATCATTGCTTCACTTTTATCTATAAACTCATCTATTTCCTGGACTCGGATACAAAACAACAACAACAACAAAAACAAAACAATTCACTCCAAGACGTTTATCCAGTAATTTCAATATTTACACACACATGCATATGTAATGAGCAGCACACCCATATCTGGTCAGAACACAAGGTGTACTAAACTCTAAAAAGGTACTACAAGATCCCTGGAGGTAATATAAGATGGGACCCATGTTTTTATTTATTTATTCACTTATTTGTTTACCTTGAATACATGACTGTGACTGATCACAGATCACCAATCTCTATAAAATACCAAACTTTCCATTTTATACAAGGTTTAATGCACATTTCCAGCTTAAGGATTCACACTGCAGGTGGAAAAAGTACCCTTTTAGTTCCCTCTTCTTTAAACAGAAAGAAAAAGTCCCAGAACAGAGTTACTGATCATTCTGTGGCTTCTCTCACAAGATCTACACACTATTAGTAACACAGAAGGAAGTAGTTCTGTAATGGAAACACGAATCATTATGTTTGACTATTAGCGACTCACCCTGACCCAGTTGTTTGGGAGGGTGCCAATAGTTTTGCACTCAACAACTTAACAACTTCTTACCATCAAACTTGGTTTAATGTCGAGTGTCGAGAAAAAAAACAACAACATTACTGTAGTGTGATTGGGCGGAACACACACACACACACACACACACACACACACTGATAAAGTGATAAGGAAAGAAACCCAAGAAACAGAAATGCAGAAGAACTGGTACAGACATTTCTCAATAAAGTTCTTGCTTCTCAAGTTGTGATAAAATCTACTCTGCTTAACATCCAATCACATGGCAGTATGCAAATGAGTATACTATATAGTTATTTATCTATTCATGTAAATAAAATAGTTGATTTCTGTAAAAACCCCAGCAGAAGAAACAGGCAATGACCTATTTACACTCTATAATTTAGGTTGCAGCTCCATCTGCTGTTTACCATCGGAACTGCACCTGCTGATTTCAATATTTATGATCAGGGGCTGTTTCAAGTTTCTTTCCTTTTTTTTTTTTTTTAAAGGTCCCTTTGAGAGAACCATTAATATTTATTAAGAAATGATAATTATTGTCCACATTCCACTCTAAAAAGTCACACCAATTCTCTTAGGTTCACCCACTGTAATATTTTTGTTCTTCTAGGTAATTTAGCACCCCTCCACGCACACACACACACACACACACACACACACACACACACACACCTCTGCCTTTGATCAGTGCAGAATGTTTGTCTTTTATCTTAAAACTCATCTACTTCCTGGACTCAGATACACAAAAACTTGAACAAAGAACAATTCCCTCCTGTACAATTTGTACAGCAATGTCAATATTTACACACACATGCATGTGTAATGAGCAGCACACTCGTGTGTAAACTCATATCTAGCCAGAACACTAGATGTACTAAACTCATTCTGTCCTTGGAACTACTATAGGATGGGACCCAAGTTATTTATTTATTTATTTATTTATTTATTTATTTATTTTTTACCTTGATTCATGACTGTGATTGATGTTATCTCTATAAAATACGAACTTTCCATTTTAGACTAAAGGTTGTTCCATCAAGACGATTCCTTACGGTCACTCATCATCCTTAATGAGTCTGACAGTACGTTCACTGTACTCGATAAATCTGAGGAATCCGGGGAGTCAGTGGAGAGGACGTGTGTAATCGCTGTAGAAGTGATAAGTGATGGACATGAACACAAGTGTTCTGGGCTCGCAGCGAGCTCCTGGGGCTCCATGAAAACGTTCTGCCTGGACTTTGATTCTGTCTCTGAGTAGTGAAGTTTTTTTTTGCTTAATCCAGCTGTTCAGGATATTAAACATCTGTATGTGCAGTAAGTAACAGGACTGAAGGTTACATTATATTACATACATTAGCAGCTTGTACAGCATATGGAACTGTATGTAACTATCTGGCTGTAGTTGAGTGTAAAAGTTTGTACAACCTTAGAACAAAATAAAGATGATGAAGAAAAAAAATCATGTCATCTTTAATAAAACTCGACATATCTATTAAAATGTATGTTCAATTCAATAAAAGTTTATTTGTATAGTGCTTTTAACAATTGACATTGTCGCAAAGCAGCTTTACACAATCAAAAGAATGATTTAAGTTTGTATAGATTGTGAATGTGTATGAATCGGCCCACTGCACCTCTCTGGTATTTAATAAACTGTCAGATGAGAGGTGATAATTATTGTGTTGTTGATCTAAACACCAGATGTGTGTTTTAATATCTTTGTATTAACAGAAAGGAATTCCTCAGCATCGCATTCCAGAGCCTGCGATGATGTCAGGTGTGAGTGATGCAGCCTCATTTGAAACCCGGTCACATCATCTCACAGCCTGTTGCTAAGCAGTGCATGAGAGCAGGAGCGGTGTGTGAAGCAGAGCCGAGGTGTGCAGAATTCAGCTGTTCCTCTCTGTCCTGGAACTTCACCCTGTTTCACATGAAGCAGACGGAGAAAACTGATCAGGATTTAATATCTAATCCTCTCCACTGCTAATCATTTATAATTCATAATTCAGGTTAAATGCATGACGTTTAATTAATGTAAATGTGCACAGAACACACACACACACACACACACACACACACACACACACCAGAGATGTAGGAATAATGCCACAAGTGGAGGATGTGTGATGGGTCATGGCTAAACATCAGCCTGCTTTTAAATGCACTCACAGAATCTCTCGTTATTATTCTGCTCAAGCTACAACATCTGTAAGAGCACATGTTAGGCGCAACAAAAACAAACAAACAAAACAAACAAACTTTATGGTGGGGTAACTAACTAACTAACTAACTAACTAACTAACTAACTAACTAACTAACTAACTAACTAACTAACCAACCAACTAGCTAACTAACTAACTAACTAACTAACTAACCAACCAACTAACTAACTAACCAACTAGCTAACTAACTAACTAACTAACCAACTAACTAACTAACCAACCAACTAACTAACTAACTAACTAACTAACTAACTAACTAACAAACAGCCCACTGCTACTCCTCACAATATTTGTGTTTGTATTGAAAATGTTATTGCTGTTGTAATTTATATTGAAAACATCATAGTTTCTGAAGACGTTGTTCATGTAAAATGTTATTGTTGAAAATGATGATGATGGTTTTGACAAGTTGTTGTGGTTGTTTGTTGAAAATGTTTTGCTGTTCTTGAAAATGTTGTTGATATTAACAATCAGTTTCAAAGCAACAATATATATTTATTAGTTGCTCATGTTGAGAATATTGTTCTTGATGATGTTATTATTGTTGTTGCTCTTGAAAATGTTATTGTTGAAAATATTGTTGCTGTTGCAAATTTTTTTGATGTTAAAGGTATTTTTCAATATTTATATTGAAAGTGCTGTTGATGTTGATAATAATGTTGCTGATATTGGTACTGCTGAAAATGCTGCTGTGAGAGTCGCTGTTGATGTGAATATTCTTAGTATTGTTGCAAATATTGTTGTTGTTGTAAAATTGCATTAAAATTATTATTATTATTATTTAGTAGTAGTAGTGTTGCTGCTATTGTAAATGATGTTACTGCTGTTGAAAACGTTGCTGTTATTGAAAATTATTTTGTTGATGATGCTCTTGAAAATGTAATTGTGGTTATTTGGACAAAAGTGGAAATGCATGTGTAGAGTTATTCTTTTACTGTGTTGTTTACTCACTCACTCACTCACTCACTCATCTTCTATACCGCTTTATCCTGTATTCAGGATCGCAGGGACCTGGAGCCTATCCCAGGAGGCTTAGGGCACGAGGCGGGGTACACCCTGGACATACTGTATATACACTTGCAAATTACTGTGTTTTTGTTTAGTGATTTATTTTCTACATTCTACAACAATACTGGGGATACTGGGGATTTCAAAACTATAAAATAACACATATGGAATTAGGTAATTACGTAACAACAAGAAAAACAGCAGTTAGTTGTTATTGTAAGACACAGAGGTCAGCCTTTCTGTAATAGTTCCTGCAAGAACAGTATCGTCAAGTGCATTTGCAAAATCCGTCCAGCACCATAATGAAACTGTCTCTTATGAAGGCCGTCCCAGGAGGACGAGACCAAAACCTCCCTCTGCTGCAGACGAGAAGTTCATTTAGAGTTATCAGCCTGAAAAATGACCAATTAACAGCAGCTCAGATTAGAGGCGTTATGAAGTCTTTACAGAGCAGAAGTAGCAGAAACATCTCAATATCAACTGTTCAAAGGAGATTCATGCAGTTTTTGGACGCCTTCAGCAAAACTTTACAATGTAGAAAGAAATAAACATCAGGAACCATCATGGAGTTAGAAAGTGATCTAAAACTTTTCAACAGTAGTCTATATATATATATATATATATATATATATATATATATATATATATATATATATATATATATACATATATATATATATACAGTATATATATATTTTAATTAAAATAAAACATGTAAACATTACTATTTTACTATGCTACTATTTTAGAACATTAATATTATGCCAATATATTCAATTAAATTAAATTTTATTTATATAGCACTTTTAACAATGGTCATTGTCTCAAAGGAGCTTCACAAAAATTAAATAAATAAATAAAAAAGAAAATATGTGTGTATGTGTGAAAAAAAATGTGTCTAGATAATAATGAGATGAATGAAATGTCTCTGATGAGCAAGCCAAGGGTGACGGCGACAGTGGCAAGGAAAAACTCCCTGAGATGGCATTAGGAGGAAACCTTGAGAGGAACCAGACTCAACAGGGAACCCATCCTCATTTGGGCGATAACAGATAGAAATGATATAACATCATGTGTGTTGTGCAGGTGAAAGTTCAATATGACAGAAATTATTTAAATTGACATGAAGACCAGTTCAGCATAGGGACGAGTCAGTAGGTGCAGAGGGCAGATGAGGTCTGGATGACTGGAAGCACAGGAGCAGCATGTGTAGCTCCAACCATCATAAAGCTGAATCCAGCTGGAGCTGCTCCTTCTCTGGACGCCTCAGGAACCTCGCAGGGTCGGCCTTTGTCTACTGAAGCTGGAACATTGCTGATGGGTATTTATATATATATATATACACACCCACTCACCTAAAGGATTATTATATATTACAAATATTACTATTTTACTATATTACTACACTGTAAAAAAATTCTTGCTACTCCAACTAAAAAATTTCTAGTGACCTGTTGCATCTAAAATTTTTAGTTGGCTCAATTTAAGTTGTGTAAACTATTTTGTTTTTGCTGTGCTGATTACCTCTAAATGTACACACAAATTGAAATAAAACATTCTGTCAACTAAATGTTCTATGCTGAATAAACATGCCTAGTTAGGCCAACAAGCAGTCTCAAATTGAAATATAATGTTGTGCCAATTAAATGTTCCAAGTTGACTGAAAGGTACATTTTGAATTGGAAATTATGCTTGCATAATTATAAAATTAACATCTTAAAGTTTACTTGAGTAGGTTATTCACTGTAGCCACATTTCAAATAACATGACACATTCCTCTAAATTTGAATATTTTTTTAATGTAAACTTTAAACACCTGTTAAAGACTATCAACATTGATTAAGTGCAATCCAGCTACTCTTTCAACAAATAAACAACTGCTGCATTGTTATAACAAAATATGCAAATAACATTCCAAAATGCAAGAATGAAACTGTGCCCTTAACATTCATGTTACAAAGCTTACTAATATCACACTCAGTCAAAACAGTATACTGGATAAATAGACTTCTGCTTTGAGGAACAAAACATACTGATATTTCTCAGTAAAAACGTGCAGTGGCTTATTTGAAAATAAAATATTTGCTTTAACTCAGAAATGGTTTAAGATAAAAAAAAATGTTGTGAAATAATTTTGCCAAGCTCCAAGAGTGTTTGCAGATGCAGTAAGCACTGTTTCCCAGATATTCTCCCTAATACCTGAAATACAAAAAGACAAATATATGAATAACTAATTAAGTAACCGTTTGTAGTTCAAAACCATTAAAAATCCTAGACAAAAAAATGTCCGTTTAGCCATTATAACCGTTTTCAGACACTATAAGGTTAATGAATGATGAAGGAGTGAGAACATTAAGCTCCCTCAGTGCCGCACTAACGCGCCGTCTTTTTCAAATAGCCTTTGAAATTATCAGTCATTAAAATGAATAAAATGCATGTAACGTAATTAAACTTTAGCGGTTTCATAGATTAACATTAATGTCAATGTACATACCATCTGAAAAAAAAATGCGTTAGGAGCTGAAACGAGTGCATTGCCAGATAACTACTGTAACACTCCAAATTATATACATAAACACTCGAAAATATAATGTTCTAAAGCTTGCTGCTGGATAATATATATGTTATAAAGCTAAAATTGCTGATTACTTTGCAGGACAGTTAGTTTCCATGAAGTACTCACCATTTCGGGAGGAAATAGCGGGAAGTTCGAAAATTCTGGAAGAACGCTTTTGCGCATGCGCAGAGGTCCCTCTTGTTCGTCCAACATAAAATTGTTTGTGTGCAGTTAAATGTTTCATGAACACAGTTTTATTCGTTGCCTTGATGAAACTTTCGTAGTTGAGTAATGAAATTTATACAATCATTGAGAAAACATATTTTTCTTTTTTGACACCAGCATTATATTAGCCCAACATATATTTCTTTGTTCCAACAACTATTTTCAGGATTTATTTTTTACAGTGTATTTAATACATATAACTTTTTAAAATTACTATTTAAATTTTTTATAAATAAAAATAATTAAAGATTTGTGATTATGGCTTACAGGTAAAGTATGATTGGATTTTTTTCAGCTGCAGAGATATATATATATATATATATATATATATATATATATATATATATATATATATATATATATATATATATATATATATATATATATATATATATATATATATATATATATAAGATGATGATTAATTATCATCTATCCTTGCATCCTTGCATATTCTCTCTCTCTCTCTCTCTCTCTCTCCCTCTCGCGCGCGCGCACCTGCTAATTATCAGGAAAAACATTTTTTTTTTTGCCAGGACGCTGATGATGATGATGATGATGATCTGCACGAGTCTCCATGAGCGGTGATGCTGCGCAGGGCGCATGCGGATTAGTGTGCATGTGGAGAGAATGTTACACACACACACACACACACACACTATATTGTAGTGCAGTATGTTAGTGCAGGACGTCACCATGTCGGCACCATCACACTCCATCATCACTGTTGTTCACCTACAGAACAGAGGATGGAGATGACGTCATCGGATTATGTACAATAATAATAATAATAAAGTAGCTATTGAGTTTGGTGTGTATATGTATATGTGTGTATATGTATATGAGTGTGTGTGTGTGTGTGTGAGAGAGTGTGTGTCCCCCTGCGCTCGGGGTGAGAATGGTCCAGTCGTGCGCTGGAACACAGGAGGAGGAGGAGGAGGAGGGAGCTGAGTGTCGGTGTAGTAGAGGAGATCTGTGTCCTCCTGTTACACGGGGAAACCGAGGTGTTAATCAGACATCGCAAAATTATCATCATCATCATCATCATTATTACTATTATTATTGCTGTTCGTTTTTATAGAATAATACAGAAAAAACACTCCATTTCCGAGCAAATCAACCCTGAAGGAGAGAAAACCGAGATCAAAGAGCAGGTAAGTGTTACTGAGAGGCTGAGTGATGAGCATGAAAGGAATCATCTGAAAATGTAACAATAACATCAGCATCATCATCATTATTATTATTATTATTATTAACCACAATAATAACTATACAAATCCTACTCTATGGATGGGAAGTGTATTCGGTATGTAAAGCTCTTATTAAATGATTGATCTGATTTTTGGAAGGGATTTTATTATAGGTTATCTAGTAGGATAACTATGATGCAAAAATATAATAATAATAATAATAATAATAATAATAATAATAATAATTATTATTATTATTATTATTATTATTATTATTATTATTATTATGTACTCTATGGATTAGAAGTGAATTAGAGATATAAATCTCTTATTAATTAATTGATCAGATTTTAGTAGTAATGATGATGATCCAGATGAATATTAATCTACGGTATGGATGAGACGTGTAATCGGGATGTAAAGCTCGTATTAATTCATTCATCTCATTTCTGAAAATCTGTCGTAGTACCGATGATGCAAAAGATGAATAATCATCATGAGAATTCTCCATGTGTCATCTACAAGCTCGATTTCTTCCCAATTGCAATCCATCTCAGAGCTGGAGTTATTGTTTCCTCTTTGCACACGTTTCTGATTAGGAGATTAATTGATCAGGTTGTTTTCTGACATTAATTGGACACCAGCCTGAGCCTCGCCCCTTGCTTCACCTTCGTGCCGGGGCACAATGTCGAGCTGAAACCCTTCAACTGATGCTCTTTTTCTGTGTCTGCATGTGTGAGCACGTTATAAGGACGTTATAACGCGTCGTTGATCAGAGCTGTCTGTCTGTATGTGTGTGTGTGTGTGTGTGTGTGTGCATGTCATGCTGGAAAATGCGGCTTTTTCTCTCCTTTGGATGGTCGTCATGATGCGAGCAATGACCTTGCAGCACAAGCAGCAGCAAAGGAAAAGAAAAAGAAGATGAAAAAAAAAATGAAGATGAGGATGATGAAGATGACAGGATGGATTTTCTTCCTATATGCATTTCCCCCAGATTTTATTTATTTATTTATGTATTTTGCATGTGTGTATGCATGGCTTATAGAGCTGGAGTAGGGCTGTGTAGACGGAGTCACGATTCAGCAGCAGATTGGAGGATGAATAACACACCAATGGGCTTGGCGTGTGCACAGCGTGTGAATAATGGTGATTGTCTTCGTCATGTGACATGAAATACCACCCAGTGATGAAACTGCACACAGATTTCACTCAAAACCAATATGGTTTCCCATAAATCGACTACAAACCACTTAGATTAGCAGCTTTCCTTCCGATCGAAATGTAACATCTAATCTCTATCTCTTAAAGATACAATACGTCATAACCCAGGTTTACACGGTTTTAAAATGTTATTCATTGTGAGATCTTTGAGACATCTTCTTCGAGACATTTCGAGACATGATCAGCTGCCAGCTTAATGCCGCCGAGACCAAACCGAGCCAAACCCGAGCCAAAGTTCTGATTGAAACCTCAGTGTGAGCGCTGCCCCAACACTCATTAAAAATCCACCAATAGGAAAACGACAGGCACATGGGGCGGTTACAGGTGCGCTAGCAGCAACAGCGGATCGCTAACAAAAACACGCTAATGGATTTAGTTGGCAAATATCTTTTATGTGTTTTCCACCCATTAGAACTCACAGATCACGCTGATTGATGATGTAACACATAACATAGTTAATATAATTCATCACAGATCTATTGCCGGACGAGCTTTTGTCGAATAATGAAAAAAAAAGATGATCATGTTAGAGAAATATGTTGAGATTTTATTAGGGAAAAAAAATAATCCAAGCCAACTACTGTTTGTCTGAAAATTAAGAAAGTTAGGAAATCCAAAAAACGCTTTTTCCAATAAAAAATAATCCAAATGCAGATAATCTGTTCCAGCCACCCAAAAATATATTACCAATATTATCAATTTCCAACACTAAAATATAAAAACAATCAAAAAATTTTGAAAACACATATGAAGTAAAATACGAACTAAATAGACATTAAACCTCACTTAACCTTAATTTATGATTCCTCTCGACACCGGCTGAAAGCAGCTCCATTTAATTTTTGTTTCCATCATTGATAACATTCTTGGGACACATGGTGTTGTATCTTAACACAAGTATCTTGCACAAAATGCAAAAAAAAAAACCCCAAAAAATTATGTATGTAATTATGTAACACACGTTACGCAGCATTAATAACACTAATAAACCAATAAATAATTGACACTCTGATCCACAGCTCTACTGTACATCATAGACACTGCCTGCACGTACACTGTCCCTTTCTTTACCCCAGCCCAGGTTTCGTGGAAATGTTTTGCGTTTAATTTAGATTCTTTTTAATTTTTTAATTGAGAACATCTAGAACTATTTTTAAACTATCCCCAAAACTGGCAGACTTGCTTCTTCCACCAAAAACCACATTCTCAGCAAGCTTGGTCCTAGCTGAGTTCACACTTCTTAAAATAATCCAGATAAGCAGTAATGTTCATTACCGAGATCAGAACCGATGCTAATTTTCCCGGATATGAATCCTCAGTCACATTACACATGCTCCTACTGATCACTTGTTCCAAACACTGATCTAATGGGCTGTTAGCGAACAGAAGCGTCCACCCGTTCAGCAGCTTCATCTGCCTGCTTGCTTGCTCGTCTCCTTCTGGTCCACAGGACCCCTTTTCGAGATGTTTCATTAATAATCTCGGCTCACGTGCTGGTTTTCTTGCAGAGATTTTTCTGCATTGCTCTCGACCGTGTAACCTTGAGAGGAACCCTCGGAGGAGCCATCTGGAGGCACTGAACGCTCGTAGAAAGCCTTCGCAGGCAGAAAGTGCTTCTTTTGGAGGATCCTGGAGATCACGTGACCCTCCTTGAGTCTGTTTTTTATTTAAACTTATTATGTTGTGCTCTGGGTTACGTCTGGAGACGTGATCATAAAGGGTTTGATCGGATTTGTAGACAAGCTCGTTAGCTGGATGTTAAAATGGCGCTATTGGTTCGGGTTCTGTTTTTTTGCTTTGATGCCATTTTTTCCCCCCTTGACTTACACCAAATATCAGAGGGATCTTTCTAGTACTGTTGACTTTCTGCTCCATTTTCACGTAATGCAAATGGCTGGAGAGTCGATTTCACGCCTACAGATTACACTTATAGCATGTAACGTGTTTTTTTAACTATACATTGTCTCAAAGCACCTGAGATGGTCATCATGATCACAGCGGTAACAAATCTACAGCATCCAGGCGTCCGCTAAGGCTATTCTGAGGTTTGTTAAATCTTTTGAAGCAGGAGGTGGACCAGAAGCACAGAAGCTCCAAGCAGATGCAGAGCATTAAGATGAATCAGGCAGGTCGTGAGGACGTGGAAAGCTTTAGAAGTCTTCCCTTTTATGGTGATCCCTGCGAGGAAATGCTGCTCATGTGGGCGAAATGCGCTGCACCCGGAGTATTTTGAATAAGTAGTTTGGAATAGATAAACACACACACACAGACAAAAGCGGTCACGAAAACCTCAAGGAAAAACTCGAGTATTTTAAGGCACCTCAAAAGCTTTTTGTCAGAAACTGCCTCGTCTTCACAATGCTGTCGATTTCTTCGATAACTTAAAAATGTTCTTCTGTCTTGATTCCAAAGAAAGTTCGTAGCAAATTGCAGGACTAAATGTTCAGGAAATGAGGAATAAATCAGTGGTCTGGGCAGCAAGGATAAGCAGATTACGTGTCCGGGCTATTAGCTGGTATTCATTTTCTTAGAGGATTACTAGCCTCAGTAGACAGGAAGTCACCAGTGTGGAAAGATAAAACCCTGCTCATTATTGCTGTTTTTTAATTTTTTTAAATTTTGAGTGTACTGTATATTTGAACAAACTTGCTTTCGAGCTACTTGTTGCTCCAAATCCCACGACCTGCTGCACCACGCACATCGGCGTTCATCACAACAACCAACAGCGAACTGGACATCGCACATGACAGGTGACACGTTGTCTAAATTCAGGTTTGTGGAAAGGCGGCGTGGTGGCTCAGTGGTTAGCACTGTCACCCTGCACCTCCAGGGTCCGTGTTTGATTCCCGGCCAGGTTCGATTCCCACCTCATGTGCATGGAGTTTGTATATTTTCCCCGTGCTTGGTGGGTTTCCTCTGGGAACTCTAGTTTTCTCCCACCGTCCAAAGACATGCAAATTAGGCTAATTGGCTGTAGTGTGTGATGGTTGGCACCTCATCCAGGGTGTCCTACTTTAAGCCTCCTGGGATAGGCTCCAGGCCCCCGTAACCCTGAATACAGGATAAAGCAGTATAGATGATGAGTGAGTGAGGTTTGTGTAAACAGAGCACAAAACCGTCCTATGAATCTCCTGTTTCCTTTGTCTGGTCGGCATTAAAATCAAGTAAAGCTGCTAGAATCTTCAATGTGTGATTTGAAAAAGGAATTTTCATTCATAGCTGAATCTCTGGCAACAAGTCGCAGATTTTATTGTGAATGACGAACACACAGGATGTGAGAATTAGAAACATTCTAAGAAAAGGATATGGTTATGACTCTGTAAATGCATTAATTAGCTCATTGCTAGCTAATTACTATGGTCAATACTATGTATTGATTATACAATATTAGCCTTACAAAATGATATACATAACGATAGCGACCATTTTAGCCGGATCTTTTAGGTTTTTTTTTTGACTGCGTATCATGCTGGAGCCTTTTCTTTTTCTCGCTGGGTTAGCTAATGGATAAAAAAATTTAACTCTTGAAATCTTTCAGACGTTGGAAAACTTTCTTATAATGTGAACTTTATTAACACAATATTTTTGAAGATGGGTTAAAATGAATTACTAGGTACTAAGCTGTGTGATTAAGTAGATTACACAAATAATCTTCTTTAGGTTGATTCTATTCCTTTCGTTTCGTTAAATTAAATTTAACGTTAAATTCAAAATCATATTTTAAAATTTAACGTTAAATTGTCTAAAATTGGTAAATTCTTAAAAAGTATACATTTCCTGCAAATTACTTGAGAATACTCTTGTTTTGCAAGATGATCACTTCTTCTTTTGAATTTATGTGCTGTTGGTGCAATATTGCCACCTACTGGACTGGAGTGTGGAGCAAAAGTTTTGCAGAGAAAAAAAAATTGCTTTGTATGGAACATCAAATTTCAACATAAAAAAGTCAACATTAGTCAACAAAGTCAACAACATTTAAATTGTATTAAATACGGTTTTTAAAAAACGATTTAATACTTGTAAGATCCTATAATAACTATTACAGGTTGAAACTAATTACAGAATAGTTTGAACATCAAATTAAATTGAAAATGACAATGCATATAAATGTAATCAAATCAAATCAACAGTCTATGTATGATTCACTGATTTAGTAATAAGGGACGTTTATGAGGACATTTGCAACATATGGTAACCATATCACTGATTTATGCTCTACGTAATAATATCACTACCGTTCCTGAATATCTGATCAGCCGAACCTTTAAAGCAGTTCCAGCCTTCATGTTTGTATCACCAAGATCACAACATAGTCTATGTAGTCTTAGAGCAATTACGAGAAATAAAAGAAGGACAAAATGTCTGGATTTTGTTATTATAACAGCGAAAGGTGATTTGGGTCTCAGTCACATTTCATTCAGCTTTTATTTCCACCCCCACCTGTGCACACACACCTGCCGTCAGCAGGATCCCCGACACACACAGGAAAGGCTTTTGTGTGTCTTTGTTTAGAAAGTAAATAACTGCCATAAGGATAAGGTATATATATCTGGTATTCAAGCTTAATATTCAGGATTTGTTATTGTCTAGCTTGAAATGTATTATTCAGTATCTGAGTCATATTAATAGGAACAGGGTGGAGTTAAAAGAGAGAGAGACAGGAATTCTGTTAAATATTAAGTCGTAAACATATAAAAAAACAAACAAATAAGCACTAACACTCACTAACGCGAACCTTAACTGTTTTCGATCATGTTTTAGTACAGAATTATGTTAACTTAATCAAGTTAATATGAAAAATGTAATTATGAGAGTATACATTCATGTCGAGGTTAAGTGAAACGTTGTTTTTTAAAATCAGACATGTAATCTATTTTGTGGACGTGTCACTAAAATTTATGCAAAATCACATGATGTTTCTGCGATTCAGTAAACTTTCATTGTATTTTGTGAAATTAATTCAGTTTTAAAGTACTCTATGGTGCAATTTGAGTTTTTTTATCCTTATACACCACCTTGGCATAAAAAAAAAGTTTCAGAAGACTTCATTTTATTGCCTCAAGCAAAGAAAACAACTAAGGAGATGATTACTGAGATGACCAGAATTGGGTTAAGTACTGTCCAACACATTATTAAAACCTGGACGCGTTATGCTGAATCGTCAACTTCATGGAAGAAACGTGGACGAGGAAAAAAAATCCATAATCAGTGACCATTTAAACGCTTGGTGAGGTTGCAACGTCAAAAATGTCCAGTATAAATGTGAGCTGTGTTTAATAGTGAAAGTAAGAGCATTTCCATACACACACACACACACGCACACACACGCACACACACACACACAATGTGATGAGGACTCACAAGATTGGGAAACCAGGCACCGCTCATCATCAGCTCAATACCATCCCTACAGTGAAGCATGGTGGTGGCAGCATCGTGCTGTGGGGATGTTTTTCAGCAGCAGGAACTGGGAGACTAGTCAGGATAAAGGGAAAGATGACGGCAGCAATGTACAGAGAAAAACGCATGTTAGTGAGACTCATCAGACAAAAGGCTTCAGTTTGAGAGCTACGGAGCATAAAGACTGGACTTTGGAACGATTGAAAAGGGTCATGTGACCTGATGAGTCCAGATTGAGGGTAAGAAGGGAAGCACATGAAGAGACACTCCATCATGCATTGTGTCCACTGTACGAGTCTCTGGAGACAGTGTTATGATCTGGGGTTGATCAGCTGTTCAGGTCGAGACTCAGCGACGTTATGTGGAAGTCAGCTGACCACCTGAATGTACTGAATCGGGAGGTTATCACATAGTTATCAAAGCTATTTTTTGTGTGAAAGAGTAGTTCTGGCAGAACTAATCAAACATACAAGCGACTGAATTAAATCTAGTGTGTGCAACATTTTTTATTACCTGGGCAATGTGAATTTAAATAGTGTAGTACTGTATGTTTGAAATGCTCTGTGACCAAAAACAACAGGCCTCTCATCCTCTGATTAGAATTGTCTATGTCTAGTCTAGGTCACTAGAATAGACAGTGCTGAATCCAAACAGAGAGACCTCGGGGACGTGAGAGTTTCCTGGCTTGCGCCGAGTTGAAAATGGACGAGCTGTAGTCAGGATGACGGAGCGAGTGTGTCCATGGTGACAGCGAGTGCAGAGAGCGAGCAGAGATAAGTGCTGTCTCTGATAATTGTCCTCTCTCCATGAAAGCTTGCTAGATTTCATGCTACTCAAGGTCTTTCCAAAATCTAGCGGATTTATTTCCTGAACAGGAGCTGGACCTGAAACAAACGGAGAGAAATGGAACAAAGAGCAAAATGTAGGCACAGCGTTTGCCATGTCACAATCAAGGACACAGAGATCATGAGCGTTTGTTTGGTTTTTTTTGGATTTCTACAAAACAGGGATGTACTTTATTTTACATTAAATGATATCATTAGTCAATATCCGATGGATCACTGAAGAAATAAAGAATTTCGTTTTCTTGTTTTGGTGAGTTTCAGATGAGCCTGTGAAGTATATCATGGATTCTCACATTAACGCTGAAATAATATAATTATATATAAAGATGAAGTGAATGTACTGTATAGTGTGAACTGGAAGACAAAAACAGCTCAGAATTTTAAACGGTGTCTTCGCTTTCTGTTTTATCCCCTGAACGAATCCAGACGTGCCTCATTCTGGAGCTATTGATGCCGCGGACAAACAGCAAACAGCTTCTATTGTGTGTCGCTTGTAAAGCGTCATTGTTCCGTCTCCAGCGGCTCTTCATCTCGTTCAGATTAAAGCAATAAGGCAACTAAAAATGCTAATGCGCCTAATAATGATGTCACGACCTTTACTAATGCAAATCGGCCCTTATTGTCTTTTGATTAATTGCATGCAGTATATTTCTATTAGGGTTTACATGAGCAACAACATGTGCGGTCTGTACGGTGCAGAAGAAGGAATGCACTGGGCACATGACTGCGGCTTTTTGGTACGCTTCTTTACTGATAATGAGAAACATAAGTAGGATTTTTTTTTTAATTATGGAACATTTGATTTCTTTTGTCGTGTCCTGCTAGTGATGAACTCCTCGTGATGAATTTTATGTTCAACAGGTTACAGTGGTGTGAAAAACTATTTGCCCCCCTCCTGATTTCTTATTCTTTTGCATGTTTGTCACACAAAATGTTTCTGATCATCAAACACATTTAACTATTAGTCAAAGATAACACAAGTAAACACAAAATGCAGTTTTTAAATGAGGGGTTTTATTATTTAGGGAGAAAAAAAATCCAAACCTACATGGCCCTGTGTGAAAAAGTAATTGCCCCCTGAAGCTAATAACTGGTTGGGCCACCCTTAGCAGCAATAACTGCAATCAAGCGTTTGCGATAACTTGCAACGAGTCTTTTACAGCGCTCTGGAGGAATTTTGGCCCACTCATCTTTGCAGAATTGTTGTAATTCAGCTTTATTTGAGGGTTTTCTAGCATGAACCGCCTTTTTAAGGTCATGCCACAACATCTCAATAGGATTCAGGTCAGGACTTTGACTAGGCCACTCCAAAGTCTTCATTTTGTATTCCTTCAGCCATTCAGAGGTGGATTTGCTGCTGTGTTTTGGGTCATTGTCCTGCTGCAGCACCCAAGATCGCTTCAGCTTGAGTTGACGAACAGATGGCCGGACATTCTCCTTCAGGATTTTTTGGTAGACAGTAGAATTCATGGTTCCATCTATCACAGCAAGCCTTCCAGGTCCTGAAGCAGCAAAACAACCCCAGACCATCACACTACCACCACCATATTTTACTGTTGGTATGATGTTCTTTTTCTGAAATGCTGTGTTACTTTTACGCCAGATGTAACGGGACACGCACCTTCCAAAAAGTTCAACTTTTGTCTCGTCGGTCCACAAGGTATTTTCCCAAAAGTCTTGGCAATCATTGAGATGTTTTTTAGCAAAATTGAGACGAGCCTTAATGTTCTTTTTGCTTAAAAGTGGTTTGTGCCTTGGAAATCTGCCATGCAGGCTGTTTTTGCCCAGTCTCTTTCTTATGGTGGAGTCGTGAACACTGACCTTAATTGAGACAAGTGAGGCCTGCAGTTCTTTAGATGTTGTCCTGGGGTCTTTTGTGGCCTCTCGGATGAGTCGTCTCTGCGCTCTTGGGGTAATTTTGGTCGGCTGGCCACTCCTGGGAAGGTTCACCACTGTTCCATGTTTTTGCCATTTGTGGATAATGGCTCTCACTGTGGTTCGCTGGAGTCCCAAAGCTTTAGAAATGGCTTTATAACCTTTACCAGACTGATAGATCTCAATTACTTTTGTTCTCATTTATTCCTGAATTTCTTTGGATCTTGGCATGATGTCTAGCTTTTGAGGTGCTTTTGGTCTACTTCTCTGTGTCAGGTAGCTCCTATTTAAGTGATTTCTTGATTGAAACAGATGTGGCAGTAATCAGGCCTGGGAGTGACTACAGAAATTGAACTCAGGTGTGATAAACCACAGTTAAGTTATTTTTTAACAAGGGGGGCAATCACTTTTTCACACAGGGCCATGTAGATTTGGAGTTTTTTTTTCTCCCTTAATAACGTAAACCTTCATTTAAAAACTGCATTTTGTGTTCAATTATGTTATCTTTGACTAATAGTTAAATGTGTTTGATGAGCAGAAACATTTAAGTGTGACAAACATGCAAAAGAATAAGAAATCAGGAAGGGGGCAAATAGTTTTTCACACCACTGTATTTGGTTCAAATTGTTTTTCATAAAGTGCGAGCGTGACCAGAGCTACAGTATAGCAGTCTGGAGTTGCGTCTCGTCTCAAAAGCCAAATCTCTCAGTGTTCTGCGCTCGTAGAAGTGAACTGATCAGTTTTACCAGTATTATCTTATTTATGTAGCTTGAAGATGCCAGACGTCTCATCCCACCCTGGACACCAGTAACATCCCACTTGCAGATGTACAGACACCAAACCTTGGCTGGCCATGAGCCTGTCGTGGGTTCACCAGTTTTCCTTCCTTGGTGCACTTTTGGTAGGTCCTGACCACTGCAGTCTGGGAACATCACACAAGAGCTGCAGTGTTAGAGTTGCTCTTGTCAAAGTCACTCAAATCCTTACGCTTGCCCATTTTTTCCTGCTTCCAACACATCAAGTTCAGGGACAAAATGTTCCCTCGCTGCCTAATAAATCCCTCCTACTTCAAGCTGCCATTGTAACGAGATAATCAGTGTTACTGACTGGTAATGTTATGGCTGATCGGTGGGTGTGTTTATAAACTCTGCACGAAAATGTTGTGTCCTGATCTCTGATCAGGATTCTAAACCCTGTTAGGGTGATTTAAAGGTGACATCACTTTGGGCGAGCGGATGTTAATCGGCATAAATGTTCCAAATAAAGGTTATAATTTGTTGTATTGATGTTATGATTGAGGCGTTAATTCAATGTTATCTCAACATGATTTTATCGAAGTCGCCCGAAATTTTAAAACAACGTGAGTTTCATCACAAAGTCATTACAGCAATATAACACCTCTCAACCGATTAAGAATAAACTACATTCTTTATTATATTATATTATTATTAAGATTATTAGGTGTGGTTGGATTATGTGTTACAAGTGGTTGGATTATGGGATTATTTTGGACATCATCTGGTAAAAAACAGTCAGCTCTACCTGTGTCACACACCTAGACAGTAAAAGCGTGGGCTAGAGTGGACAGGGACTATTTTAAGACACTAGGAACAGGACTGGAGCTGTTAATACAGATAGCAGAGGCGTAGTTTGTAAAATCGGAATCCAGTCTGTTTATTAGAGCGAGCGGCTGGAAAGTGCATGATTAGGAGAACAATCTTCTCTTAATAAAAGTGTATATGAGTGAATGTGCAACTAGTAAATAATAAAACACTCCATTGTGCTGTTATCACAAAACATGAAGTGTTTTCGTTCTCAGACACGACAGAAATTTGTAGAAAGTTATGAATTTTTAATCCTTAAAACCCAGAGCTTTTTTTAACGATTATATACGGTACATACTTCAGGATTGTGCAATATTGTGTCATTGTGGGCTTGGAGCCTATCCCATTAGACTTACAGTAGTGCGCGTGGCAGGGACGGGGTGCCAATCCCTCACTGGACACACACACACTCACTCGCACACTAGGGGCAGTTTGGGAACACCAATTAGGGATGCAATTAATCTTTGGACTGTGGGAGGAAACCTGAGTACCCGGAGGAAACCCACCAAGCATATGCAAATTCCATGCACACAGAATGGAGGCGGGAATCAAACCCAGACCCTGCAGGTGCAAGGCGACAGTTCTAACCACTAAGCCACCGTGCCGACCTACTGTAGGCAATATAATGGAAGTACTTTTATTTCATTTTAACCAACTATAACCCCATGACTGAGATCTTCTGAGATCCATAGATGAAGATAGATCCTGTCCCGTTCTTTGATGAACGTCCTGATGAACAGAACACAGACAGACGCCCCTGTTCACGTGGTTTACTGGCACAGACCAGAGCGTTCCCTGATTGAACTTTTCCAAATTTCTCTTCCGTTTAATGCTAAACCTTCAGCTCTGACTGTTACTGGAGACTCCTTCCAGCAGTGTTAAATACACACATTTCTCCTTAGAGAACAATTATGCATTTGTCTTTGTTATACTGTATTTAAGATCACATACCATGTCGGCAGTGCAAGTCCTTCTGAATGAGCCGTTACTATAGAAACGATAGATTCCATTAAAACGAGCGCACTGATATGAATATTAACACAAAGCTGTGTTTTGCAGCTGTCGGAGCTGTTGTATGGCACATTACTTAACACCTTCTGACCAGTCAGAATCCAAATTTTTTTTTCTTTTCACCCCATCTATTTTAATAATGACACAGGAAAGGAATTCTGCTTAGTACAGGAGCATTGAAATGGACGTTGCGTTGGTGTCGTCCAGCTGTGATTATAGAGAAGGACTGAAGGATGATCTGGATGGAAGGTAGACATCAGGTGGTGTGTGTGTGGGCGGGTGATGTGGAGCTGACAGTGGGAGATGATAGCGTTCGGAGCAGGGATGCTGTGAGTCATCAGGGCTGTTAATATGATGCTGTCTAATGGAAAAGGCTGCACAGTTACAAATGAGCCTCGCCACGATCATTCATTAGAACAATATTTTCATAAAGCCGCAAGCATCTTCTTATCTCCTTCTGGTTAATTAGTCTGACTCATCCACCTACACCTTATATCTGGTGCAGTGGTTGTTGGGGTTGCTCTCCGTCATCTCTGTGCAGGACCATGTACCACTACATCCACATCGTAAATCTGTAAATCTGTAACTCTCCAGCAGACGGATTATCAGTATGATTAGCAAGTTCAAAGCGAAAGGCGTATTAGACCAGGTTAAGCTCTTTACCCTTTTTGGATTATCATGTTTGACATTTATGGCGCCTATGGAGGCCTTTACATCTTTTATACCAAATGGCAAACAAGATGCAAATCTAACAGAAACAAAGGAGCGGATTCTTGATCAGCTCTGTGTAGGAGTGGCCATCTCGATTTAGATAACAGGCCTGGATCTGGTGCAATAATGCTGAAGTGGGCTGAGAAAAAGCCATGTTTAAGCCAAACTGGAACGTTTGACTGTGCGGAAGAGTTAAAAACTCTTCCCTTATCCCCGGCTACACTAATGCACTAACCCCAATGTTTCAATAGTGCTTGGACACCATCAAGGTACGAAATTTTTCCAGTGCAACAGAGCCATGATCGGAATTCCTGCGTCACATCTGAAACTCTGGCCTCCCAGGAACTCCTTTAATGGCCCAAACATGTGGAAATGGCTTGGAGCGAGTTCAGAACTGTGTCAATAATTCCCAGTCAAGTTCCTGTAATGTGCAAGTGGTGTTGGTGAGTGATTGGTGAGACGGATGCGTCTTTTCCCCTAGTTTGGATCAGCATTGGGCTGCGAGCCGCCTCGGCCGGGATTGTTATTCACGGATGTACGGCCTTCTTTAAAGTGTTTGCACCGTTCACATGTTTTACTGGGGCTAGGAGTCTCATCACCGTACTGTGTTTTATTCTAAAGTCTTCTGTAAACGTCACTCGCTTTTACGCCTTCATTCTCCAGAAAGTTTATCAAAAGTCCCAATTTGACTTGAACTTGACGTGAACACACTTCATAATCATGTAATTTTTAATTACTGTTTTCTGATCTGGTTAAAAGCACTGTATTTGGCTTGAATAAGCGTGACTAAACGGGAACTCTCCCTCTGGGTTTCATCCATCTGCCCAACAAAATTTCCTACATACTATCTGTACTTCTCATGCCTTCTTTATCAATCACATTTATTTATTTTTTTTTGCATTTGCACTTCATCTTCTTCCAATTTCCCACCTACTATTTCTCCCCTGGCGGACAACAGCTAACAACCAGAGGATGAGGGTTAACACGTGCTTCCCCTGAGACATGTGCAGCCACAGAATGAGACTCTGCAGCTCTGAGTGTGAATTAGCTTTACAGCCAATCTGTGGCTCACGGCAGCTCTGTAATGTCACGCTTTGATGGATTTTACTTCCAATCAAACCTGCAGCATGGAAAGCGCCTTCATGCCTCTTCGTTCTTTTGCCAAATCAGCATGGTTTGTTTAGCTTCGGCTCCGCATTTTCAGTTCTCACACGGTTAAGGTACGTTTGTCTTACATTATGTACGTTTGTCTTTCATGTGTTTCATTATATATATATACTTTTTCAAGATTTATTTTACAGTGTCCTTTTTGAGCATCATGTATATGCCCTGCATACACAAAACCTAAAAAGCGTTAGAAATTCCTTCCAGAATGATGCGCCATAAGCTTGCTCCTGCCTGCTCTAGATGTCATGGTTTAGTGATCCCCCTAATCCTTCACCTTGACTCACATATTTCTCTCGGACAATTAGGATTGTAAGAACCCTGGGTTATACGATCGCTCCGTCTCGTTTAGATCGGGTATTCCCTTCTCGTCTGCTCACCAGCGAGCTCCTCTGGGATTTTTCATCGCCAGCCGCAGCTGATTGATGCAGACTTTGGTGCAGTGACAACCCCCAATCCCCAACCCCCACACACCCTTTCCTGTCTTTTGCATCCTGAATTGCAGATGTCATATTGTTCTTTTGTAGCCTCAGAGTTTCAGAGAAATGCAGCGTTCCCAGTGGCACCATCAATGCCGCTTGAAAAAATTAGTTTACATAATATGGTCTTTCATCAGTGCTAAACAAGCGCTGGCACTTACCCACCCCTAACACAATCGCAGTTTCAGAGTCGAGTCACTACTAATGAGGCATGCAGGAGACGCTCTCTATCACTGCTGCCGGACTCCAGTCAGCTCGGTGCTGTACACTCCCGTTTGTTCTCATCACCGCTGGCTGATTGTACCACAAAACTAGAAAAACTGGGGTCCGGATTCGTGTGGAAAAGCTGCCATCTTTGGCGTACAGCAGCAGAAGCTATTTCACCAAATGCTGGTTGAACTCAAGCTTTTACTTAGCAGCCGTGATGTGAGTCTAATTGAAATGTAAGCGTTTGGTGCAGAGGAAAGAGTACTGCTCCCTGCTGAGTCATTAGCAAAGGGAGTGTTGGTGAAGCGGTCACGAGCGCGGCCCTCTCCCTCCGCACTGTCACACAGATGAAGCCCTTTAGACGAGTGCATTCTCAGAATGACACGCGTTTAAGGTTTCACATCATCAGACCTCAGTCAATAATGATCAATAATGTATTTGGTTTGTAGATCAGTCGCTGGTTTGACTTTGCAGGACATTGAGGAGAATCAATACGAGGATCGCCCTGCATACACAAAACCTGATGAGCGCTTTAATAGCAAGCGCTAAAAATCCCTTCCAGAATGATACGCCACAAATCATGCTAACTTTCTTTCCTAGTCGTTTTGGATTCTGGATTTCCAACAACAACCGATGAGGTCATCATTTACTGTGGCCACAAATGGTCTAATGATTACATTTAAAAGTACATACGTTTAAGACTTATCGACTTGCAGTAATTAGCTTGCCACTTACGTACGTATAAAGGAGCAAAGTGTCATAAATAGTTTGTTTCCCCATCAGTTCAGTTAGTTAGCATAGGTTTGTGGTGTTGTTAATTTGGCAACGTCAAGGATGTGGGGAAAATGCTGGTATTAGCGTTGATGACTTTGATGTTGGAACAACATTGACTAAATAATGATGGGATAAACAAATCCTTCTAACAAAATGTTACGAAAAAGACTTCAGAACAATATCAATTCCACACAGAGGGCCTGAGCGCGACACAAACTCTGGTTGCTGCAGTAAGAGCACTGTGTGTTTACTACATGACCACTAGGGGGCAGACTTCTGATGCTAGAAAATGCACGTACATAACAACCAGCGCTACAAACATCATTAATTATGTTTCCATTATTTAATTAATTAATTTTCATATTTTTACATTACAGCAGAGTAATTTGGGAGCAAAGACACATTGACGGTAATATTTGTGAAGGAAAATGAAACAGCGAGGTAACCTTACACGCTGCGTGCAGGAAGCCATTGTGTCCGTCCCAATTTCTGATCAGAATTCTAATGTGTATAAATTTATAAATTCAAGGGGCCATGGATGCAGTGGAATTTTGTGCGAATGTGTGTTAATCAGCATAAATGCTCCAACTAAAGGTTGTTTTCATGTTCAATTAAATTTTACTTAATCACTGATTTTACCAACGGTTGTAAAGCAGCTTTAGAGAATCAAAGGAAAATTAGGGAAATGAGTATGAAATGTGTGAGAAAATATTTATGAATCAAAATGATTAGATTCTTGTATTTCCAACATTGTGTTTAGGTCATTTATCCCACATTCACCTCAACATCATTTTATCAAAGCCATCCTACTGTATATTACGAAAACAACGTTGTCCTGACATTGAATTTCATTAAAAATTGTTGAAATAATACTGGATAAATTACCAAAACACTATGTTGTGACAACGACCCTTGTTAAAAGTGAATAAACAGAGTGAATAAACAGTATACTGCATGTAATTCTTGCCTAAGGTTAGCACGGTAATATTTGCTTCCTTCAGTAAATCTTCTACCTTATGAGTTTGAAGTCCAAAATAGGACGTAGTTTCAGTTGGGACTCATGTCCTCACTTCCACGCTAAAACTGCACAAACTAAAATTGCTCAGACAAACTACATATTCAAAATTTCATAATACACATAATAATATAAAGCAGTTAGCATATGCTTTGGATAAATACAGCTATGGCATTTTTATTTAGCTGAATGTTAGATAGATATCATACACAATATAATATACAGTACAGTAGCATGTTAACTACAGTGCTAAGTAACCTGGACAATTGATGTCATTACATAATGTTAGCTAATACTTGGCAGTATAACTTAACCTAGGTGTAGCTAGCTTGCTAGAAAACCTTTTGTTGACTAATAAATTTGTTGTTGTTTTACACAGTTTAACTCACCCCCTGTATTAATTAACTTGCTAGCACAGCTTTATAACTTATTATTATTATTATTTTTTTTTTTAAACATAGCTAATGTTAGCATTGGCTACTGTTTTACAGAATATAACCTAATGCTAATAGCCTGCTGGTGTTTTGGTTGTAATTCCCTATGTTGTTAGCTACTAGTGAAACTGCTAATGTTGTTAGCTACTAGTGAAACTGCTAATGTTGTTAGCTACTAGTGAAACTGCTAATGTTGTTAGCTACTAGTGAAACTGCTAATGGTGTTAGCTACTAGTGAAACTGCTAATGTTGACATTAGCATAGCTTTTAGTAGCTCGTATTTAGTCCAAGATAGAAATAGACAAGATGTAGCTAACTATAGTTAACTTACATTACTTATGCTTTAAATGTCTGTAATCGCGTGATTATTTGTGAGGGTTTTTTATGTGTCTGTGTGTGTGTGTGTGTGTGTGTGTCTGTGTGTAGTGTGTACATTAGCTGTCTCAGGAATACATCGCAACCCTGCAGTAGCTGTTTAGCAGCTGCAGCGCATATCACACCTGTGACAGGTGACAAGATGGAAAACAAACAGTAACCTGAAAGGAATCAGTGTGTGGAGAGCCGGACATGACGTCTGCACCACAGCCTGAGGGGGTTATGGGGGAGGAAAACCAAACAGCAAACAGGACTTGCTAATCAATTATTCATAATCAGAACATTCTCTCTGAGCATGGAGCGTCAATCAATATGAGTAGCATTTTATATCTATATTACTACGAGGTGCAGTTTATATCAAAATATAAATTTCATTAGTGGGAAAATAAATCCCATACACACATCTTTTTTTTTTATTGGTTCTAATCGGGAAAACCTTAAATGCTGTAGAAAATCTGACAGCAAAACGCCATGAAATGTTCATCGTTTCGACATGAATATGAGCGTTAAAACGCTGTTAAAAGGATTATTGATTTGTCTTTGTGTGTAAACCTCATGATTTATCTTTGCAAGTCAAAAAAATTGCATCTAAAAGTCTCATTAAGGGAGACATTATTATTAATAAATATACCTATTTTTATATTACAAAAACACAACATGTAAGCAAATAACAAAGACTTTATTCAACCAACATATTCTTTTAATTGTTTTGAACAATTAATGTCGCAAAATACAACAGCTGAAGCCATTTTCTCATGTATTTATTTTTTAATAAAATATATTTATTTGTCCATATTGACTTCTTTATGTTGTCATTTTGAATGAATAAAACAGTAACTCTTTTACGCCTTTCATTTTTTATATCATTATTTGCTGGTATAGGCTACATTCTTTAATTTTTACATTTTCATATTTACTTTAAATGCTATATAATTGTAATTTATTTTAACATGCACGTAACAACAGGAGATGCGATAGATGACAATAATCTAGTCGTTTTGGTGCTTAACAATAAAAAAAATGTAGGGTTGAAGGAAATTAAAACTATAACTGGATTTAAGAGGGATGTTATAATTAGTTTATTATTAATTATTAATAAACTATTGTTTATTAATGATGAAACAATCAATTTAAGTAGATTTACTCAAATTGTCAAAAGCATGTTAGTTACAATCGCCGATGATGTTATCCCACCTTGTTTGGTTTGCTTTGCTGTTTCCGCTTAAATAAACGCAGACACATTTATGACCCACGTTTAATAAAAGCATAGTGCTGCTGTGTGTTCGGTTATCAGTGAAACGACACTGAGGGAGCTAGCTTAGCGAGGCATCTGCTACTTAAACACACCTGGTGAAGAGAGCAGTGCTTCAGATTGTCCTTTTCTCCGTGAGATGGACGGGGCGATCATTTGGCTGCCTTGTTATCTCCTGGGACACGGTGCTGTGAGAAAGGTGAGAGGAGGAAGCCCAGCATGCTCGGCCAAGCTGATGAGGTCTATTTGTGGAGAGGAAAAACAGCGAGGCTATCCCGCAAAGCAATTACCTCGGGTGACGAGAGAAAGAGCGAAAAGAGCTAGGACCAGAGAACGGAGCGACAAAAGGAGATGTTCTGTTTACAGCCTGTGCCGTGTCATTCTCTGAAACATTTTTCTAGGAATATTTACTCGACTGCCCCGCTGATGCGGCGTAATTATCTATACCACAATAACAACACCGACTATGAACGTATAACCTCCTGCTGGGAGCTTTTTAATTGCTGTGGTTGTTCATGATGTAGCTGTCAGATTCACAGCACGTTCCTTTAAATACAAAAATCAGAGAGAGCGAGAGACCAAGGTCACATGCAGGGTTTCGGCGTGTAGCAAAAGAACACTCTTAGACGATGGTCCTCTGAATAATTATGTTGGATTAGAGCAACGTCCCTCAGAGATTTGTTTCCACAGCTCGCAGCACCTTAATAACCAACGCAGACACCACAATCCATCAGTTCCCATAATAACCGTGACCTTTTATTTCACTAAAATCATCATGGGTTTTACACAGTAGCTGGAAACGTTGCTCCTGAACATGAAGTTCTGCAGGATATTGTTACACAGATGTCAGTTTGTCATCATTAATTGCCTTGCTAATGAACGGCTCTTTAATTAATTACTATTTAGTGTAATCGATAATGGCGCAGCCTCACACGTGAGAAACGTGCATCATCCGCCCTCAAAGGAAATGTTACAGTGGTAGCGCATTGCATTTCAGTGGTACTTCAGACGTTACCCTGGTAGGAACCACAAGCCTTTATAGAGTACCAGGGTAGGAACTATGGCACTTCAATGAATACCTTCGTAGTACTACAGTGTGTACCACCATACTTTGTCGAATACCATGGTACTTACTTGATACCACAGCAGTTACCCAAGTTCAGCAGGTATCAAATATGGTGTGTTGGTAGTACGTACAGTTCAACTAGTATGGTATAGTACAGCCAGTACCATATTAGATAGCTGCTGAACCTTGGTAGACAGTGTTCACCAAAGTATTAACCTTTGGAGGGTAAAGTGGCACTGCAGAGGTTACTATATGAATATTACCGGTATGGTTTATAAACGTGTATAACAGCATCCTGGCAGTACTGTACTGTACATGTACTAATGTACCTTAGTATGCACCAAGGTAGAACCATGAACCACAGTGTAGTAAATGTACTACTGTATATCAGGAAATAGGTACCATGGCTCAGTCAGAAATACCAGACTATCAAAGTACGAATACCATGATAAAATTTTGTAAGAGAACTACAGATATACAGAAAATGACTTTATTTCAGGTCTTAGTTCAGGGCCAGGGGTAGTTCAGTGGTTAAGGCATTGGACTACGGTTCGGAAGAACCCCCAAGTTGCCACTGTTGGGCCCTTGAGCAAGGCCCTTAACCCTCAACTGCTCAGATGTGTAATGAGATAAAAATGTAAGTCGCTCTATATAAGAGCATCTGCCAAATGCCTAAATGTAAACGTAGTTCAAAAAGTATCAAACCTTTAACCTATAAGTGTTGGTATGCATTTTGTATTATTTGCTACTGATCTATAATTATGTATAAAGAGTCGGCATTGATGACTCAAACTGTTAAGGCTGTGGTTTACTGGGTTGCTAATCGGAAGGTTGGGGGTTCAAGCCCCAGCCCTGCCAAGCTGCCACTGTTGAGTTCTTGAGCAAGGCCCTTAACCCCTGGGATATGCGAGAAAACCATTTCATTGTGCCACAAGTTGCATGTGACAAATAACTGAATTATAATTATGCCAACGCTTGCTATCTACTTGCAGCTAGCAATGTGTTAGCTTCCTGCTATTGAAAGTGTGCATGTGTGGAAAAATTTACATGAGTTATTTTTTTCAAACATCAACATGACTTATGGAGCATATGACCATGTTTTATTCTTAGCAATCGAATGTTGAAAAGAACCCCCCCCCTCCCCCAAAGAGATTGCTTCACAGAGATAGCGGTACTGCTAACAAGAAAATGGTAGCAGACAAAACAGAAAATGTCCTTCACAATAACGCTACCATACGTTTGAGGCAAATGTCTGGTGTCAGCAATATCTAATCATTAGGAGCTTTATCTGAAACAGCAGAGAAAGCATAGGACTCAGGTGTCAGAAATCATTAGAGACTCAACTGTACGTAAATGTTAACGATTCTGTCAATTAGCATCAGATTTTCCTCATATTTTAGCCATCATTGTTTGTCCGTTTCAATAGATTTTGTCTGTGTTTTAAAATTGTAAACATAACACATTGTTGTTGTTGTTGTTGTGCTGCAGGTGCCCAAACTCCAAAAAGGTTTTAAACCCCAAAAATCTCTCTGTTACATGCTAAGTGTCCTTCACTGACTTCCCGCCACCACAACAAGTGTTCACTCCAGCACATATCTTATCAACATGGAAGAGGGATACCGAGACCGAACGGCCTTCATCAAGGGCGCCAAGGACATCGCCAAGGAAGTGAAGCGGCAGGCAGGGAAGAAAGTGGGCCGCCACGTGGACCGCATGTCTGACGAGTACACCAAGCGCTCGTACACACGTTTCGAGGAGGACGACGACGATGATGATTACCCCGTGCAGGCCCAGGACGGGAGCTACTACCGCAGCAACAGCCGCGCCAACGACGATGATGACGGTGCACACAGTGATTCCACAGAGGGCCACGATGAAGACGATGAGATCTACGAGGGCGAGTACCAAGGCATCCCGAGACAGGACTCGTCAGCAGGCAAGGTGGACGGGCAGGCGGGCGCAGCACGGGCGCAGCAACGGGATCTAGCACAGTACGAGGGCGAGAGGCGTAAGGATCAGGAGGAGCTGGCGCAGCAATACGAGACCATCCTCCAGGAGTGCGGCCACGGGCGTTTCCAGTGGTCGCTGTACTTCGTGCTGGGGCTGGCACTCATGGCCGACGGCGTGGAGATCTTCGTGGTTGGCTTCGTGTTACCCAGCGCTGAGAAGGACATGTGCCTGTCGGAGCCTAATAAAGGCATGCTGGGTAAGTCATCTGTCAGCTCATTTAAGGGTTCGCTTTCAGCAATGGCACAAAGAAAGACAGGATGATTTAAAAAAACAACAGTATTACAAACATAAATCACAACATTAAAGAATAAAACACTTCCATGTTGTTACGGCAAAACAATCGGGGAGGCTTGAAAAAGCATATAAGCTACCTTCGAAGAGATTTAGCTATAAATGAAATGAGTAGTTGTTATGGCAACATTATATTTTGGTCAGGATGTGATTGATATGGTGAATCTGATTATAGGTCATTTATTTGTATTTTAAATTGAACATTGTTTTTATTTGGTTGGATTTGGGTCATTATGGTAAATTTGGTCGGATTTACTTAGAATGTTGTTGAAATTATTGAAGAATATAATTTTGTTATGCCAAAAGGACATTGTTGTTATGCTAAATTTGGTTGGATTTTGGTCAGAGCATGGTGAGTATGGTAGATTTGGTCGTATTTTTGTTAAAAGTTATGTTGTCTTTGGTTGCATATTGGCCAGAACGTGGTGGAAGTGGTAACATTGGCTGTATCTTGTTTAGAACAATGTTGTTATTGTACATTTATTTGTATTTTGGTTAGAACCTTGTTGTTATGATAAATTTGGTCATAATTTGGTTAGAATGTGGTTGTTATGGTAAATTTGTAGTTTGGTCAGAATTTGGGCGTCACGGCAAATTATAATGGCTATATATTGGTTTAAAGGTGATATAAATATGATTGGTTTAAATTTAGATTACAATATATTTATTATTCAAGATTTTGAAATCCTGTAAATAGCTAATTAGCACCTAGCAAGATGACTAGCTATGAAATATAGACATATAAGTAAACTATGGGGTGTTTCCAAATATCATAGTCATGTATATTCATATATCCTTGTATTTTCAATGAGGTCAATGATGTAAAAATGTTTGTTCTTTAACTGGAAGGTTTTTAAAATTTAGCATGCAATTTTAAAGAGGTGCTGGTGTAGTAAAAGGCTGTGTCCTACGATAACACACCAAGTGTTAAAAAAATCTGTTGAAAGAAATCTGTTGAAAGAAATTACTCAATAAAAGTCTGGAAAAAATGGGACTGTAACATTTTATGTGAATAACAATTCGTATTTAACTTGTCCGGCCAAAATGCTGATTAAAATCTGCAGTAGCTCGTAGGGGAAAAATGATCGGATTTTAATAAGCGTAACATCATTTGCATGTAATTCATCAGCACTAAGTCTTTTCATAAGCAAAATGGAAAGTAAGTACATTTCCTACAGCAATTGTTTTTATCAGGCGGTTGGTAACACATCTATACCCACACGTATTTATTTATCACTCCTCTGCCAGCTGAGATCTCAACCCCTAGTTGATGGTATATTCCTGCAGGCTGATGTCCGTTCCCATTTCACGCCCAGTACACCATCTGTCAGCTCCATTGAGGGGAGAACACACAGCGAAGCACATGACCGCTCGCTCTCCTCCACAATGCGATGACGCATTCCCAGCTATAATTAACTGGCAGAAAAGGAAACGTTTCACTGTGCCACGGTGCTGCAGTAAGAGAAAATGGAGATTATTTAGTTAACGTCCTCCATTACTGTATAATTAAACAGTAACGGTTCAGTGCTTCACTCTCATTCAGCGAGAACATATGAATAGGGATGTGATTTCTTTGAGAAATGTACATTTCCTTATGTTTATGTGCCTTGTACAAGATCATCACTAGCATCATATATTATTCATAAGGAGGCAGCGTGTGCATGCTATTGTTATAAACACCTTCACAATCATGAAAGCAGCATCGACGGAGCTGAGATGTGGTTATCTATGTGGAAACCATCCTGTAATTCTCCTCATCTCACCCATTAAGCTTCATAATACATATACACAGTAGTACTGTATGTAGAGCACCTGATTTAACTAATCAATCTAACATCAGAACAGTAGAAAACGTAATCTCAGTGACTTTGGCATGGCTGAGGATGACAGATGGGCTGGTGGTTTGAGTATTTTGGAAAATGTTCTGGGAATTTTTACACATACTGTAACAGTCTCTAGAGTTTCCACAGAAATCAGAATGGTGCTGAAAACAGCTCCAAAAAACCATCCAGTGAGTGTCAGTTTTGCAATGTTGTTGATGGGAGAGATCCTAAGAGAACGTCCTGAGCTAACAGGAAGGCTGTGGTAACTCGGATAACCACAACGTACACACAATCAATGGAATGGAAAAGCATCATGGTGAACTGGATTTCACAGTGTGTGAAACCTGGATGGTGTAGATGCCATGCTACAACAGCTGAAGAGAACGGCAAACATTGTAGTTTATTTACAAAGCAGGTTAGGACCATATACTGTATAAAAACTGTTTATATGGACAAACTCTCCATGACGTCAACTATAGGTTTTCTGCAGCCAAAGGTTTTGAAGTTCAACTGTGGAAGCTGTGGCCGCCGCCATCTTGGCGGAAGTTGACTCCACTTGGAGCAAACCTTGGTTAATCCATAAATGTGAGAAAGGGCTGAAGGAGCCTGGCTACTGGTTGGAACATGCCTGCTAGGGCGGCAATTTATATGCTAATGCATTCGATTGAACTCCATCATTCATACCTTACACATTGTCCTGTGTCAACTACTTCATTTCTTGGATTAAGTTAAACTACAACAGCTCCAGTTAGCTTGTTAGCTAAAGTGATGCGTAGCAGACAGCTAGCAATTGAACACCTGCAATGCAGCTGTCACTCAAATCGGCCACACCCATAAATATGCATACCTTTATGGCTTAATATAACTTTAACTGATGAGTTACATAAAAATAAAAATAATTAACCAAAACTGTCTTTGTATCAGACTGTAAACATTTATTGCTAGTATAAAGTTGGGCATTTTAACATGGGGGCTGTTGGGATTGACTCGCTTTTAGAACCAGCCCCCACTGGACATTTGAAGAACTGCACCTTTTGGCACTTCGGCATTGGCGTCATTCTTCATCATTACCACTTGGTAAAGATTAGGTGTTGGCAAAGTAATACTCATCTATAGCAACAAAGAGGTGAATAGACGTAGTGCATAAAGCTTTCGCCCCATGATGCTGTCCATTCAGACTGAGCAACAGTTTGTCTGCCTCGAGCACCGAGCTTGTTTATTACGAGCTCATATTGTTTAGAGATCCATTTAGAGCAAATTAAATTCTGTTGAGACCTCATGATTCAATTCGTGATTAATTCATACCTCCAAAATGCAATAATAAATAAATTCTCTATAAAAGTAATTTTTATAAACCAGTATGATAAATTACTGCTTATGAAATACATTAACATTTTTATCCGTTACAGTATATACCATCCATTATGGACTGTAGGATGTGTATCTACTGTATGTTAATGATCCGGTGTCATACTTTCTTTGCTAAACATAAATCTACATCAACATGAAATGCATGGTGACTAAATATCTTAGATACATCACCATGTAGAAATTGTGAAAAGAGTGAGAAGAGAAACCTGCCATAGTTATCTGTTTAAAGGAAACTCTAGGAAGATCAAACGTAAGCGAGTGGCTCGTTAGCTGATAATAAATGTGACACGAGAACAGTAAAAACACTTCAGGATGGATTGTTAAAGGAACTCCAGGTAACTCCAGGTAACTCTGTCCTCGTTGATTATTCGCACCACAGTGTGTATGACAGCTCCAGGATTTCTAGGAATTCTCATTATTAAGCGCATTTTTATCTTAACGCTTTTTCCCAGCGAGCGCGACCGCGGTGAGGCGGTGACAGTGAAGTGATGCAGAGCTTTGGACGGTTTGTTCTGTTTGTTTTCTCCATGAACGAGTACCCTTATAGAGGTGGAGGAGACAGAAAGATGGAGGAGCTGCTAGAGTTCACTGAGATGTCTCCTCAGCTGCAGAGATTTCCCTCTGTGAGAGTGTGTGTGATAGATAGAGAGATAGAAAGAAAGAGCGAGAGAGCATTAAGAGTATGGAGGAAAAAAAAACACACTATAAATAACCTCACACCCTCCTCTCGCCATCTATATCCCACTCTCTCTCTCTCTCTCTTCCTCATTTTCACTTTCTCCGCCAGTATTCGTGGTTGTCTCATCCCCAACCCCCATCGCTCTCTCGCTTTCCTTTCCTCTCTCACACCTTCTCTGTCTCACTCTCTTCCTGTTCTTCCGACACTGGAAGCTCGGCAGTCTCCATGGCCTCCTCCTCCCCTTTCTTCCTCTGAGACACAATCACATTGATGGCAGTAGCCCCGCCCAGTTGTGTGTTACCGAGCAGCAGCTGGGCTCTGATTGGCTGTTTAGATGGCGTCAGTGTATAAATGTGTTGCCCGAAGCATTAGCGTCATCGTAATTAATGAACCAGGTATCGCAATTAAACTGGGCACAGTTTCTTTATGCTCTCAGTTTAATATTTCAGTTTCAGAAACCAACATGGACGCGCAGATTATACAGAGCGCAATGTGTTAGAATTTCTTAGTTCGTTTTAACAGCATGATTTCTTTTTAGAATATATAAGCGCTAAGATATTAATAGGTGTGTAATTATTATGAATATGATACACATCTTGAAAAGTGAGTCTGTTGTATATATTATAATATTCTGTATATATGATGTATAATTCCATTCTCTAGAATTATTTTTTCGGAGGTCATTAAAAAATAAACCATAGAACATACATACGTGGAAATCTGTACAGTGTGTTCTTGACATGCTGTTAAATCCAGATGTCCAGGTTGCACTCCTTTCCTATTAACAGTCTCAGAATAACATGCATTAAGGTGAATAACCGAACAATAAAGTGTGATTTTAAAGGATTACAGTCTGTCTAAACGCAGCATTTAATCTGTCCTTTAAATCAGACTGCTATTGTTCATATGAATGACATGCATTAAATAACTGAATAATAAGCCAGGATTTTTATGTCTTAAAGGAGACATACAGTCTCAATTTTGCATAGGTTAATATGATTCTTTAGGGTCCTAATGAAAAGTTTGTAATATACTTTAATTAAAAATTCTCAATTGTTGTGTAAAAAAAACATGACTTTTACCTGGTAAAAAGTAGCTCTGTTCTCAGCAACCTGTTTCAGTACATGCTCCTTTAAATGTTAATGACCTCTACTGAACCCGCCCCCCAGTTCTGTGGGGCGTGTCTTCACAATACAAGTGGGGTATAGCTTTGACAACAGTTAAAAATATTTTAAAAACAGTTAAAAATAATTTTACATGATGTTAGAAGTATTTTATATATAAAGGAGTTATTTCTACTCTCTTGCTCTCTTCCTCATAGATCTGATATTAACGTGTTAAATCTTCCCTGCTGCTTATCTTCCTGTCTCCTCTTGCATCTGTTCATTCATGCTCACCTTCCCATACTCTGTCTCTCTCTCTCCCCCTCTCTCTCTCTCTGTCTCTCTCTCTCTCCCTCTCTCTCTCTCCCCCTCTGTCTCCTTCCACCTATCTTCCTCTCCTTTGATTCAAATTCAAATTTTATTTGTCACATACACAGTCATACACAGTATGATATGCAGTGAAATGCTTATACGACAGTCAGTGACCTTAAAAAGAAAATAAAAGCTTATAGGTAAGGAATAAATATCAATAAAAAGAAATACTAAAGAAAATTAATTTAACTAGTAAAATAGTTGTACAAATATACAATGTACAAATGAGGGCATAACAAAAATCTTACAAAATATAGGGGAAATATATATATATATATATATATATATATATATATATATATATAAATATATATATATATTTTTTTTAAATAAATATATAATCCCCTATATTTTGTAATATTTTTATTATGCACTCATATTTATATATATATATATTTACATGTGAATCTGGTTGTAAAACTTTTTTGACTTCCCAGACCGGGAATCGAACTCGAGTTGCTGCGATGAGAGCGCTGTATCCTAACCACTAGACCACAGAGGATTAATGGTCGCTTCTTGGAAATGCCGGCTATTTAACCCGCGACCTTATACACGCGAAGCATTGTTTTTACGGGATCTCACCAGGACATTTACAATGGTTCATTTGTAGTAACATATGTCTATAGCACAGGCGTTTGGTTAAACATATTTATACCGATCTTTTGCTGTTAATAAACAGAGACCTTTCTGACAGACAACGTGTGTGTGTGTGTTTGACTGAGTCTCTCCTGGTGTCAGAAAAGCTTACCGAAGCATAGCGCACTCGCCTCGTTACTAAACGAACTTTAGAAAAACTTTATAAATATGTAGTGCAAAACAGCATGTACCTTAAGCAGGAATCGAACCCGGGTCTCCCACGTGAAAGCGCCGAATCCTAACCACTAGACCACCGCACTACAGCCACAAACTGCACAACACACTCATGTAGGCACCATTTTGCTCCCGTGTAGAATAACAATGGCCGACGGCTCTTTTTTTCACTCGGGGCGGGTCTTTGCTAAAACACCAGTGTCAATCAACTGTAGTAGGAGCGGCCTCTGTCGGTGTGACTTCACACCGACAGGCTTTTGAAAACTGATTTCAGAAGGGGCATCTTATATTATTAAATTAAAAGAAAATCGCTGGGCGGCTCTTTATCACTGTAGAGTGGTTGTGTACACCCTCTCCTAACACACAATGCAGTCCAAACAGCTTGAAAAAGTCCATGTAGCACCGTAGGTCCCCTTTAAAGAAGTCTTGCCTTTCTGCTAGTTTTTCCAACTACAATATGCACGAAATTTTAAATATCTACTGTTTTATTTTGTTTAATTGTTTCATTTTTTTTTATTCAAAAATTTGCATACACTCATGATGAACATGAATGTCATGGCAGTGCTGGGCTTGCAATTAATTTTTTTAACTGGTCTTTTATAGGGCAGAATAATTGTACGAGGGGCGTTCAACTCAAGCCAGGACTTGTGATGAGATTTCTGGTGAATGGAGACGTGAAAGCAATTGACATTTACAGAAAATGTCCAGCACAGTACGGTAACAGACTCTTACTGTAGCTGCAGTAAAACATTTGAACGGTGCAAATATTTTAAAGAGGATCGTACAGTATGTCCGTGAATGACGATCCCACTGAAGTCGCTCCCGTGAGTGGAACGCCTGATCCTTGACATCCATCAGAGAACTTGTCGCCAATTTGCGGGGGAGCAAGATCTCTAGCAGATGCTTTTGGCTGCAATTCTGGTCAGATAATTGTACACTCTTCTTGGCCATATTGGTAGAGTAGTATTCAATTAAATGGGTTGGTTTCCTGCCACTTGACCTTAAAGCATGGTCTAAAACCAAAAGCTTCACCTTGGCCTGTTTTATTCATTCTATGTGTGTTTCGTTTTTTTTTTTTTTGGTTGGAACATTTAACTTATGATTATGATTTGATGTTAAACTGAAGAAATCTCAGGTAGTTCTCCTTCTTCTTTATGAGTCCATACACTTTGTGCAGTGCACCAGTTCCACTGACATCAAACCAGCCCCAAAGCGAGATGCTACCACAACCATGCTTAACAGCTGCTCCAGTGTTCTTGGGATTGAATGGCTCACTTTGACTCTGGAAAACTATCCTCCTTAAGGATTTCTCTTTGTCCATGTGGTCAGCTGTAAACTTTGGTCAAGGTTGAAGATGTTGATTTTGGAGCAGGTGCTTCTTTCTTGGATGGCAGCCTTTCAGTCCATGGTCATGTACATCTGGCTTGACTGTAGACTGGTGTTTCAGCAGCCTCCACTTCAGGGCTTCCAAGGTTCCCAGGGTTCCTGGGATGTTCCAAACCATCAGAAACAATTTCTTCTCAGCTGAGGGTGATGGTTTGGGTCTTCTTCCAGCAAAGGTGGCTATAATTCTAGATTTTCCAATGTGTTTGTCAATCCAATGATATCCAACCTCTTGGCACAAAGAAGCTATCATTTTCTATAACTGGAAGTCACTAGGCCTCGAGCTTTGCAAATTTGAGGATGTTTCTGATCTTTCAGCAACTCTTCGTTATTGAACTACATGGGTGTCTTTACAGTATATACTGGAATCCCACTCACTCACTCACTCATCATCTACAGTATACCACTTTATCCTGTATTCAGGGTCGTGGGGGGCCTGAAGTCTATCCCAGGAGACTTAGAGCACAAGGGGGGATACACCCTAGATGGAGTGCCAATCCATCACAGTGCACACACATACACACATTCATGCTTATTCACACAATACTGGCAATTTCGAAACATCAATTAGCCTATTCTGCATCTCTTTGGACTGTGGGTGGAAACCGGAGTATCCGGAGGAAACCCACCTAGTATGGGGAGAACATGCAAACTCCATGCACACGAGTCAGGATTTGAACCCGAACCCTGGAGGTGTAAGGCGACAGTGCTAACCACTAAGCCACTGTGTCAATCAAATGTTGGAATAACTCTTTTTGATAATTTTGATAAAGAAAAATAAATGAATAAATGAATGAATAAATGAAATCTGTTGTCTGTTAAAGATGGATGATGTGCAATTATTCTTGTCCAGAAAATTCCAGTTCCATGTGGCCATGAAATAATGGGCCAGGGGGTAGCTCAGTGGTTAAGGCATTGGACTACGGTTCGGAAGATCTCAGGTTCAAATCCCACAACCACTAAGTTGCCACTGTTGGGCCCTTGAGCAAGGCCCTTAACCCTCAACTGCTCAGATGTGTAATGAGATAAAAATGTAAGTCGCTCTGGATAAGAGCGTCTGCCAAATGCCTAAATGTAAATGTAAATTCATGTTTAGGATAGACGTTTATGTAGACTTCTAATACAACTGCACACTGCTATAGAGCTACACGCTCAATTTAAACCAATAACCGAGTATATCATCAGAATAGCTCGGACTTATCTATAGGTTCAGATCTGCGCCGTGACTCCTGACAGAAGGGTATCGAGGCAACGCCTGTCAAAACCACAGAGAGCATCAACGACAGCTTATTGAGCCTTATCTGAGAGAAAATGCCGCTTTGCTGCATTGCCGGTGATGGCTATCGCCCTTCTCTTGTCATCCCCGGCTCTTGTGGCCAAGGTGAGGGAATGACAATATGGTCAGCTGCCATGCCAGACGAATTCTGAGCCTGAGTCACCTTCATGATCCTCCCTGAAACTCAACAACAGTCTCAAAGCCACACTGTAGTGTATTTATATATCAACTTGTTATCTAATGTATTATATAATAAATCAATGTTAGTGTTTAAATAAAGTGTGCACTAGCACCCCGAAGAGTTTCCCTTTTTAAATTCATTACATTTAGTATCTACTTTAAAAAGAAAGTCTTAAAATGTGCATATTTGTTGCTTTTTTCTTGGTAGTTACACTTACCACATCCTCTCAAAAACCTTTCTCAAATTAATGAACTAAACACAGGTCATACTTTCTACCCATTTATAGTTATATTTAAGTAAAATGATGCTGCGCAGTGACAACCTGACATAGACGACTGGTTTAAAGGCAGCAAGACGATCAATAATACACTTAGCCAGAGAGGAAGTATCTGTTAGGGATGGTGACAGTATGTCAATGGAAGCGCTGCCAACTCGATGACTTTGCCAGTGTGACTCATTGCTGGTCTCAAACCCCAAATCACGCCAACGGCCACCCAAGCCTACCATGATAGTTTTTCCTGAGGTTGACCTTGTGTTGAACTTTTTCTCCATGAACATTGACAAGTAAAACTTGGAAGTTCCATATAAAATATGTCATCACAGAACCAGCCATACTCAGATCATAAGACCTTACTGTAGTTTATTTATGACTCACTCACCGATTCTTCATGATATGGACATACAGGTCACAGTCAGCTTGGTACGACAGCTGTGTCACAGCCTCCTTCTTAGGAAGGGAGGTTAATGGTTATATAGGTTGCTAGGACACGTTCTGTTATCTTTAATATATCCTCTCTCTCTCTTCATCTTGGCCTCTGTCTCTCAGGACTCATTGTGTACCTGGGCATGATGGTGGGCGCTTTTGTGTGGGGCGGCCTGGCTGATCGGATCGGCCGCAGGCAAACTCTGCTCATCTCTCTCTCAATCAACAGCGTCTTCGCGTTCTTCTCCTCTTTTGTCCAAGGATACAGCTCCTTCCTGTTCTGCCGCCTGCTCTCTGGTGTTGGGTAAATATACAGCAACCAAAAGATCAGTTTATTTTTATTTGAGAATTTATGTAAGTGTACCAAGTTTAACTGTTTTTCTATTCTATTTTTCTCCCTTCTGATTATAGGATTGGAGGGTCCATCCCTATAGTCTTCTCATACTATTCTGAGTTTTTGGCTCAGGAGAAGCGTGGAGAACATTTGAGCTGGCTCTGCATGTTCTGGATGATTGGAGGAATCTATGCTTCAGCCATGGCCTGGGCCATCATCCCTCATTATGGTAACTATCAATTCGCATCACCTCCTGTACGGGAAATGCATAAATCCTTAACAATGCCATCTTCAACCACTATGGTGATTATCAAACATGTTGACAGTACATAAGTCTTCACTATGAAAACTCTCAAAACCCTGTAAATAACATCATCCCCATTATGATAACCATCAAAATTAGTTTCAATACCACCATCCTCCATTATGGTTGCTCATCCCTACATGTTAAATAACATAATTTCCCACTTCCTACCTGACCATCATCCCCACAACAGTGTTACACAACTAAGGAAACCCTTTCAATAATGCCATCAGTCACTATGGTAACTAATTCACTATTGGACTACGGTTCGGAAGATCCCAGGTTCAAACCCCACAACCACCAAGTTGCCACTGTTGGGCCCTTGAGCAAGGCCCTTAACCCTCAACTGCTCAGTTGTGTAATGAGATAAAAATGTAAGTCGCTCTGGATAAGAGCGTCTGCCAAATGCCTAAATGTAAATGTAATGTAAATTCAAATGGCACCACCCTGTACTGTTAAAAGCACAAAGGTATCCTCATCCCCACTATGGTAACCATCACCCCACCACCATGGTGACCATGAAAACAATAGTTTTACGGCATTTGTTATAAGCCTTTATCCAGGGCAACTTACATTTATCTCATTGTGCATCTGAGCTCTAGGACCCAACAGTGGAAGGTTGGTGGTGCTGTGTTTAAACTGCTGATCAGTAGCCCAACATCTTAACCACTGAGCTATCCATACAAACATACAACATCCCCCCACTATGATAAGTATGAAAAATAATCATCCTCTAATGACACCCTTTAAATACAATTATCCGCCAGTGTAATGACCATCGAACGCTTTTAAATACCATCACCTCGCACCATGGTGACCATCATCCCCCTCTATGGTCACCATGAAAAGACTTTATATACCATCACCTCCTGCTGTGGTGTCTATTAAAACCCTCTACATTCTGTACCATCATGGAAATCATGAAAATTGTTTAAATGTGATCATCCTTCATTATGGTGACTGCGCCAAAACCCTTTTAACAAATTATGCTGGTTAAAAAGGGACTGTCAAAACCCATTACACTAACCAGAATAATTTGTTACCTATGGCAACAATTATGGTAACACTATAGTACTTGTTTTGTACCTTAACATAAAGGACATATTGGAGGTAGAATACATTAAAATCCATTTCTGGTAGACTTATAGAGCTCAAGATAGTTTATCATACATTTGAGGAGCCACGTGCAATGTATCTTGGTGTACAACAAGGAATGTCCTTTATTTATCAGCAGGAATAATCACAATCAGTACAATCCTGTGCAGTAATAATTCTAATCCAGTAGAGTAACAATCCACGACTCAGCCTCCTCACAGCCTCACAGTTATCTACTGTTACAGTAGCACTTAAACTTTTCTTCATGACTTCCATCAGGCTGGAGCTTCCAGATGGGCTCAGCTTATCAGTTCCACAGCTGGAGAGTGTTTGTTCTGGTGTGCGCTTTCCCCTCGGTGGCTGCCATCGCTGCTCTCAACACCATGCCTGAGAGTCCACGCTTCTACCTGGAGGTCAGTGACTCAGCGTATTTTCATTCCAAAAATAACCTCGCATTTATGTAAATGTGCTGGGTAGAACTGAAAAGAGCAGGCTTACTCCAATCAAAATCATAAAAAATATATAATATAATATAACATGTGAAAATAAATGATGATGTTTTAACCCGTTTGACCGGCCATGTGGCATAAAATGAGCGAAATAAATGAAACAAGCATCTTTTTATACCAGAATGGGAAACATGACGAAGCCTGGATGATCCTGAAACAAGTCCATGACACCAACATGAGGGCTAAGGGCTACCCAGAGAGGGTCTTCTCCGTAAGTACCAGGGACATTTTCAGAAAATATATTTTCGGTGGATTTTAAATGGTTTTAATAATAAAAATACATTTATGCTAATAAGGTTCCATTGATCTCCTATAACAGTGGAGGAGATCAAAGAACCAAAGTGCTGTGTACATTTAAATTGGTTATATACATATTAAATAATCAAACTGTTGTTTGATGTGGAGTTTTCTTAGTGTTGCCGTGGTTACTGTTACTTTGTGTTGCGGGGGTTTATGCACTTATGAAGTGTACTAATTCATAAAGGGATATTCTGGGTAATTGAGTATGGAGCACTGTTGTACCCCCAGGTGACCACCATTAAGACTGTGAAGCAGTTGGATGAATTGGTGGATATGGGAGATGATACCACCGCCTGGTACCAGCGCTGGAAGCTCAAGCTCATTAATCTGTTTCATCAGGTACAGTTTCAGATGATAATGAGCTATAATATATTATAACTAAAAATGAAAACATTGTGTATTCAGAAATGTTTGTAGTCCTTCATACGTACAAGATGTTTTTGAAGAACCAGGAAAGAGTTTGAACAAGTACCGTACCACCCTGTGAATTGTATCGTCACTATTTATCTAATGTTAATCAAATTATATAACACACCATATTCTGACCGATCAGAATCCAGAATGGAATAGAATTCACATTTGTATATTAGCAGGTCTTGAGAGGGTGAGTCAAAAATTATCCGCACTCTAGTTATACTAAAACTTCTGTTGGTCTTATCAGCGTTTTCTATTCAAGGCTCCTGTCTGATCAGTGACCGCTGTGCAGGTGTGCACGTGTTACATCCGTTCTTTTCTAATGCCCCACTTGTGATTTGCACAAAAGAAGAGCAGCGTGCAGTGATTAATTTTTTGGTGGTCTGTGGATGTCCCTGATCCCGAAACAACTCACATAAGAGCATTAACAGAAGTGTTAGGATATCTGCAAACAGAATTTGGAATGCTACTCTGAGGAAAGTGAAAGTTTCTTAAAGAGAATCATTACTGGTGACGAGACACGGATGCATCACCAGTCTGAGAGTAAACGGCCGAGTATGGAATGGAAACATCCTCAATCACCATAGTGGTGGGTGATGGTTACCATGGTGGGGATGAGGGTAATGAGTTTGAAAGTTACCATAGTGACTGGTGGCATTATTTAAAGGGTTGAAGGTTTTCCTTAGTTGTGTAGTGCTGTTGTGGGGATGATGGTATTTGCAGGCCAAAGTGGGAAAAGCACCATAATGGAGGATGGTGGTACTGTATACATCAAGAGTCAACCATCAGCTGGTAAATTCCTCAATGCTTCCAGTTTTCTGGGATTCTAAAGGACCAGAAGTATTGGGACATTATAAGGGAAAAGGTTCAACAATCAACAGTGCTCGTTACAGTGAGACGCTTATTGAGGAGTTGAAGACTAAACTTCGGATTAATCACAGAGGACCGATATCCAAGGGTGTCGTGATCTTGCATGATTATGCACGTCTGCACACATCTGCACACACTGTTGACACTCTGCAAAAACTTCTCTTTGAGGTTAAAGCATCCTCCCTATAGTCCTGATCTCACTACATCAGACTTTCACCTGTTCGGTCCCCGGAAAGCAGCCTTACGAGGATGAAGATTCACTGCTGATGAAGCTCAGCCTGAAACATTTTTTATGTGAGAATATAAAAGCTTGGACAAAGTGTATTGAAAAGCAACGAGATTATGTCAAATTATTATGAATATGTCTATTCTAAAAGTTACATAAAATCAATTCTCCAGTCAGAGTCGCATAATTTTTCACTCATCCTCGTAGTTCCATTTGTTACAGTTACATCTATTATAGGTCTATTCTACAAGCTGGCTAGTTATTTTTAATCGTCAGCACAAATATTGGTGTTTTTTCATATAGCAGCAGAACCTGATGTCATGTCATTGTGCTTGTGCAGGTTTGGAGCAACTTCCTGACTGTTTTCAATCCAGAGTACCGCCGTGTCACCTACATGTTGATGGCTGTCTGGTTCTCCATGTCGTTCAGGTAGAAATTTTGAGACTTATGTTAAGAATCCATCTGTCTGCATTTCCATATTTAGTGTTTCATAGTTTACCATAAGCAGGGAGGCTTAGTGGTTAGCACTGTCACCCCGCACCTCCTGGGTATGGGTTCGATTCCTGCCTCAGGGTCTAGGTGTGCGTGGAGTGTGCATGTTCTCCGCATGATTGATGGTTCTCTCTTTCAAGTTCTCTGGTTTCCTGCCACAAAGACATGCAGATTAGGTTAACTGTGTTTCCAAATTGCCCGTAATGTGTGAATGAGCTTATGAATGTCGTACCTCGTTGTAAAAATAGAAATAAACATGGATGGATGGAGTTTACCATAAGCTAGATTAATGTGCAAATATGACAGCACTAACAGTCACTAAAGCTAGCTGAGCATTACTATGCAATACTACTATTGACTTGAATCATTCACTTGTATCAATGTGACTCATGTATCACTCCCCCGTCTCCCCTCTCAGCTACTACGGCCTGACCGTCTGGTTCCCTGACATGATCAAGTACCTGCAAAAGCAGGAGTACAACTCACGCACCAAGGTCTTTATCAAGCAGAAAGTGGAGCATATGACCTTCAACTTCACCTTGGAGAACCAGATTCATCGTCAGGGAGAGTACTTCAACACCAAGTAAGCACTTCAAAATGTCAGACGCCAGACATTGATCATTTCCAATAAACTCGACCGAGACTGACTAGCCATGGACTTCAAAATGGTCTTTGAGGTTGAGCAAAGATTAATTGAGCAAAGATTAATACATGTCGAAAAGACAGCTAAGGATTTCTCTGGAGCACTGAGACGGTCTTCTGGCTTTATCGTAGGTTTTTGAATCTCAAGATGAAGTCCATGATATTCGAGGACTCCCTTTTTGAAGAGTGTTACTTCGAGGACATCACCTCCACCAACACCTTCTTCAAGAACTGCACCTTCATCGCTACCGTCTTCTACAACACAGGTGAGAACAAGGCCTTGATTTTTTGGCCCAAGCACATCCACTCTGCCATATTCCACTCTGTATCCTAAATCTCATTCACTCTGCTGTAATATCATACAGATCGGTAGAAGCAGACCTCAAACTCTGAGGTTTATAATCACTGAATAGCGGATGGAGAAATGTGAGAAATGCATCAGTCAGAATGACCTCATTCAGTGGAACCGTGTAGGGAAGGGTTTCAGGTATCCTAGCAACACTGCCTCTTTCAGGGTCTGTTAAGGAATGTGAAAGAAAATTGCTTTTGCATTTTCCACTGAGAAAACATGGACAGATTTTGAAGGCATTTTCATCATCAAAGACACACATTTTTACCTAATCATGCAGTCAGCATTGCTAAAAAAAATCCTTAAGTACAGTAGTGGCCAATAATATTAAGACAGCTTATGTGCTGTATTATAGTTCTGCCTGTGCACTAAAACAGATGATATCATTAATTAGTTCTATCTAAAACTTGTCTCTGTTTATGTGATAAAGGGTGTTCAGCTTGTAAAGTCATAGCCTGGATCATCTCCAGACCTAAACCCAATATAAAAATGATTGGGGAAAAAAAGAAAGCAGGAGCAGTCAAGAAACTTTCCTCTGTACAGTACATGATCTATAGGAAGCCATCAAGCAGGAATGGATCGAGCGAGTGACGTTGCAGACATATTTTTCTTCCAGCCGGTTTTGAAAGATAAAGAACTTCAGACTAAATATTAATTGTTGTATATTATGTTTACTTTTATTAATTAAAAAAGAAAAAGAAGAGAATGTGATTTTTTTTTCTCAATACTTCTACAGTTGAACATCGGCTAATAGCTAATTAAATTATTAAGTAAGACTTAAGTACAGTACAATAACTAATTATGGGACCTTTGCTTACTTTACTTGAGCCATAATAGAGAATATAAAATTGGGTCTTGCACACAGCAGGGTGAATTTCCTTAAAACGTTGTATAGATTGGATTTTTTGGATTTTCAAACCACCTGTAATAAAAATGTGTTTCTGAATAGTGCATGTAGATCAATCGGCATATTTTTTGATGGACCAAAAAAGGGCCTTCTTTTTGCTTTAAGAGATGATTTTTTCATGTAGCTCATTTTAATAAGTAGAATATGTTCAGTTCTTTTTAAGGAAATTACTTAATCAAAGACATTAATAATAATATTTATACTCCCAACGCGAGATCTGATTTTAACATTGCATGTGTTTGGCTACAGCTTTTAATATTGGTGCACTTTAGTTTATTAGATCTCGAACTCAAGGTCACTATACAAAGTTTGAATGACCAAGGAATTCTTCGTACCTCTGCTGTCTAACAGGCCATGAAAGCTCATCAACACTGAGATCAGCTTTCATTTATTGCCCTCGACAGATGTTTATTGCCAATTTCTTGCTCGTCTAATACGGCTCCTTTCTTCTTTTCAGATCTGTTCAAGTACAGGCTGATCAACAGCCGTCTCTTCAACAGCAGCTTCCTGCATAACAAAGAGGGCTGCCTGCTGGACGTCAGCGACGAGAACAACGCCTACATGATCTACTTCGTCAGTTTCCTCGGCACGCTGGCTGTCCTGCCTGGGAACATCGTGTCCGCTCTGCTCATGGACAAAATCGGACGTCTAAGGATGCTGGGTGAGTCGAGAAAGTTTCGCAAATGTGCTGCTTTAGCAGCATGCTGTGGATATGAACTAACTTAGTGCTCTCCTGCAGCCGGCTCCAGCGTGATCTCCTGCGTCAGCTGTTTCTTCCTGTCTTTTGGGAACAGCGAGTCGGCCATGATAGCCCTGCTCTGTCTGTTTGGGGGAATCAGCATCGCCTCGTGGAATGCCCTGGATGTACTCACGGTAGAACTGTTCCCATCTGACAAGAGGTACATTTGTTTGTAAAATGCCTGTATGAAATTAATTAATTTAAATCTTGCATCATAATAGCAGTTTATAATATAATAAATGTGAATGGGTCCCTAAAATGTTACAAGCTTTTAATTAGGTATGTTGTAGATTTAATAGATTAACAAGATAAGGAGTGTTTGTGCTCTGATTCCTTCTCAGTAGGTTTGCTGCATTGGCACTGCAGCATGGCCTCGTCTTCACAGCTCTTTAGGGGAATGTCTGAAAATTCTCATTCAAACCATCTAAAATCCCAGCAGGCCTGGCACTGAGTAACAGACATTATTTATGTGAAGATGTGCAATGACTTACGGTGCCTTCTGCCTTGTGTCACAGAGCACCGCCTTGTGGCCAAAACGTTTATGAATAATAATTTATAATTATTTTATTTAACTCATTAGATATAATCGATGCAATATAACACATTATATAGTGCGTTTTGTTAATTACTAAGAAAACAGCTGTAACCAGGTCACTGCGTCATTAGGTTTGTGTAACAAAAACAGCTAAATTGTCAGTAAAAGCAGACTGTTGATCTGATCTTTTCTGCCTTGACCTGATCAGTCTGACTATATTTTCAAAGAAATTTTAATATTGCAAAAACATTTCCATTATCCATTTAAATTAAATGTGGAACATTATGTGTGATATAATTTTTCAGTAATGTTATACGAGGTGTAACGCCATTTACATGTCACAGATCTGGTCACTTTTGCCATACGTCCTCCCTCAGATCCCTTATTAGAATTCGCTATTGATGGTCTGGCCCCTGGGGGACGAATTCTCGATGCGCAATGTCGCAAATTTTTAAAAAGACGTTGAGCAAGCACTTAGTCGAGTCGTGTACCTGCCTCACTTGGAGGTGACGGGCTCTTCTACTGTAAAGACTTCATCTTAGGGTCTTACGCATACAGTGCAACCAAGTTTCGCTGCGAAGTTCTTTGGCTGACTTCGACACGATGTTCATGCTGCTCCTGGGTCAGCATCCTCGGGACGAACACGACGCATGTTCAAATCACACGTGATGTTTGCCTGAACTGTTCCGTATGACACACCGATAAAGGCAGCAGTGTTGTGTATTGTTCTCCGACAATCACCATCACATATTTATTCATTCATTCATTTTCTATACCGCTTAATCCTGTGTTCAGGGTGGCGGGGGACCTGGAGCCTATCCCAGGAGACTTCGGGCACTAGGTGGGGTACACCCTGGACAGGGTGCCAATCCATCGCAGGGCACACACACATACACATACACACACTCACACACCCAATCACACACTACGGGCAATTTAGGAACGCCAATTAGCCTAACCTGCATATCTTTGGATTGTGGGAGGAAACCGGAGTACCCGGAGGAAACCCACCCAGCACGGGGAGAACATGCAAACTCCATGCACACAGAGACGGGAATCGAGCCTGGCCGGGGAACCATCACATATTGACAAAGATTTTGCTTTTTTTAAAGGTCTTCCTTATAATAATGTTCTGCCGCTCTTCATGTGCACATGCCACTCAATTTACCTCGAATGACACATCGCTTTAAACTAGACAAATCATGTCAAACATCTCTGTGGCAGATTTGCTCAGATTCACGCAGAATTTCATATTCACTCTTTGTTCTAACTTGCTATCCATGATGAAATATCACACGTGGTAACGCACGTGGTCAGAATAGCACCAGTTACACAACTCCCTGTGGACACGGGGATGATGTCTTTTGGCACACTGACCTATGAAGGTTGGAGTTCCCTGTGAGTCCGTCAATTGGCATGTTACAAAACTCTTTATTGTTACAGTAGATTACTGAAAACTGCAAAACATAACCTCCTCTGTTGTTGAGGACTTTATCATCTCAGAAAACATAAACATAAACTTACATAACTGGGTTTTACTTCACAAATATCCCTCACCTCTAAAATGTGCCAGCTAGCTAGAACAAGCTAGGGTTTAATTGCTAATATTAGCCAGATAGATAAATTCTGCTAACTTTCACTCACAAATAGCGCTAATACAAGCTTGTAACGCTTGGATTTTATTAACCGCTTGGTTACAAAAATACGGATTCGGGAATCTAAACAGGGGCTTGAAAACACTACTTCCGGTATTGCGCAACCGCAGCTGGACAAAACACGACGCGACACAAAACAATTATAATAAATTAAACGAAGTGTATTAAACAAACGGAATAAAGAAATAAACAAACACGGTGCACCACAAACCAATATATACAAATATAATACAAATAGAAAAAGTGTGTGTGCGATGTATGCGGGTGTATATGTGTGTGTGTGTGTGTGTGTGTATGATAGTCCAGTGTCTGAAATATGGCAATTGGGGTGAAATGGTGAGTTGGAGAGATGGATCGATCTCACCAAATGACGATGGTAGGTCTGGGAGATCGATAAACGGAATGAGCTGGGTACTGGATGAAATTATGGAACAATAATCCGCAAGCAGTCTCACAGCCTCAAACAAAATGCAGCGCGCTGTCTTCATCTCTCCGTACCGGCTTCTATGCCGGTTCCGGCTTTATGCCAGATCATGTGACCCACGTCACTTCCGGGTTCCCTTGCGTTGCGATCGCGCATGCGCGGGAACTTGCCCGGTGACCAAACCACTGTCAATGGGGAAAAAGAAACCGCTAGGGCACACCTTCGGCCACAGGTGAGCAGCATTAGCTCCAAGACCATTTTCCTGTTGTTGAAGGTGTCCCTGTTGTGTGGCAGTGCTACAAGCTAGTCTGACAGGAATACTGAGAGGAATGTTTAATTAGTTTTCATAAATGTTGGTAATCTACACTGCTAATATACTGTAAACTACCCTGGCAGGATTTAGATGCTGCAAATCCTAGCAAGCTAGCTCACCTCTTAATGTGCCAGCTAGCTACGTAGCACAAGTTATTCCTGAGGGGAATTTTAAATCTGATTCTAAGGTATAATCATATTTTTTGCATATAAAAACAATCAAAACATTAAGAAAATACATGTAAATAATGTAAAATATTAAATAAATACACACTCAATCTCACTTAACCTTAATTAATTTAATTTAATTTAACCTCTTGCTTTTAAATTAAACTGAAAGTGACACCTTTTTCTTCTTCCTATCATCATTGCTAATGTTTTTTTGGGGGAAAAACATGGTGCTATGTCTTCACTAAACCTTCCAAACAAGCTTTGAAGGGCTTCTGGACGTACGCGCGACTTACTGTAGCTGGTGTTCGGTTCGGCTCGGTTTGTTTCAGCTCGTATGCCGAACATGCTTTGTATGCTGAGGCTAATTTCTAGAGGTGAAAATTTATGAGGAACCAATGCATGCAGACGCCTAATCTAACAGGATTACTGATTAGCAGCTTTAATAAAGTTTACTAACTTTTATCAAATAAACTGAAACTGAAAATATTTCATACTACTCCATCTGAAATAATTTTTCAGTTAAAACCTTTGGTTTGTAAAAACGCTTTAAATAATTACTTTGCAGATGTTTTGAAACAGCTGTAAATTTTATTCTAAATGCTAGCTCACACTGCTATTTCTTATTTATCTTTTCTCCCCACAGAACTACAGCTTTCGGCTTCCTGAACGCCCTGTGCAAACTCGCCGCCGTCCTGGGAATAAGCATCTTCCAGTCCTTCGTTGGCATCACCAAAGCCGTGCCCATCCTGTTCGCGTCTGGCGCGCTGGCGGTCGGGAGCTTTTTGGCGCTGAAGCTACCGGAGACAAGGGGGCAGGTGCTACAATAGTGTCGCCCCCCATGCCAGCAGGTGGCAGTGTCGAATCAGGCAGAATCATTCTGCAGTGTGATCCCGATCCCTCAAACAAAACACATTTTGTCAGATTTGGAATTTTAGATGGTATAAATATATCCCCTTCATTTTTTTTGGATGATTCGTTGGTGAGAAACCAGAAAATCGCATCACTCATCCTCAGCCTTAGTCCATGAAAAATTAGCATTTAACATCACGTTTTATTTTACATATCTGTACATTCATAAGTGGCGCAGTCCTGACAACTATAATGAGCATCTCTACAGGGAGGACACGTGTGTGTGTGTGTGTTTATGTGTGTGTATGTGTGCGCCTATTGAACAACTGCCATTTTAGACACATTCCAGGTTGTTTTGTGGTTTGAACATGTTAACTGGCCAGTGATGAGTTTGCCCTTTAATCTCCGTCCACAGCATCGCGGTGAGGCGAGGCGAGAGCGTGCCGTCAGTCAGCCGGTAGATCTTTTCTGCACGGACAGTGTTTGCTCTTAGTGTGGTTCTGGTTGTTGTTGGTTGTTGTTGTTGTTGTTTTTCTGCTCACGATGTCCTGAGAGTTTTATTTTTCGAGCAGTTACTGAAATTGTACAAAACGTTTAACATGAACTTAAAATACAATTTTATTATTGTTATAATAATTATTATAATTAAGACCATAGCAACAGAAAGGCATGTTTAGAATCGGTTTAACTGGAAACACTGTACAATGACGTCTGAAATGAAGATTAGAAGTGACGGTGTGAAAAAATAAGTGCTCCCCCATTCGTATCCTCAGTCCACGATGTAATGTCTTCGTGTGCATTCACAGTGGTTCAGTAGTCGTTCCGTCCTTTGTGTTCCTTCACAAATTCACATTCACAAATTCGCGTTGATGCAAAAATAAAAAGAACGAAAAATTATGTTTCTTCTTCCATAGGCGCAAATCTTTTAGGGGAAAAATATGACAGAATAATATGAGGGGGAAAAACCATATCAAGCACAAGATGGTTTAAGAAGACTATCAAAACAAGGTTAAGATTTATTTTAAAAAGTGATGATGTAAATGCTGTAATGAATATAAATATACAGTTTAATCTGTTTGTCCTGAACGCAGTAATAGCTCATAATCAATATACAATTATATAAATATATATAGGGGAAAAAAAATTCTGAAATTAACTTTCAGTTTCCAGTGAAATAGTTCCATAATGTCTTAGATAGGTTCTCCTCGATGTCTGTAAATATTTATCAGTTTGTTAAGGTAATGTTTTTAACGAGACATATTCAGAAATGCAATCTGTGCATCGCTGCGACATCGCGGTGACATCATGGTGACATCACGGTGACATCAGTGAGGCGTCCGCTCAACTTTTCTGTTCTCACGACAATGACGATGATGCAGTAAATGTAGGTGTGTGTGTGTGTGTGTGTGTGTGTGTGTGTGTGTAAAAATGTGCTTGCATGTGAAACGTCGAGTTGTTCCACAAATTTGTATTTATTTAACGATTTATTTATATGAGAGCTTGATTTTGAGCAGATGGTTTAAAAAAATACAGTTAAGTAAGAAGCTTCTGTTTGCAGGTGACACGTATTTACTGCCATTTTTGTAGGATAGCAGCCATATTCTAGATGCAATCAGTATACAAAGGTAAAAAAAAAAACACAAAAACACGTACAGTCTATTAGGAAAGTATGAGGGTCTCGTTTTTTTCCCGCTAATAGCGGACGTCATCGCAAACAATTACGAAGCACAATCTCCAATCTCCAGTCCACTGCTTTCGACCAGCCGAGACTACGACCTCCTTTACTTGGTGCAAAAAAAAAAAATTATTTAAGAAATGAAAATGGCGGTGTGAACTTTTTTAGGAAACACCTCTTCTGTTTTATATCCCGTTTTCATCCAGGACAAACAAATGGTACTAAACGCTACCTTGAGCACAGTATTGTGCGAAAGTCTTGACCCCCCATTTTTTCATATTAAATTAAATTAAATTAAAAGATGTAGATTCAAATAAAGAAATTTGAACAAATGTTTTACTGTGACCAGCAAAGCGCCTGAGGAAACAATAAAAAAATCGGTTGTTTATGAAACAACCCCAGCAGCACCCTCATTTCCCCTCTTGTCAACCGTTCAGCGTTCAGCATCACAAGTATATTAATCACCAACCTGATCATCCGCCATCGTCCACACTGTTTCTCACTGGTTCATGCCTCACCTTAGATGTTTTGTTTTTATGCTTGAATCATTTATAAGTCACTATGAATGTCAAAAGAGTCCCAAAAATGTCCTGCATGACGCCTGGAGATCTATTCTTGAAGAATAGTAAAATTTTAAACAAAGTATAAAGAAATAAGGAGGTCAAGACTTTTAGCACAGTTAAAAAAAGTAAAGCTTTTAAAGGTGAACTACAAGGACATTTCTAGGTAAACGCTACATATGAAAGGTTCTTCAGGGTTCCACCGTTGATTCTGGAGTGCTTCTGAAGCGCTGCAACGTTTACAGCATTGATTCATCCGTTTTCAGTGCATCGTCCTGGTCAGGGTCAACGACTCGTTTGTTTATAGTTCAACTGGTAAAAAAAAAAAAGTGTATAATAACCCGAGCAGTGTGTAGGAGCGTGATTGAGAAAAACATGAACCCACAAAGCTGAATAATTTCCATTCGATCGATTTAAAAAATATGAAAAATCAAGTAAATCTCTCGCACAATCTTCTTATCCACATTCACAAAAGTAACAACCCACATGTGTGTGTGTGTGTGTGTGTGTGTGTATGTGTGTGTGTGTTTTTTAAACTGATCAGGGAATCCAATTAACATGATTTAAGATATTTAAAAAAAAAAGTAAGATTTCAGAAGGTGGTGTGTGCTGAAAGGGAATTATATTCAAGTGACATCACCGGAGTGATGACATCATCCTACGACATCATATAAATAACGTGAGAAAATCGAATCAGATGTCTGAGAAATCACATAAAAAACACGTAGTACAAATGGACAGTGTGTGAAAGACCAAAAAAAAAAAGAAAAGTAAAAAAAAAAAAACCTGCATATGAAGCACACGTGACTCTTTTCCGTGAGAGAAGCACATTCACAACATCCACGTTAGTGCTTCGGTCACCGACGTGTCCGCGAACGCACGGAAAGCTTCCTGTACAGCGTGTATCTCTAAAGCGTCACGTCTTTGCCGTGTTGTTTTCTTGCCGCCCGTCGAGCTCCACAATGTTGCCGTCGAATTGCTGAATTTGTTCGATCTCAGTGACGTCACGTGACATTTGTACGTTTTTTTAAAAAAAAGAATTGTGAATTTTTGCCCGTTTAGATTTTTATTTGTTTGAATTTATTTATTTATTTTTTTTTATGTCTTTCGTTACAGGGTGTTTATTTATTTATTTATTTATTTTTTCTGAAAGCGCTCGCAACAAGTCACAGATCGATCCTGTGTGTGTGTGTGTGTGCGCGCGCAAAAAGAAATCAAAGCAATAAGCGATTGGTGTGTTTTTTGGCTCCGCCCCCTTTCTTTCACATTGGGATTGAAGTGAGCACGCTGAAAATTCGTTTTCTTTTTTTTTTTGGCGTCGAAAACGGGATGCGTAGTGAAATCAATCTGCCGTTATGAAATCTCGCTGTATAAATCTCGCCTGTACGAGGCCGGTGTCTATCGTTCTGCAGTTATACAGTACAACAGGTCTTTTGATGCTTTATTTATTTATTAATGAATTTATTTATTTTTGTGTCGAATTCAAATGTATCGCCATGATTTCAATGTGACGGAGTTTATCACCTTATCATCGTACCGTGCTGTAGAGGTTGTAGTTGTTTGTATGTAAAAGTATAAATATGTGAAACAATAATAACAATCATAATAAAAATAATAATAATAATAATAATTGAAAAAAAAAGACACAAAAAACAGTGTAACATGAGAAATAGAGTGCTGGTGTGATGTATGTTGTTCATTTTGTGTTTCGTTTGATTATTTATTTATTTTCTTTTTGTACATGAGAATGACATTGACGTAAAGACATTGACGTAATCATTTAATATGGAGACTATTTCAATGTTACGCCAAAATGGTTGTGTATTAAGGTGTGTGTGTGTGTGCGTGTGTGTGTGTATGTGAGAGAGAGAGAGAGAGACTTTTTCAGTCGTGCTGAGAATTTTACTGCAGTTAGGCAGTGAAATTAAATGAAAACGTAAGTATGAAAAATAAACCTATGTCATGGAGATTAAATGATTTGTTCTTATTGACTTGATACGAAGGTTTAGAACAGTCTCAAGAGAAATGTTTCATGACTTCACAGCTTTTTTTTTGTTGCAATGGCCAAAAGTATTAAAACAGTATATGAAGAGTTAAATTAAACTAAAAAAAAAAAAAAAAAAACGACCTAGTCAGTGTGTATGTAATGATGGTGTTGTGGAGACGTGTCCTGGGTCATCTGCAGATCTAAACCCCATAGAAAACTGGTGGACGATGCTGAAGAAAGCTGGACCAATCAAGAAACCTTCTGTGCATGCTCAAGCAGGCATGGTGTCTTTTTCACTCGACGCCCAGCCGGATCTAGGCGGTTCTGAAGAGTTAAGCACTTCATACTCATTACTGATTGTTGTAGAGCAACTTCACTGCATAAAATAACAAATTATTATCTTGATTGTCATTATTATTTAAAAAATAAATAAATATTAGGTCGCTATTTAAATGTAGAATTTCACTTTTGTCTCAATACTTTTGGCCACCGCTGCTGTATGCAGATGCCTTCACATGCATATGAACATGAGTAACATTCGATTCTTAATCCATACTGTACTGTAGGTGTGAGGTTGTTTTTCAGGAGTTTTTCAAACTGTTGGTGCCAGTTTGCTCATGTCAGAAATCTCCTGGGATTTTCAGGGAACAAAACAAACCACACATCCAAATAAGAGGTGGAAACGCCTTGTTCCTGATCAGAGCAGAACGAACTGTTTGGTTTTAGACAGGGATTTAAAGGGAATTTCAATAATCGCACTTTACAACTGTGATAAGCAGAAATGCAACTCTTTATGCTCACCTTGTTACGTCTTAAAGAAAGTCATCCCTCGAGACTGCGCTGTGTTTCCCTCCTGAAGAACAGCAATCTGATACACAGACTCACTCAAACTCAACAGCTGAAGGTGAATTTGTCCTTTTTCAGTATTCTGGTTGATTAAAAAAAGAAGGAATGAGAAAGAGAAATGTGCATTCTGACTATATAATACAGTCAAAAAAAAAAAAAAAAAGTAATCCATACTCTAATATTCTATTGAACTGCCCTTGGCTTTGATTACGGCGCACATTTGCCGTGGCATTGTTTTGATAACCAACGTCACACTAAAATTAAAAATTTTATTTACATCCATTGAATTAATTTATTTCCAAAATCTTGTACTGATGATGGCAGAGTCGGACTGCTGCGTAAAGTCTTCTTCAGCACTTCCCAAAGATTTCACTGGTTTTCCTTATTGGAGCTCTTTTGGTAGGTTCTGACCACTGCAGCCTGGAACATCCCACACAAACTGCAGTGTCGGTTGAGTTGCTCTGACCCAGTTGTCCAGCCGTACAGGGTCGGGGTGTCCAGGGTCCACTAATGCACATGAGGAGTGAAGGCTGGCCCGTGTGGTCCAAAACGAATAGACACGCTAGTGTAGATCAAATTGAGGAAATGGTTAATGCTGGTTCCAATAGTAAATGGTCAGAGCACACAGATCAGTACTGTTTTGGTGGCAAAAGGGGGATCTACGTAATACTCAGCAGGTGGTCATAATGTTATGGTTCATCAGTGTGTATTAATGTAATCTTTTATATATAAAAAAAATAGGCCAGAAAAAGAACAAATTGTATTAACAACAAAATTGCCAATATATTTGATGAAACAATAGCAAGAGCAGAACACGAATATGATCGTTTTAGAAGATATTGAATTTTACTGTATTACAAATTATTTCCCATTTAGTATTTATATCTTACAATTTACAGAATTTTAGTACTTTCTTATTGGCACTAGGGGGCAGTGCAGAGTTTTTTCCCCCCTCTGGCTCCGCACTAACGGAGGCGAAGAAGAGCTGCGTCTCTTGCGCATGTGCGAAGAAGCCCAAGAAGAAGAAGAAGATTAATGTGAGTGAGAAATTTATGCTTTATGTAAATATTTAGGATTTTTTAAATATTTTCTTCTTTTTTAAGATTTTGTCCTGAAGGGGAATTCCGTTTTCTTTTGAAGCTAGAAGCTAAAAGTAGGTCTTTGAGACGGCTGTGACGAATAAAAACTCTGTTTTTGTTTTTCCTATGTCATGGTCTTCACGCATTATAAGATTATTAAAGGACACCTTCATCCCCAGACTCATTAAACTCTTATCAACTCGTGTATTTATTTATTCTGGTGCAGATCTGTTGATTGTTTGTCTATTTTACTTATTCCTATTCCTATTAGATGTTAATATTTATAGGAAGGTTAATGTTCTTCTCTGACGTCATATAGGACGACCCTGTCATTCCTAACACAGTTCCTTAACAGAAGCCTAAGGGATAACAGTCAGGTTTTTATCAGTTGGCTAAAACATATTCTTGTTAGTGTATATTTCTTCCAGCGTAGGAACAGTATAGTGGAGGTGTTGGGGCAAAGGTCGGACTCGGAGTCCCAGAATGCATTGCAGCAATACAGCATGAGCAAAGGTTCGACAAGTATGAGGATGAAAGTCAAAAGTGTGTTTGAGCAGAGTGTATCGTATAAATAAAAGAAAGTGTTTGTCTGTACGTTGGACGTTTCGTACATTGGAGGACCTGAAAAAAAAAAACTTTTGCCCTTTAGATCTCAGCCTGTAGTTTAATCTGCACCATAAGTGAAATCTAAATGTTGAGTAAAAGTGATGTTATGGACAGTTATGTGGTGGATTTAATAATCTACTGTATAATAATCTACTAATGCGCTACTGTCTCAATGTAAACAAAGACCTGCACCAATAGATATTAATTAGAAAAGATAAAGTGAATATTTTGACTGGGATTAGTTCATATTTTCACTTTGTCTGAAATAACAGCACTGAAGTGGTATAAGTGAATTTTAACACGCTGGAGTCGTTTTAAGACAAAACTTCATCTTTATCTGATCGACTTTTTCCATTTCTCATCTGTGATTCTCTCTCCGATTACCGAACAGGGAGTGTATTTGTCTGAGCACCAAAGAAGGACAACTTAGTGTAAACAAGGCGTCAGATACTCAACCTTACAGAATGTCATTTCTGTCTATTAATAAGTTCGACAGAGAGTTCTGCTGTACAGAAAGACACACAGACATGGACGTGGACTTCAACTTGAAATTATTATTATTATTATTATAATATCACTGATTACATTAAAGATTATTATTAGCTTGAAGATTTTAACTATTTCTATTTCAAACTCTTTACTTTTTAGTACTAAAGTGCTGATGCATTGCCATCTTTAAATAGAGATCAGTCATGCAGAAAACATTGAATATATGAATACATTTTGGATGCCAGTGAACATCACGATGCGGATCATTAACGGTGATTTTATTTATTTATTCTTTTTTTGCTTTTAATTAAACTTTTGAATGTCCACTCTTTATAGTCCTGATCTCTCTTTACTTTTATTCTCTTTATAATCGATCATTATCATCTTTGCAGGGTTCCTGTAGCCATCCTTTGCTCCTGTGTTCCTGATGCTCACCTGTGTTCGCCGGTTCATCAGTTCCTCATCCACAGTTTCATCTCGTCTCATGGACGCTGCTTCCGGTCGGCCGGTCGAGGCTTCCATTCGCACCAAACTCGCTCAGACTTTCAGTCCTGAGCACCTGGAGGTGCTGAACGAGAGCCACATGCACGCCGTGCCTCCGGGCTCCGAGTCGCACTTCAGGGTGCTCGTGGTGAGCTCTCGCTTCGAGGGTTTGTCCCTGCTGCAGCGCCACCGCCTGGTCAACGAGACCCTGAGCCAAGAGCTGAGCACCAGCGTCCACGCACTCGCCATCCAGGCCAAGACGCCGCAGCAGTGGAGCAGCGACCCGAGCCTGGCCAAGAGCCCGCCGTGCCTCGGTGGATCCAAACATGACAGCACGGTGGCGCAGAAGCTCAAAATGGGGCTGGACTGATCTGACCGAGAGACAAAAACGTTCCTTCAGTATTTAATGCAGTTTGGAGAACAGCGAGGAGCATTTAAGTTTTGTGTGTGGGGGTGTGTCCATGTTTTTGTTAGACTTTAATCCCAATCTACTGAATAAAAGTATAAACGTATGCACTAAGTCTGGTTTTCCTGCTTGTCCTTCTGATTATGTGCTTAAAATAGTAGCAACCGTCCATGTTATTATGAATGACTTCAGAATAAAAACAAGCAAACTAAACAACACTAAGCCTTTAACGAGAATTTTATGAATGTAGCATAGAACCAGTTTTGTGTAATATTTATTGTTTGAGGTTAAATTATTGTGTAATGCTGTAGACAAAAATGTGCAAAATAGTTCTTTTCAATCAACTTGCTGGTGTGTTTTTTTTTCTTCCTCCACCAGGGGGCGACATGTGCTAATGTTACACCCTGAGTGAAAAAGGGGCCCAAACACTTTAGCCTAATGAGAAATAGCTTTATAAATTTTATCTTCATAAGTTTTTTTTTTTTTTTTTTAGGTTTTTAATAATATTTCTAATAAGTAAAAGAAGCTCTGAATAACCTTTTATTTCCTCTAGTATGGATAAAGTAGGATGAATGTCTGTTCGATAGGAAATAAATCCTAACAGGCCGTAAAGTTGACCCTCAACAGGAACCCTTCATTTACGTAGAAACGGTGATTTTCCGACATTTTCATGAGCCAAGTCTGTGGCACAAACTTCATATTCCTGCTCATGATTTTCCTCTTAATGCCTCGAATGTGCCAATAAAAACTGTTATCTCGGTTCTGTGTTTGTTTGGTGCAAAAAAGGTCTTGAGTATGTTAACGCGTTTGTTCCCTACGTATATCACCGGCCACGTGAGTAACAAACAGACGAATTTGGAGGAGAGCTTCTTCGTAAAGGGCCCAATGAGGAGACGGGAAGAGAAGAGTACGATTTAAAAGGAAAAGAAAGCTGCATTTAAAAGACAATTTTTAAATATCAGGAGTCTTACTTAAAATACGGGTTTAACTCTACAGGTGATTCTCACGCATAAGTTATGCCTTTATTCGTCACACACACACATTACTGCACAGTGAGATTCTTTCTTTGCAGCGTAACTGAGGTCGGAGCTCAGGGTCGGACATGATACAGATATGGTTAAGGGCCTCGCTCAAGGGCCCAACAGAGGCAGTCTGGATGAGCTGGGGCTCGAACCACTGACATTCTGATCAGTAACTCAGTGCCTTAGCCCTGGGAGCCACCCCACTGGGGGTTTGAACCCAGAACCTTCTGATCAGGTCTGATACCTTACTCACTAAACTACACATAGCAGTACATTAAAGATTTATTTAATAAGATTTTAAATTGAACAATTCATTTATGTTCAATATGTTGAGATATATTAGTGTGTGTGTGTGTGTGTGTGTGTGTGTTTGGTCAAAACTAAAATCAGAGCATGTGAACTGTCATCTGTCAGAGCCGGAGAGCAACAACTGGTGTGGTGGCCTGGCTAGAAAAACAGCATTGTGACCATTTTACAGCTCCGTTCATTAGTGTGTGTGTGTGTGTGTGTGTGTGTGTGTTAGAGAGAGAGAGAGAGAGAGAGAGAGGGAGATGACCCGGGGCCTGGAGCCGAGCTGACGGGTCAAAGCAGGGAACCATGAGCAGACACTTCACTCCCCTTCAGAAAGACTGTCTGCTTTGTGTATGTGGTGTCCAGGTGCTTCTGAACGTCCATCTGGGTGACAGAGTCCAGAGCTTTACACACAGGTGGGCGAGTTTTACAGCCCCGAGGATCCGTACAGCCAGCCGAGGGGTCACACCGGGGCCGAGGCTCTGCGAAACAACACGCCTTCATCCGTCCGTTCATTCGTTCGTTTAGTTAAACGATTGAAATGTTTGCTAATTTGTGTATATGGTTCATTATTTCTTCACTCACTCTTTCATCAGATTCGTGTTAGATGTAAAAGATTAAACGTTTTCATTCCATTAATCATTTTATTCATTATTCATTTGAATCCACTCATTTTGTTCAGGATCTCACTGATTATGTTTATTTGATTGTTTATGTTTTTATTTACTGAGTCATTTGTTTGTTTGTTTGTTTATTTACTCCCTTAATGTCTATCCATCTATCTATTGATCTTGTTTGTTTATTTACAAATCTATTTAAGTTATTTATCTATTTAAACTATTCAATCTTTCAATGATTTTATTTCTTTGTAATTTAATTTCTGTAGTAATTCATTTAATTACTTCCTCATTTCTTTTTCTTCGTTAATGATTTATTTATTTCATTTATTCAATACTTTATTTGTGTATTCATCAATTTATTCATTCACGTGCTCAAACATGTCTTTGTTTATTCATTAGCTTATCACTCTGTTTTTCTTTTAAACAATTTATTCATTTACTTGTTTATTTACTTTCCCCCTTCAACTACTTGCTTTGTTTGTTTATTTATTCATTTGTTTGTTTTTTGCATTTGTATTGATTGTCTTGTTTATTTGTTTACTCTACTAAATTTACACCTTGTAGGAATCATCTTCCACTGATGGTTCCACACAGACCCGTTCCTGCGAGAGCCCTGTAGTGTTCTGTACTGTACGGCTGTACGGGTGGACCAGGGGATCCAGACAGAATAACTCAGGTTCTAGGTTAAAGTTTAAAAATAAAATAATGAATAATAATAATAATAAAAAGACACATGCACTCAGAACCGCTCTGGGTTCTTTGGTGATCGCTCTGGTCAAAGGCATTAAAAGCATTTAAACGGTTCCAGGCAGAACCATTTATTGGATGATTCATTGGAGAACCTTTTTTTCCCCTTCCAGTGTCTGGATTCCCTGAGTGAATGTGTTCCACAGACTGTTGCTCTTTATGTTTAGTAACTCGAACCCGTCAATTAAATACGAGCTGCCGCGCGCTGGCGCTTGGTTCTGTGAGGATAATTAACAGCATCATTACTAAAACCTTACGGTTATGGTTTTACGTTTCTTTACAGTGCGCTGTTATTGTTGTTATTGTTGCCACTTGTGTTTCAGTTTCTGTGTAAGCGACGTCTTGCCCTGGAGCTTTTTTTTTTGCGTAAATGAAATAAAGCCGCTTCGGATGGGAACCCAGGCTCTGGTGCGTCAGAGCGGGCAGAGTGATGGTGCCAGGGCTGGGATCCTGCGCGCTGCGCCGTTCCCGTGAGCGCACTGATTTACAGGCCGTGCTGTTGGATCACGGCTCCCCAAGCATCGCTGACCTCCAGGTTCAGGAGTCAAAAGGTTAGAGACTGGGGGGTTGAAGGGCACCAAATGGCTGTCTGAAAAAAGCCCCTCCAGGGCCCGGGCCGTCTCCACGGAATTGACGTCTGTAACTTTCCTCGGTCACATGTGCTGCGTGCGTACTCTGGTGGGCCGACGGCCTCAACATTTGCTGAATCATAAACCCTCAATCGGCGCGATTGTGCTCTTCACTGCAAAACCAGTTTGTCGCTCAGCGGGTCACAAATGGTTCCTGTGTGGGATCGGGGACGGATCTGTTGTGTCTGTACGGAGCACAGTCGAACCAAACCCGCGTGAGATTCTTTGTGAATGAAATGATTACATTCTGAGGAAGATAACAGCGGTATTCACGGCGGGGGTGGGATTGGGGTATTTATCAGCACGGGTGTTTATCTGTTTTGTCTTTATGCAATCAAAGAAAACAATCTGATTTAAGGTGATGGAAACAGCTCATTAAGTGCTTCGGACTGAAGGGCTTTCTCCCGGGTCGGCTAACGAACGCAGCGCCTGAATACGAGGCCGCGAGGAGGAAGACAAAGGAGAAAGGGGCTGAGACAATGTCCTTGTGTGGGAGAATTAGTTACACTCAGTAGTCTGAGTATTCAAAGCAGAGAGAGGATCAGAGAGGATTAGGGGCAAAGTCCACACAGGTGCACGGTGGAGGAGTCACACGTCACACTCCTACCTTGTTCAGGACACAGCGGAGTGATGAATTTCATACACACACTATCACACATATATATATATACACTGACAGGTGACATATTTCATCTCCTTACTGCATATTGATTTTTTCCCAGATTTTCTCCCTAATTTAGTCGTGTCCAGTTCCTCCCTGTCACTAGGGGGCTCCACATTAAGCTACTACTACCACTCAGTCGGGAGGGCCGATGACTAACACGTGTTTCCTCCGAACCACGGGACGCCAGCCGACCGCATCTTTTCGAACTGCTCGCTCACGCACCGTTGGGGGCGGAGTAACACACTCGGAGGACAGCGCTATCCGCTCCTTCCGCTTGCGCGAGCTCACTGATTGGCTGTAGAGCCGTGATTAATGTGGGAGCACTACTGTATGTACCTCTCATCCCGTCCCTCTGAGAGAGCTCGGCCAATCAGCTCTCTAGACCTCCGGCTGCGAGAGGTTACAGCATCACCCGGGAATCGAACTTGTGATCTACGGATGATAGAGCGAGCACTTTACCACTGCGCCACGACAAATCAGTTTTGGAAGCTGATGTGCTAGAAGCAGGAAACATGGGCAAGCACATAAGGACTTGAGACTTTAACAAGGGACACTATGTGCTGGGTTACAGCGTCTACAGGAACACCAGGTCTTCTGTGACGTTTGCAGAAGTAGCAAAAGTAGTCCAAGGTGGGACAATCGGTGAACTGGTGACAGAGACACAGGCATCCAAGGGTCATTAATCCACATGGGAATCAAAGTCTAGCCAGTTTGGACCGATCCCACAGAAGAACTACAATTTGCTGAAAAACGTTATTTCTGGTCATGACAGGAAGGTGTTAGAACCCACAGTGCATCACAGCTTGCTGCGTGTGGGCCGGTAGCCACAGCCTGGTCAGAGTGTCCTGCCCATGTCAAACCCTGTCCACTGATGAAAGCTCCTCCAACCGGCAGGTGAGCGTCAGGACTGGACCATGGAGCTATGGAAGGAGGTGACCTGGGCCATGTATCGTGCTTATAACGGAAACCAAATAAATTAATAAAATATTCGATTTTAATGAATCATTTAAATGATTAAATAATTAATTAGTTCGTCAAAATTTGTGCCAAGCATGAATTTGCATGAAATTGAACTGTATAAAATATAAATGTTTAATTTAATAAAATAAATGGGTCTAACATTAATTAATTAATAATGAATGAATTAACAGAGTAATAATTAAATCGTAACTGGATACTAAATTAAAAAAATTGTCACAGTGGGTGATACGTTTTTTTTTTTTATATAACAATAAGTAATAATCTTTAAACGTTATTTAAAAAAAACAAACACTTTCTATTGTTAAACAGCACGCATAATGAATGTATGCAAATATATGTAAATTTATGCTGAAAGCGACTTGAAGTTAAATTAAGAGCCGCTCAGTAATCACTTGTTCACCTGTAACTCGTGTGGGTTCAGTGTTCCTGAGCCGAGCGGGGTCAAAGGTCACCCCCCGAAAGCTGGACCGCAAACCCAGGCTTAATCTCCTGTAGTCCAGATGCATGATCTGCTGAAAAGAGCCCACTTTGGCTCGGACAAAAGCGTGATCTATTGTTTCCTCTGTCAGGCCGTGTGATATATTCTATCCTACGCACGCGGGACAAAAACGGATCGGCAGTTATATAAGCGCCATCGTTCTCCTCCCATGCTGCGTCTGCCGGAGATGGTGCGGACAGCGGGCTGTTTGACCTCACACTCTTCTGGTCTTTGTTCCAGATGCCCCCTGTTTTTCCACCTCGCCCTGAACCCGCCGCTGCTGTGTTCTTTTTCAAAATAAAGCGTCAGGGGCCCTCCAGTTTATTTTCATTAGGCCTTTGAAACGAGGCTTTGGAAAGGGGCCGCGGAGACACCAAAGAACGCCTTAATACGGCGATTAGGAGGCAAATAAAACATCGGCGTTGAAGAAAGACGAGGTCGTCTGAGGGTTTACGGCAGGTTTTACGCTTTAGCTCATTTTGCCGTGGTCAGGGATCAAGCGTGCCTCTCATTTAGATTAGACCGTCCCTGATGAGTGGGTTCGGACTCTACGTAGCCAAATCCATGAGCGTATTCTGAAAGCATCCTGTGTACAAACTTATACACGATTAGCCAAACGATTTGAATGTGTATAACATGATTTGGGTGTAATTTCTCCACCATGCTAGCTGCCTAGCTGTCGTCTGATAGAAGGCAGATCCTGAACTCGGGGTGATGCAGTGACCCCTGACTGAGCCTCCACACACGGTGTGTTTGCTAACATCAAGCTCATGTGATTTCACTTAAGCTGTTCATTTCTTCACATCATCGTCACTGGCGTGTTTCTCCCATCGTCCCGACCCATCTTCGTCTCTACACACAGGGAGTCTTCGGGAAGGAAATAAAACATTTAGGGAAGCAGAGAATTCACACAATAGTCAAGAAATTACCAAGAGGCTTCAGAGTGAATGGAAGAAATTCATAAATTCCTGGCAATTCAACAATAATGATTATTACCTCTGTGAGATATTATGCAGATATTATTGAATTTAAAAGCAAAAGAGCAGAAAATGGGAATTTTTGGTTTCAGCCTCGCCCGCTCTCAAGCCACTCTGTTAGAAGAAACATGCTGTTTTAGGAAAATAATCATCCACATAATGGTGTGATGAGGTTTGGTTCCTCTTATCACCCCTTATGTTGATTATTTCCCCATAATGGTTCGTCCACATGGAGGGTTTTGTTCATTTTCTAGCAGAGCAGTTCTACAAAGATTACAAAATTCTTTCATGTTATTGTTATTAAAGGACATCATACTTTATCTATCTATCTATCTATCTATCTATCTATCTATCTATCTATCTATCTATCTATCTATCTATCTATCACATTTCACTTACATTAAACATCATGGAGTTTACAGCAGCTATAATCCATCTTTCCTTCACCAGACGGTTTTTATGATTTCCTTTTGGAATTTATAAAATTAACACAAACAACAAATAAGTGTAAATTCCTCAGTCCTGAAGATCTCAGCTTTACCTCTGACTGTTACACAGCGCCGACACTGGAGACTCCTTCCATCAATGTTAAATTCCTTTACAAATCTCTGTAAATCTCTTTAGGTTTTTCGCTTTCATGTATATTTTATTCCTTTTATTCTTACTCTTATTTTTTGTTCTATTTTTCTGTTTCTATTTGCAAAGTCCAGGATTATTTCTGTATGGATTTTATTTAAATACGCTTACATTTCTATATCGTGGAAGCGTTTCGCTGCACAACGTACCGTGTGGTTTTGCAAGTGACAAATAAAATTGTAATTCTACACCTGTGATCAACGTTACAGTCCGAGCTGCTTTAAAAAACCATTAATCGCCGCCTTCTGACCAATCAGAGTGTAGAATTCGAGAGTGAGCTCTGAACATCACCAGAAGTTCTTCAGTCTGGATGAAAACATGGTTGAAATCGGAGCTCTCAGATGATTCCTGGTTCTTACACGCCATGCAGCCCGGTACTCTACACACTATAAAGAGCTACGTCTCGGCCTTTTAGTTCCCTGCAGGCCTCTGGAGAGCGTTTCCTGTCCCGCGCAGTAACCAGGCACCTCGTCGCGATGCTCCATCGCTCCTGCGGTTCGGATACCTCTCCGGCTCCATTCACACTCACATCAGGAATCTCTGGGGTCAGGCTCCGAGTGTTTACTAAACACACCAACAAGCTTTCTCAGAGACACACATACACACACACACACACACACCTCAGACACTTCCTCTCTCTCTGTCTCTGACACACACACACACACCTCCCCACTCTTACATCCTCTTTGTTTGGACCCGTTTGTGCAGAACACATGGTGTATCACGCAGCAGCAGCGGATCTGTAACTGTTTACACATGAAACCGAACGCTCGCTGCCGTCTCATGTGTACAGCAAGGCTTTGTGGGAAAACATGCAAATTTATAACAATTAAATAGAAAAATTATCGATATTCTTTGTTTTGGAATTTTCTTTAAACTTCCTATTAGCATGTTTTATCAGCAAAGGACACTTTTACATCCCAGGATTGGATTTGTTTTGTGGAAAATTCTCTGTTGCCTAATCGCAGAGTTTTTCCTCATTGACGCAGTTTTTTTTATAAAAAGTCCTTTTATTATAATGAAATTGTATTGAATTTTTTTTTTTTCAATTTTATTTCTTAAAATCTGTAACATCTTGTACTGTTCTTGGTTTTCCCATGAAGAAAAACTCAATTACATATAATCTTTATATAAAATAAATAAATAAATAAATAAAACTTCTTACCTCTCACTCAGCAAATACTGTATAATAAAGTATATACAGTATAAAATATCTTACATTCATATTTTCCTTTATTTGTCCTATTTAGTGATGTCCTGATGACCTAGTTTATAATAATAATAATAATACTAATAATGATAATAATAATAATAATTCATTCATTTTCTATACCGCTTAATCCTGTGTTCAGGGTCGCGGGGGACCTGGAGCCTATCCCAGGAGACTTCGGGCACTAGGCGGGGTACACCCTGGACAGGGTGCCAATCCATCACAGGGCACACACACATACACACACTCACACACCCAATCACACACTACGGGCAATTTGGGAACGCCAATTAGCCTAACCTGCATATCTTTGGACTGTGGGAGGAAACCGGAGTACCCGGAGGAAACCCACCAAGCACGGGGAGAACATGCAAACTCCATGCACACAGAGACGGGAATCGAGCCTGGCCGGGAATCGAACCCAGACCCTGGAGGTGCAAGGCGACAGTGCTAACCACTACACCACCGCGCCGCCACAATAATAATAATAATAATAATAATAATTGTATTATTATTATTTAAAAAGCCATTTTTCATTATTTCCACAGAATTCCATTTTTGTTTCTCCATCAACCAATCAGCACTTTCTTTCATTTTTGTTTTTTTTGCTCCTAATCCCTGAGGGCGGTCTCCAATTTCTTCACACTTTCCCAACTCCTTACAGTTCCTGCTGCAGGTTTTAACCTCCTTTCACCCCCAAGATCTTTACAAACCCTCTCCGTCCCTGAGTCGCCAGCTGAGAGAGACGGTGTGCTGTGGAATGACATCTCTCTGCTTTAAGTGCCTTGCTCCGGCACGACCAAGTAGGTCAAGAGAATCGACATGAGGTGAAGAGACTCACGAGAGCGTGAGGAGAAGGTCAACCGTAAAATCCCCCTCACACGCTCACACACACACACACACACACACACACACAGCCTCTCTCTCGCTTCCTCTCTCTTCTTCTTCTTTCTCTCGATCACACACACGTTTGTCGATGGCATCATCATGTCAGGTACTCCGTCAGAGTCAGAATGTACCTACTGTATCATCTCATAACAGACCCCTCACGCTGCGGATGGAAGTGAAGAGGGGCGGTCCTCATGCGGCGGACGGGGCGGATAGACGTGTCGACCCTGCATGTCAGATGTCAACAGTGTTTGCTTAATTGCTTCAGTGGGTGCCAGTTTCACCCAGGAGGTGCTGAGTGACACTTTGGGAGGAAGGGTCCAGCTGCAAAACTTTAATTACTCAAGAAATAGTGGTGACATCGCACCGTGAGCGATCGAATCCTTTAAGTGTGTGGTGAAATCCTTCTCGGTAGTGATTGAGGTATTTCTTCATGAAACACTTAAAGTGTGCTTAAAGAGTGAAGAGTGAAAATGTTATACTCTTAGGGATGAAGAATGCAGGATGGATCGGAATAGTAGTTGGAGCAGGAAGAACTTAACACATCTGCACAGATTACACCTCTTCCGAAAGAATGAACTAGAATCGTTTTTTTATCCACTAAGGGAATGCAATGCCAAAAAAATCATATACTGTAGGAGTCTCAGGATTATTTAATTGGCCAAGACATTTGAGCAGTTCAGGTTTAGGGGCCTTGCTCAAGGGCCCAATCTTGGCAACTTGGTAGTAGGTTAATGCCTTAACCACGGAAACTACCCCTGATCCAAGAAAAGGGTCACTCGCTTGTAAGTGATAAACTATAAAACTGAAACAAAACCCCCCAAACCTTTTAACTTTTTTTCAATTTCGGTTGGTGTTTAAAACACTAAAGCAAAGGGGTAAAAAGCTCTGAAACACCAATTTCAAAGTCAAATTGGTGAATGAGAAGTTGTGTAACACACAATGCGTCTGATGCGTTTACTGTAATTGAATCGGAATATACGCTACCATTCAAAAGTTTTAGATCACTTTCTAACTCCATGATGGTTCCTGATGTTTATTTCTTTCTACATTGTAAAGTTTTGCTGAAGGCGTCCAAAAACTGCATTAATCTCCTTTGAACAGTTGATATTGAGATGTTTCTGCTACTTCTGCTCTGTAAAGACTTCATAACGCCTCTAATCTGAGCTGCTGTTAATTGGTAATTTTTCAGGCTGATAACTCTAAATGAACTTCTCGTCTGCAGCAGAGGGAGGTTTTGGTCTCGTCCTCCTGGGACGGCCTTCATGAGAGACAGTTTCATTATGGTGCTGGACGGATTTTGCAAATGCACTTGACACAATACTGTTCTTGCAGGAACTATTACAGAAAGGCCGACCTCTGTGTCTTACAATAACAACTAACTGGTGTTTTTCTTGTTGTTACGTAATTACCTAATTCCATATGTGTTATTGTAGTTTTGAAATCCACAGTATTGTTGTAGAATGTAGAAAATAAATCACTAAACAAAAACAAAGAAATTTGCAAGTGATCTAAAACTTTTGAACGGTAGTGTACAGTATATTGTTGCGCCACACGGAATGAGCACAGGAAGATAAGCTAATGCTAAACGCTAAAGCTCAAATTACTCACATTTGTCAAAATGTTCTTCAACAAAGTGCTTATAATTTACTGTGTACTGTCCTTCAAACTGTACATACACTTAGACTAGGAAATTATTTACTATATTATATTATATATATGGTGAATATTAGCTACAAGCCATGCTAATGATTTCAGCTAGTTTAGTTGATGTGAAATATCGCTAGCTAGCACAGCTACAAATCAGCATGACAGGTACAGTAGATGCTCGTAGTGAAGTATAACAGGGATGATGATTATGTCTATATAAATTCTCTTATTTAAGGAAACCAGTTTGTATTTTTGGTGGGAGAATCAAAAACAAAAACAAACAGGAAGTAACGAGCAAGTCATTTAGTGCAGAAGGAGCTGTGAGTCCTCCACTCATCGCCAGCACATGAGCCAGCATTTCTGTTTGGTTTTTTATCCCTTAGCGGCGAAGCAAAGAGAGCGTGAAAAGAGGGAGTCGGCGGGGGAAAGATGGTGGGTAGAAGCTGCTCCTCCTTTAACTCCGGAGAAAGAGGATGAAACCTGTCATTAGGAAGGTTAAATGAAGAAAGCCCTCTGTAGGGTGGCTATTGTCGCAGGACAGAGAGGAGGGCCGGCTCTTTAAGGTCTTAAATAACACGGCTTGCTGCATTGTCCTGCACTGAAAAGGCAGAGGTGAAAGGGGGGTGGCTGAAACAGCAGTCAGCAGCGGGGATGGGCGCTGGCAGGGGATCCAGGATCCCTTTTTATTATTTTTTTGTTGTGTTTAGTTTTATTTTCATCTCTTGTTGTTCTTTCTTTCTCGACAGCTCACCCAGAACCGGTTATAGAAAGTCTCTGAGACGAGCCATCCTGGGGGTGGCAGTGTGTGTGTGTGTGTGTGTGTGTGTGTGTGTGTGTGGTGGGGGATCAGCTCAGTTTTTCTTAAAAAAGGACTGAATTCACTTGTTCCACATTTAAGCTTCTCCTTAAGGCACCTTCAACCGTCCTATTGTTCAAGGATAAAAAGTGACAAGTCGGAAGGAGATAAAGGTCACCACATTGTGACAAAAACTTTATATCTATAAATCTGTGATTGTCCCATTTTAAAACTATGATCATTAAAGAAAATCAATAGTAGTACACAGTGCAGATGGGAATAGGCTCTTGGTAAGTGTGTATTGCAAGCTTTGATCTTTGAATCATTACTTGACGGATTACAGAGTGACTTTCACTCAGTGACTGCTGATAACAGCGTGATGAATTCCCGCCATCAGGATCAGATTTGTAGGTGTCAGGTTTGGGCGGGGGGACGGGGGGGGGGGGGGACGGGGGCAAACAAATATGCACAAAATGTCCGCTGAAATGGAATGCTTGAAATTATCCCTGCAAAAAAAAAAAAAAAAAAAAATGTCACTGAATACAACAAAACGCTAAGTATTGCAGTGTACTGTGAGGATGTATTTACAATATCAGAGATGTATTCGAATATTTGCATTTAAGAGAATTTAAATTCTTAAAGTAAACTACTTTAAATGTAAATGTAACTGATATAAGAGGAACGAAACACTTCAGGGGTGTGCAGTTAGAGGAAAACAATAAACGTTGGTTGGTTGCAGTAACTATGCTTGATTACAACGTTTTTTTTTTTTTACATGGTCATTTTATACGTACGGCAAAGGCCGTTCAAGTCAAACTGGGACTTGGGATGACATTCCGGATGAACCAAGGAGTAAAAGGGATTGCCATTTCCAGAATTCGTCACACACAGTACGGTGATGAGACTCTTAGTAAAACATTTGCATGGTGCAAACATTGTAAAGAAATACATCATACATCCGTGAAGTCCGTGATGATCCCGGCCGAGGTGGCTCGGAGCACAATGCAGTTCCCGTGAACATTCAGTGAGTGGAACACCTCCTCCTTAAATATAGATGGATAACTTGTTTGCAACTTGTGGAAGAGACGAATCTGTACACACAATCATTCATCAACACCGCTTGCACGTTACAGGAACTCAGCTGGGAGTTATCGACACATCCGCCCCATACAGTCCTGACGTCTTTCCAAGACTTTTCCATATTTTCGATCCACTAAAATAGTTAATGGTAGGCCGTTGTCTCAGATGTGAAACATCTACAGTGCTATAGTTCATGTCTCAGGCGTCCTCAGTAAACAGTAGCAGGGGATTCTATTCTGTTATTCTGCAGAATTAAAAGTCCCAGTTTAACTTGAACGTCCCCTTTTAAGCAAAACTGAATGTGTGAGCATGACAGGATTCCTTTTTTGGAGGACATTGATCAGGTTAAACCACCTGTTAGTGTTTAACTCACCTTGTGTCCACTTTTCACTTTTGTTCACCGTGTCTGAATATTAACTCAGGACGGGGGGATGTTTTTGCACCATGTTATCCCATGGAACAGAAAACTGTGCCATCAAATTTTTTATGAGAACACAATGTATTTATATAGATTGTTTACTAGGACCCTGAGGAAAAGTGCTTTCAGATTTCTCACTCTGTATTTTTTTTTTTTTATCATAGGCTTTTTAGGAGATTCTGTAGAAGTGCTGGTATGTTGGAATAGAGTTCTAAAGGCATGGGGGGGGGGGGGGGGCAATAGATTTGACACAGTGCTCTTGCTCCCAAATTACAAACAGGATATTAGGTTTTAATATTTTTTTTATAAATTCATATAATTGTTGCTTAGATTTATTATTATTATTATTATTATTATTGTTGTTGTTGTTGTTGTTATTATATTATTATTATTATTATTATTATGAGAAAACTGATTAATTGTCTATTTTCTACTGTGAATTTTTTTTTTTTATCACATAGAAGATTTAGATGTAAGTTGTAGAAGTTTTACAATTTTCTTTTTTTATACACCGATATTTTTTGTCCTAAAAACAAATGCTTTTTAAAAAAAAGGAGAAAATATCCGGAAATAGGTTTAATAATCGTATATATTTAGTTTACTGTAAATGCATAGTATATAATACATGATATGTTTAACTACATTTAAGATATTTTCTTTTTCTCAGAAGCCTTAAATCTACAGTGGTGTGAAAAACTATTTGCCCCCCTCCTGATTTCTTATTCTTTTGCATGTTTGTCACACAAAATGTTTCTGATCATCAAACACATTTAACTATTAGTCAAAGATAACACAAGTAAACACACAATGCAGTTTTTAAATGAGGGGTTTTATTATTTAGGGAGCAAAAAAAATCCAAACCTACATGGCCCTGTGTGAAAAAGTAATTGCCCCCTGAACCTAATAACTGGTTGGGCCACCCTTAGCAGCAATAACTGCAATCAAGCGTTTGCGATAACTTGCAACGAGTCTTTTACAGCGCTCTGGAGGAATTTTGGCCCACTCATCTTTGCAGAATTGTTGTAATTCAGCTTTATTTGAGGGTTTTCTAGCATGAACCCCCTGTTTAAGGTCATGCCACAACATCTCAATAGGATTCAGGTCAGGACTTTGACTAGGCCACTCCAAAGTCTTCATTTTGTTTTTCTTCAGCCATTCAGAGGTGGATTTGCTGGTGTGTTTTGGGTCATTGTCCTGCTGCAGCACCCAAGATCGCTTCAGCTTGAGTTGACGAACAGATGGCCGGACATTCTCCTTCAGGATTTTTTGGTAGACAGTAGAATTCATGGTTCCATCTATCACAGCAAGCCTTCCAGGTCCTGAAGCAGCAAAACAACCCCAGACCATCACACTACCACCACCATATTTTACTGTTGGTATGATGTTCTTTTTCTGAAATGCTGTGTTACTTTTACGCCAGATGTAACGGGACACGCACCTTCCAAAAAGTTAAACTTTTGTCTCGTCGGTCCACAAGGTATTTTCCCAAAAGTCTTGGCAATCATTGAGATGTTTTTTTAGCAAAATTAAGACGAGCCTTAATGTTCTTTTTGCTTAAAATTGGTTTGCGCCTTGGAAATCTGCCATGCAGGCCGTTTTTGCCCAGTCTCTTTCTTATGGTGGAGTCGTGAACACTGACCTTAATTGAGGCAAGTGAGGCCTGCAGTTCTTTAGATGTTGTCCTGGGGTCTTTTGTGGCCTCTCGGATGAGTTGTCTCTGCGCTCTTGGGGTAATTTTGGTCGGCCGGCCACTCCTGGGAAGGTTCACCACTGTTCCATGTTTTTGCCATTTGTGGATAATGGCTCTTACTGTGGTTCGCTGGAGTCCCAAAGCTTTAGAAATGGCTTTATAACCTTTACCAGACTGATAGATCTCAATTACTTTTGTTCCTGAATTTCTTTGGATCTTGGCATGATGTCTAGCTTTTGAGGTGCTTTTGGTCTACTTCTCTGTGTCAGGTAGCTCCTATTTAAGTGATTTCTTGATTGAAACAGGTGTGGCAGTAATCAGGCCTGGGGGTGACTACAGAAATTGAACTCAGGTGTGATAAACCACAGTTAAGTTATTTTTTAACAAGGGGGGCAATCACTTTTTCACACAGGGCCATGTAGATTTCGAGTTTTTTTTCTCCCTTAATAAATTAAACTTTCATTAAAAACTGCATTTTGTGTTCAATTATGTTATCTTTGACTAATTGTTAACGGTTTTTGATGAGCAGAAACATTTAAGTGTGACAAACATGCAAAGGAACAAGAAATCAGGAAGGGGGCAAATAGTTTTTCACACCACTGTATTTATTTATTTATTTTTCATTTGCCCATTACCTACAAAGTTTTTTTGTTTCCATATTTATTTTTTGTTTTTACAGTATTCCAGTAATTCTGAACCAGATTATAAATGAAAGTAAAAAAACTCTGATTAAAAGGCTGATTTTTGCAGTACGACCCTAACAATAACCATGACCTCTGTATATCAGGAAATGCTGCTCAGCGAGATGGTAATGCCGTGCAGCGTTTGTTGTCTTTAAAATTGCGAAACGTTACATTAACCTGCTTTTCAGCGATTTCTAAAAAAGATGCAAAGGTCATGAAAAGGTCTCCTAATCTGTCTCTGCTGGGAACCTCGCAGGCTCACGTGGGTTTGTGACAACTTAACACTCTCCAGCTCTACCTGAATAGGCCATAAACCTATTTGGACAATTAGTGACTCCATTAGAAGGCTTTCGCCTGGCGCTGGCGCTCTAATGGGTCGAGGAGCACAATAAAGTGCATGCTGAGTCGGATCCCGATCACCAGGACCCAGGGTTTTTGAATAAAGGACCTTAAGTCATCAAAAGCTCATACAGCAGTTTTAGTGTGAACGATAATAAAGAGAGAGCGAGTCTCGTGTCCTTCTGGTGTTTATCATTAATGGGAGCTTTTAGTAGATGAATAACTGGATGACAAATTGGGGACGAAGTCAGCGTTACACAGACCTTGTTAATGAGTACGGGGACAAGAATGCAAAATGGAAGAAAAAACTTTGTGGTCATCATACTCCTACATTCACTCCCTAGCTAAAGCTGCATCCGACAGCCTTGTTAAAAAAGAACAGCAATAAATAGAGGACGGCTGTGCAGGCGGAGGCTAATCACTTTCCCCACTGCTTTCTCATGAGCCAGAGTGAAAGATCACAGCGTTAGCAGCAGGGCTAGGCGGCCGTGGCTCTCTGCTCCACCCTCTCCCATTCAGCGTCTCCTAGGGTGGCTGTTTTGGGCCAGCGCACCATTGATGCGGTGATGGATGGCTTCATAAAGCTGCCCCTCTCTCTCTGAAGGAATGCCATGGTCCTCTCCCTCCAGGCGGGAGGCAGATGCAGAGGCTTCCCCTTTCCCCGGTTCTTTCCCAGGATTCCCCTGGGAGGGCGTCAGGCAAGAACCTGATGCTCTTATTGTTTGAAGACATGGGCTCAGGCGGTCTCATCCCACCTCCACACCCACACAGCGATTGGGTTATGCCAATCTGACGACGTGTGTGTCCGGCCAGGTGCGGGTACATTAGACTTGCACGTGCTTGAGTGCAACGGCTCATGTGTGTTTTCCTGGCACTAACCGAGTTTCTGGGTTATTTCACACTCTGCCCCCAGGCTGCAGGAGCGACGGCTCACTGCGGTTTGTCTCCGAGACTCCATTCAGACCGCGGCTCCGTTATCGCGGGCGTAGAAATCGGCTTTATCGAATCGGACACGGTCAGGGTTTTAGGCAAAAGGATCACGGGGGCCTTTCTCTCATTGATTTGTTACAGTTAAGATTCCACCACTCTGCGGTACCTGGCTTGAAAGGACATCCCTAAACCGCAAGAATAAGTCAAACCACATGGTGGTCCTCGCATGTTTCTGCTCAGGAATTCTTCTTCTGCATGAGAGCGCTCATGGTGATGGAGTGATAAAAAATAATGCCGCTTTCATATATATATATATATATATATATATATATATATATATATATATATATATATATATATATATATATATATATGCCAAAATCCAGCTGGAAGACACTACGAGGTCCTGACCGTAATAATTCCAAGCGATACAGGGAGAAGCCGCAAAAGAGGAAAAAAACCCGGGCCACCACGATGCGATGACGCAGTATATCAAGTTGCTTGACACTTCCTCAACAGTCAATGTGTTGTCGAGGACATGAATGGAATTAAAAACGCAGCGTGCGGCGGTTAAGTAGGAACTTCTCCGAGCCTGTACAACAGGCCTTTTCAGGCTTCCCGAACACATATAACATTGTAATCTCGCTATCAAAGAAGAAAATGACAGAGTGGCCAGCATGCACTGGCAGTAATAGTCCAACGGTTCATAAAGCCTTTTAAGAGGCTTTTAAGTTGCGCTGGGCAGCGGGGTAGCTGAATAGAGAGCAAAGGGGGGGGACAATGATTTTAAAGTGCTCCCTTGATGTCACAGACTATTACCCAGATATTATGAGTAATTATGCCGTGTGAGTCTCACAGGAACCAGGGTGTACATGGGTAGAAGCGGTCCAGAGAGAGTTTGTGTGTGGGTGCGTAGGAGGGAGGGTTCACAAGAACAGGAGATTTTTTGTGTTAGAGAAAGAGAGGCTCGGACACTTCATCTTCTCTTCTCTGTGCTGCCAAAAAGGCCAGAGGTCAAATGTCAGGGCGATTGAAGAATTCCAAGCTGCATGCCGACAGATCAGATTTCAGCGACGGGGGAGGGGAGGGATCTGCCCTAAAGGGATAGGTGCCTGTGTATGTGTGAGCTTGTCCCAACAGCTTTTTTGTTTAAGGCATCTCCGTGATCTGGAGACTTCTGAGGTTTCACTTGAAGTTGCGAAAGGGTTTGGGTTTTTTTCTTCTTTCTTTCTTTCTTCGCATTAAGGCATAAAGTTACTAGGGCTGGTATTACCTGTGAAAACACAAGTTTGTACAATACTTTGTACGAATAAAACTGAGAAACTTTGAACATGTTAACATGGATTAGTACAACTCGTAATGTATGTAGGATAAAATGTACACAAAAGGGTTTATTCCTACTGCAAAGTGGTCTTGTACAGAATATCTCTTTATGCAGAGTTGAATTGGAAAATCAGGTCCTGAGAGTGTTTCCATGGAAACGAACAGTTGCTACAACTTTAAAAAAAAAAATGACCTTGAGGACCCTTTTAACTTTTAGTCAATATATGAATTCATGGCAAAATTATTTAAACCTCTAGTGTGTTAATGTTTAAAGAACATGCTGTTTCTTATTCCTAAATCTGTCAAATATTAAAGGGTTAACGGGATTAATTTTGCTTGTTAACCCTTATTAGTTTTAAGAAATAAGGCGCACGGTTACATGTTTCAGACCTGCGTGTTCCGCTGTATGTTTTGACCAAAACAGGGCTGCCCTTTAGAGGCAGGAAACCCCGAAGCTGAACTCTGGAAGAATTATAATGACTGATGGTGGTTTTATAGGATTTCACACTAAATTAACTGAATGAAAAGCTACATGCCCTACACCTCCCCCTGTCCTAACCTTAACTCTTCTTTACTTTTTGTCTGCTTTGATTAACTTTAATGCGATTTAGTTTGTGGCTCATTAAAAAAAAAAAAAGAAAAAGAAGAATAAAAATCTAAGTGAAAAAACTTTTTATTATTATGGAAAACACATTGCTTCTCCCATTCTAGGATGGGTTCCACCTGGGTCTTGCTAACCACATCAGTACAAATTCATAACAGTGTTATGTTAAAAACTTTTTTAAGATGTATTGTTTAGAAATGAATCCTTGAGGAAAAGGATCCTGCATCCTGACTGTAAAAACAGGACCTTATTTTTAACTCACCTCCAAATGATCTCTACAGTCATATTTTGCTACCTTACTCAGCCAGTGCATGCCTATACACACACACACTCACTTACACACACCACGGCAGACATGTACCACCAGTGTACAGTCTGTATAATGAGCCGTTTTACAGTATTCCGTCTTCGGCGTCTTTCATTGGCCATCTGCTCTTTACATGGCTACGGGTCATTAAAGACTAACTGTTGACGAATCAGTGGCCTCTCACCAAAATCCAAGAAGATTCTGAGCTTGCTAACTAATAGGACACTTTGTGGAAGTGCAAAGCTTTGATCCTGGTCTATTTAACAACACGTCCTTTCCATGATTGGGGTGAGAATTGGCCAGCGTAGTTCCAGGAGGGAAGTGTAAACCATGGATTAGCTGGACTAATGGCCTCTTGCTTGTCATTGATGGTAATTGGTGTTAATTAGGGTTTCGAATACACTGTATTTTTCTCTGTGGGGCTGTTTTTGGGGGCTCGTGCGTTTGTTTCATGGTGGACCTTTTATACTGGTCACTCTATTTAGCACCAAAGCCACAGCTTCAGTGGCGGATTGTCATCTGACAGCGTCCCTCTGTTTGCACTGCTCTCATTGTCAGAGGCAATTTGCTTTCACCACACTGACTTCCATTCGACAGGTTTGATCTTCGCAACCATTCAAGGGGTCACCTTTTAGTCTTTGTTTTTGGGCTTAGATCCCAACCCCCCGAAGCCATTGTACCATCATCACTGTTTGTGTTTCTCCTCAGCTGGGTAGCATCGTTTGCGCAAAATCTTGTGCACCGTAATTCAGCGTTTTGTCAGTTTGGTTAACCCCCTCGACTTTTCCTCTGACTTGACCTGTTTCCTTTGATGCTATTTGTTGCCGCTCACATGACCAGCTTCACAATGCGTAGTAACATGAATTCCTCAACAGGTACCAATGAGTGTTTGACTCGTGTAAGAGAATGCAAGTCATATTTGTTGAGTTGCAAACAGCTCAACACGGCCTGTATAGTGGGAAAGGAGGCCCCGGTTTGGTGGATTTCTCTGGCCAACACCTGGTATCACTTTATTAACCCCTCGTCCATCGCGACCCCTGAACGCTTGGGAACAGCGGGGCCATCGGGTCGGCCCCCACGGACGTCAGGACTCCCTTTGAAGGGGGAAATGATGCCCCACATTGGAGCCTCCATGATGACTTTACCAGTACCATGACCTATCTGACCTCCCCCCCTTGCCTCTCCCACAGCTGCTGGCCCCCACCAGCCTCCACAGTACAGAGAGCAAGAGAAAGACTGAGAGAACATTGGAACGAGCATTGGAAAGGGGGAGAACGGCAAAAGGTCAACCGGTGGTCAGAAGATTTTTATTGGGATGGAGAGGGAGCAGGAGCAAGGGAGGGAGAATATGTTTAGGACCACCGTCTGAGAATTTAACTGCAGGGAATTTCGCCTCGCCCTTCGCTCACCAAGTTAAGTCCAGATCAGTACAACACTGAACCGTCAGAAAGTTGGCTTCATCCCTTCATCTGTTCCCTGGTGTCCGAAACACACCTAGTCTCATCCCTCACACTAGCTCTGTGACTAATCAGTGCATTGCTTTTGGTTGTTTGTGTGCTGATTTATTCGGATCGAGTCATGGTCTTCTGACAGTAATGCTCTTCTGGTCTTCAATCACAGATTGCATAATATTATTAAAAGATAAACATGACCCAGAAAGAATCGCACAGATCTCAGATTCCAGTGATGAGCATTAAAAATCATTCTTTCCCATTGTATTCACATTCAAACTCATTTCCTGCTCTTGGACTTGTTATCTCCTGGTGGATACAAGGATGACACTACCTAAGCGATGTTCCTAAAGATGTATCGGTGCTACGTGTTAGCGACGGTCCAGCCCTTGGTGCACTTCCAACAGTGAGGAAAACAAGAAGTTATCAGCAGACCTGACCCTAGCTCTGTGTTCACTACTACTGCTGCAGTGCCATAGTCACAAGGCTTTCGCCCTCTGGCAGACCTGCCGGAGAAATTTACAGCCTGATCGCATGACTGAAGTCCTCGGGTAAAAATGCCATAAACACTGCATTATAGTGAGGGAGGAGGGGGACAAAGCAAATCCGTTACAGCCTAGTATTCTTCCTTGTTAAGCTCATTGGTCACAGTCGTCTTGCACGATGACTTATAATGGTATGTTTTTGCTCTTGCGGCCTGCTTGTGGTTACAAACCTTTTTAGTTTGCTTAAGGAAAATCGAATGCATTTAAGCACATATACTGCGATCCTATTGAGATTTTTTTTTTTTTAAAGAAAAAAACTCAAAACATTCAGTGACGAGTGAAACTTTTCACAACTCTGTGGGAACCTTCACCCCGACAGTCCAGCTAATGATTCCAACATGTGACTTCAAGATCTTATTTAACAAAAGTAATAACCTCCACCATTTATCCACTCTTCTTTCCTTCACCCGCTCCTAGCTGTCTCTGTAGGCATCTTTTTATGGAGCTGACATTCCTGGCTTGGCTGAAACAGAAGCTCTTGTTTAGGAGCCACCCTCCCATCCAAAGCCCCCTTTTTATCATCTTCCTAGTTTTGGAGCCTGGGAGCAAAGGTCAAGACCCCCTCCAGCTTCAGAGACATGTTAGGTCATGCTAGCCACATGCTGTACCGCTCCCTGTTTAGTCCTAAAAAACGCCCAGAGTCCACACCTTTACCCGAGCTATCAGTGCACGCATTTACAACAACACGTTAAGAGCACTTTAGTGTCACCGGGTCAGTGAAACCTTTTTAATTAAACCATTAGATATTTCTTTCACAACTTCCCATTTTGCCATTAACTTTGTATTAAGCTTTTAATGGTTAATGATTGAAAGGGCTTTTCCGAATCATAGCACTCGTTCACATATCAATGCGTTCGTTCTATTAAGATCTTATTTCTTAATAGAATCAATTTAACTTGATTGTTTTTGTTTTATGGAAGGAGTCTCCAGTGTCAGCACTTTGTATCAGTCAGAAATTCTTTTGGTACTTTCAGGACAAAGGGATTTACCCTTTTTGGTTTCTCAGTAACAAGACAAGTTGCGTATTTTGTGTCATTACTTTCAAAAAAAAGAGAAACGGAAAGACTGGTGAAGGAGTGACTGTCTATAGCTGCTATAACATAACTGCAACAAACCTTAACTGCAACTATAAGAAGGCTGGGTTATAGGAAAACAGGACCAAACCTGTTTTACAGACATTTTTAAATACCTATAAATGGATACAAAATATGACAAGAAGGTTGGCAAGTTGCCATGGTATAAAAGAAATAAAATACTGTTTTTTTTTTTGCATTTTGTAATTTGCTTGCTTAAGCTTTGAGATTTCTTTTGAACATTGCATTTTTCTATCAAATATCTAACAAAAATTGTAGATAAAAACAAATCTATATATTTTTTACGTTTGGACCAATGCATCAGAATTTTAAATCTTTTTTTTCTTTAAACATTTTGCATTAATATTCATGTACATAATATAAAGACGTCCTTACGGACCTCCTGACTGGTGGCCATGTTGTTTTTGCCATCGCTTTAGCTTAATCAGCATCAGCGTCATATCCATTCCTGCCATGAAATATTACAGATTTGCATGCATAAACAGGAATCTTTTAAAAAATTAAGGGAAGCCCCTTAACCCGAAAGCAAGACCCCTCTGAATACACAAACAAATAACTAAATAAATCTGGCGTTTTCTGGCTCGAGGTTAGCGGCTCTACAGGAGGTCAGTACAGGAACAGATAAATCTCAGTTAAAGACGCCATGATTCTCAGTGTTTAACCTCTTAATCAACCCCAGTTGAACAAAGGAAGGAGAACAAAAAATTGTCGAGGCGTCTTGAAAAGTACACTGTGAACTTTCATTCAGAACTTTTGCTTTGTTTCTGTAATTTGAAAAAAAAAAATACATTCATAAGATCCTAATTACAACAGTGTAATGAACACGCATCGGTTACAGCTGATAGAGTAAAGTTGAGGTTATACAGTGTGTGAGTGTCGTTTTTATGGCTTTTTTAAAGAAGATACAGTACTGTACGTCCTCGAGACAAAAACAAATACGCTACACTTTTATGATTTGTACAGCAGAATTTAAGACTTTTTTATCTAACAATTTTAGCTGTTTTATTTTATTTTGTTTTATTATTAAATTATTGTTCATTTTCTAATTTTAAACTATAATCTGGTCATGGAAACGAACTGATAGAATGCTGCAGTGGTTGCATGGACCAGATGGTAAAGAAAGAAAAAGCTGACGCAAACACACACACAAAGCGATTAGCTGCTATTAATCACAACGACAGCATGCAGACTCGGACAGCAAATAAGACGTTTTTATTGTTTATTCCAACGTCCACTTTTACTGAGCTCATGTCGTTCAGCAAAAGGATTCAAAAACGGTTTGTTACTTACTGTTACACTTACTGTATGTTATTGCAGTCAGAATGTTAGAATTTGGCCATTTTTCTACTGAGCGATGAACAGGACTGTGCCCTGAATAGCACTAGCTCCATAGTTCATAGTCATTAACTTCGATTTGTTTAAGAGGAACAAATCCACAAGGACGAACTTTGTGCCACAATGATTTTGCCTAACTGGACCATGTGTTTCGGGAGTGAGAGCTGTGACTTGCGCGTCATGCGATGTCAAAGGCTCCATAAATTATCCAGAAAACTAGTGGCCTTTGCATTTTCTAGGCCACTCTGTGTCCACGTTTACTCCCTGACCCCATTCTTAGCATCAGCGTGCCAGTTGCTCTGGTCATCCGTCACCCTGCAGGTACTAACTGCTCTTCCTGATTCATTCATCATCACGCCGCCAACCTCGGCCTGAGACGCACTTCTCATTCTTCAGGACGATGAGATTCAGTTAGAAAACATTCCATCTCATTTTTACATTATTAATATTACAATGCATGGATCTAATACATTATCATTTCGATAGTAACATGTCATGAACAGAGATTAAGATAATCAGATTTTCTGTGAGGAGATGTTTATTTCATATTTATGGAAGGGAAGCTCCAATTTCTGGGGTAAAGCTATAACTTTTAACATAGGAAAGTTGTAGAAAATATGAAGCTGGTAAGGGATGAGTGTTTACAGCTGCTATAACATAAATGATTACAAGAAAAACTTTCTCAGATGTTCAACAACTTTGAATGCAATGAAAAATGTATAAAATAAAATAAAAAACAAAGGTGTTGTTTAACAAATAAACCCGGTATTACTGGCAAAATGCACACTTTAGGATAAAATAAGCCCTCTGCCGTTGCATCACTCATTCTTTTTCTATAACAGTACAAGACTGAGGTTTTTTTATATTTAAATTTCCTGATAATTGATTGTGTGCAAAAGATTACACTTTCACTACTCGCCGTACATAAGAATGACTTAATATGTATTAGATGTCAGGAAAAAAATCAATCAGAATTTATTTTTGCCATTCTTAGCAGCTTGCACTGTATAGAATTACAGCTTAATCACTGGCCTCGGCTAAAATAATGCCCTTAGTCAGTACGAGCACAGCCTGTGGAACGACCTAATAGCAAGTCAAGGGGCTAATTGGAGAACAGGTAGGGTTACATGTGACAACAATTAAGTCAAGCTAAAGGCCAACAATATGGCCTCTGGCACTAAAAGCTGTGCGCTCAACAGGGGCAGTCGTAAATGACATTTTTCCCTTCTCCCACTCCTTAACTTGGGCCTGGACGTTCCATTCGCATGATTCGGTTATTTATTTTCCTTCATTTATACAAACATTTAGCTCTCTGTTGTTTGATTTGTAAACTTCCAATCTTGTGACAATTGTAATAAATACATGTTGACATTTTCTGTGAATTCACCATGTCGACTAAAATAGTATTAAATGGAGGGGAAAAAGTGCAGAAAAAAGAAAGCAGGCGATAAGTACATGGTTCCTGGAAATTTCTTTTTCAGTGATTTACACTGTTAAAAAAATAATTTGTTCTTTATTTACTGTACATAGTTAACAGAATTTGTTGTAACATAAATTTCATTTCTTTTGGCTGCATTATTCATTTTGTCTCGAATGACTTCACTTGAGTTTTTCCCTGACACTATAATTCTATAATAGACTCTTTGTTTTATGTCTGTGTGTTTATATATTTAGATAAACTATATATAAAGTTTGCCTAAAAGCATGCAACTTACTTAAACCTAAATTAAAATTTAACAGAATTGTCACATTTCTCACATTATGAACATTTGCCAATTAGGTTAAATGAACATAATTTCCATAACTGTGTCTAATATTCATCTTAAAGCAAAGACTAGAAAACTTTTAAAAGTAATGGTGTGCTATTCTTCCTAAGATCAAGTGCTAATAGAAATCTGAGCCCTGCTTTCTGCAGTTGAGGTGTAAATTCAGGGCTGTGTGATAATTATTAGGTAACAGGTTTACAACGTGGCAATCAATTTATTTTCCCTCCTAAATTTCGCACAGTCTCCAAAGTGTGTTCTTTATATATTCTAAGTTTATTATTTATTAGTCCTTCATTAACTGGCGTGTCCCTCTTAACAGCGAGCCTTTTGTCGAGTAAAATTCTCTCCATTTACTGACAGACCCAGCAAGAGGGGTGTTTGCCTCCTGTCAGGCTCCAGGCTCCCAGGGAGGAAAGTTTATTCACCTCCGTTTGGTCAAAGCAGAGCCTGCGGTACACAAACAAGTGCTTCTGGCAGCAGGAGATCACCTTCTCACCTAAATAAATGCGAATAAATCAAGGGAGGGGGAACGATTTTAGAATAAGTCCGACACAATCACGTGACTTGATTACAAAAGGAGAATACTAAGTTTTAAAGTTTATGAAATGCAACGCGAGATACATATAGAGAGATATTGAGATTTTTAGCTGCTTAATTGAAAAATATCCTTATATTAGATAGAAGTATAGACATATAGACAGACAGACAGACATATAGACAGATAGATAGATAGATAGATAGATAGATAGATAGATAGATAGATGAGTACTTTATGAACCCCAAAGGCAAATTGTAATGTTACAACAGCCAGTTCAGACGTTATAGAACACACAAGCCCCATGTATACACACTTGAAAAACACTTCAAACACTTCAACCATGTACATAGAATCTGTGTTGCTACATTTATATAAACATCAAATGGTGCGACTAGACATCTTTAGAGGAAACATAATACTGCACATTGTTGCCATAATTCAATAAAGAAAAAAGAGGAAAAGGACATATATAACTTGGAAGTGTGTATAAATTTTTATGACCTTTCTTTTATATATATATATATATATATATATATATATATATATATATATATATATACCTCTCACATCGCCTGTTATTTTCCCCATCTAATCTTATTAAGTGAACTTTAGAAAGCCGCCGCTGTCCAATTGGACAATTCCACCTCCACCAACCAATAGCGCACGCCTCCTGCACCAGGCCCCGCCCCCAAACGCGGGCGTCACTCCCTAATATGGAGAGCGCGTCCTTATTTGGAGCGCAGTGGGTGGAGCTCGGCCAGCCCCTGCAGTTTAGTGTCACTTTCACCAAACTCGGAACTGCGAGAGAGCTGAACCGAACTGACAGCTGGCGGATGAGCCGCTCTGCTCCTGCGACCAGCTTCTCGTTCCACACACACAGAATATTAATCACCAATAACGGATGTTTCCATTCCAGCATTCACGATTTGATCTGGACTGAATGATCTGTCTGTGTGTGTAGTATTTTTTTTTCTTTCTTTCTTCTTCTTCCTCTATCCACGCGTCGGAGAACATCCCCAGGAGCGCACATGTGAATTTAATTACCTGCTGCTTTCTTTCTTTTCCTACTTTTCTCATGCATGCATGTTGGTGTTTAGCTGTATTTCGGGTTCCACTCGCCGCTGTGTGTGTGTGTGTGTGTGTGTGTGTGTGTGTGCGCGCGCCGTGATTCATGTCAGCGTCTATAAGTGACTTGAGTTTGAACTGAGAATCCGTGAAACTTTTTTTTTTTTTTTTTTTTGCGCATGAGCCAGCTTTGATCTCCGTGATTCTCGCGCGCGCACGGAGCTCGGGCACACTTCGATCATGTCACCGTTGCGCGTGAACTTCGAACACTTTAACAAATAATCAAAGCAAAACTACTACTAATAATAACAACAACAAAGAGAAAGATACATTGTATCTTGAGTTTGGTTTTTAAGTTGTGGATTTAAATCCCAGACGGACGGATTGTTCTCTCCGTGCGTAAAGGAGTTTCACCCAGACGGAGACGCGCATCTGATCTTTTTTTTAACACCACCCCTGCTCTACTGGATAGCATGGCAATGGTAGTAAACCAGTGGCAGGAGAGCATCGCAGCCGACCCCGGCTCTCAGCTGCAGCTGTGCGGCCAGGAGCCCGGCGGCGCACCGGCAACCCCGTCCGGGTCCACGCCGGGGAACGACGCGCTCGGCGCGGACAAGCTGGCCAGTGTGGACTGCATGGTGTGCGGGGACAAGTCAAGCGGCAAGCACTACGGCCAGTTCACCTGCGAGGGCTGCAAGAGCTTCTTCAAGCGCTCCGTGCGCCGCAACCTGACCTACAGCTGCCGGGGGAACCGAGACTGTCCCGTGGATCAGCACCACCGCAACCAGTGCCAGTACTGCCGCCTGAAGAAATGCCTCAAGGTCGGCATGAGGAGAGAGGGTGAGTGCTGCCCAGGCCCACTGTATACTTCAACTCTAATAAACTAATCAGATGAAAGTAATAAATCACACACACACACACACACACACACACACACACACACACATGCTGCTTCTGAATAATCATAATCACTAATCAGGTTTCATTCATTCAGAATTAAACAATATTTTATAATAATAATAATAATAATAATAATAATAATAAAAACAGTTTCTCACTGAGCTTTCTAACAAATCACACTTACACAACATTTACTTCCTGAATTGTTAGAGAATGTCAGTTGTGTCTAAGTTCCCAACACTGAAAGATGGTTTAAACTGTTTTAACCTTTAAAAAAAAAAGAAGAAGAAGAAACATGTCTTCGAATTATGTTCATCTGTGAGGACTGAATGGCAAAAAAAAAACTATCATTTTTATACTTCCTGTTAAAGATCTCATAATGTTAAGGCAAGCAAATTCCATTTTACAAGATCATTAGTTAATAAACAGAGATCATTTTGCATTTTCATCCTTACCAATCATATATGTTATTTAAGTGAATTTGTATGACTCATAGGCTTTATATTTATAAGATTATATTAAAACTAATGCAACATACATTTTACCCATGTGATATATAACTCAAGAATTCACCAATGAGTTCTTAAAACAAGGCTTTCCCCCGATTAAAATTTTTAAAAGAATATCCACTATACATGGATATCTGCCTATCGAACGGTTTCTAATAAAGAGTCTAATGTACCGAATCGTACTGAACATACTGCATTATATCCTGCAAATATATATATATATATCAGAGCTTATCTGAGGTTACTATCAAGTGCACTAAAATGCCTTTCTGTAAGGTTTAAGTTTAAGTGGAAAGAAAAAGCACTCTGCGCTGACTAAGTGGAGGAAAATGTCACTAAAAGTGTCTGTCGGGCCAAATCTCCATCTCCACAAGCCATGCGTGATGTTTTACACAAAGTAATGTCGACTTCATATGGATCTGACTGCAAAAGTTACTTTGAAACCGTGAAAAAGCATGCTCCTTACCCAGGGAACCCTTTTGTTTTCTCATTAATTATGGTGTTTTGCTCTTCTGACACTCCAGCTGCTACCAAAGTGCCCCAGCGGGCTCCATTTATTGTGTTATGTGTATTATGGATGGCTCAGTTGGAATAAAAGAGACACACATCATCTGCGACGTGCAGTTTTTAGTTTCTTAATAATCCATATCGATTTGAGACAAAAGAAGAATAAGAAAAAAAAAAAACATGCGCACACCAGAACATTTTGGTTGGAATTTATTTTTGATTGTTGCCAAATCTGATGTCATTCTTAAGGTTTTTAATTTTCCAAACACAGTCGATATTATTAGATTTATTATTATTTTAACCTAATATCCACTTTTAAAGACACATGATGATTTGATTAAATGGTTTAATTAAAACTATTTATTACGGAAAGTAGTAAACGTGTTTACTGTTTAGTTTATCTGAAACAGATCCGTATATTAGATAGATAAAGTACTTTATTAATCCCAAAAGGAAATTGTAACACGATTATACAACAAAGATACACAGCAACAAGGTGTCGAAAAATAGTAAAGCTAAGTTAAATAAAATAAAATAAAACGAGAAACATTAACATTCAGCAGCACTTTTCATGCATGCATGTACAGTACTGTGTATTGGGCATAAGAAACTGTAAATGTCAATAAAATAAGATTAATATAAAAAGGAATAAAAAGTTCAAGGTAGAATAAAAACATGCACGATGCACAATGTATCAACAGTGCTGAATCCTATATGTTGGAGTTTTCATTACATGTACAGGATTGCAAATGTGTTAAAAAGTGCTCCTGAACCTCTACAGTCACCAGTATGGAGAAAGCTCTCTTATAGTATTGTAGCATTCAATCTTTACATAAATGTTGAGCATTGTACATTCTGTTCATCTAAGCAGAATTTGCTTATCATCATAAAATTTCTTTTTTTTTCTTTTGAGTCAGCTGTATTTCCAGCCAGAGGGTTAATGTCCCACAGAAATCCTCAAACTTCTCTTAATTTGTCCGTTGACCTTTATCCAAATTTCTTTAGTCAGTCTTTATGCCAGATCAGCTGACCAGACTGTTTGGAAAATATGCTTTAGAGTTGGATAAAAAAAAAAAAAAAAAAAAAAAAAAAATATATATATATATATATATATATATATATATATATATAAAAATCATGAAAATAAATTTTGATATCTTGTTTCCTTAAATAGAAAAGAGGTTAAATACTTTGCTGTAGAAGAACAAACTGAGAAATAAATCATGAATGTAGTTTTATTATGGGTCACATTTTTGTTTGCAGGAAGCTGCTACACTAATCCAGATTAATTCAGGTTACATGTAAACATGCGTAGAGTCTGATATGCGCATGTATGCAATAACGTGTAGAGCTTGTGAACGTGATTGACGTCTACGGTCAGTTAATTACATTATATAAATGACTGAAATCTATCAAAGTGGTTTGGGTTGTTTGTGCAAAACCTGTTTCCATCTTCAGCACTGCAAGTTCCATTAAGCACATTAATTCATGGACACTAATTCAAGAATTATGGATTAAAAAAAAAAAATTCGAAATAGGATGTGACAACCCAGCTTAACGTCACACACGTAAATCCTGCATACGATATCGGTTCATTGGTGCGTTACTCTATAAAAATAATTCACCCAATCTGATAATGATAATCTCAGCAACATGACACACACACACACACACACACACACACACACACACACAAATTATAACATATATATATTTTTTTTTTATTAGAATATATTTTCTTTTTACAAATACCTTAAAACTCTCACACACACCTCACACACATACAGTACACACACTCACACCATATCCTTCTCGCTTCATCTTCGAGTTCATACATAAGTGAAGCGATCTTTTGAATTATGCAACGTTTCCCGACGAGAAACAGATAGAGAAGCGCATTGTATCCATGCAGGACTAAGTGAGCCGTGTTCTGGGTTACTGTGCTATGGTAACTGTGTTGTAGACGCCGCTAAACCAGCCATTACCGTGACTCGCAGGTCAAATTCTGCCATCCTGTAAAGGCATGTCTACGACTTCGAGACAAATTCGATGTTTATCTTTTTGACATTTTGTTCAACTCGTATAAAAAAATAAAAATAAATAAAAAAAAAGAGAGAGAGCTGCTTGTTTTTTTGGCGTGTCGAGGTGTGTGTGTGTTTTTAAATGCAGTAATGACATCTTGGGAACTTGAGAGAAATGTTACAGGGTTGCTTGGTAGGCCAGCTCCTTATTTATATGATTTTAGAAATAATAGGTAATAAATCTGGTTTTAATACCGGCACGGTTGGTGATTATTAATAGAACATAAGAGTGCAGACTGTGACTTTATTGATAACAAGCCAAAACCTCCCCCCTGCTTTCTCTCTCTCTCTTGTGTGTGTGTGTGTGTGAGTATGTATGTGTGCAAGGTTTAACCTCATTCGTAACCCCATTTATCTAATCTAACCTAACATGTGTAAATAATACCGCTTGCCCGAGTCGAAGACGGAGGTGTTGACATCAATAGATATGATTAATGGCACATGAAAAAGGACGTCTTGTCTGATAAAGAGACGTCCTCGAGAGAGAGAGGGGAAAAAAGAAAGGCTTTCTCGTGTCGTTTATGAGCGTCTCTGAAGCGGCTAATTTCACCCAGCTCTTTGTGATGTGGAGTGTTCAGAAATCCCACTCACTACTCCTACTGACGCGTCACGTGTTCGTCAGTGAATGAGGCCGGAGCGTGACGCAGTCTCCATTGTGCTTTACAAAGACCCTCAGTTCATGCTTTTTCCTGGAACGCCATTTTCTGATAGTATTTTGAAATCAGGGACTTTTTTTTTCTCTTTGGGACGAGGCTGCGGGACCCCAAATGCATTTGAACCATTATTTTTTTTTTTTTTAATTTTGTGTAAATAAGTCAAAGGTCTGCTGACTTTGCGAAAGCTCATGTTTCCCTTCTGGCTCCGAGCCAAACCCGTGCAACTGCTCTACCTGTTTTCTCACCTTAGGCTCCTCTTGACATGAGTGACATACTGGCATAGACAAAAGAGCTCATATGATGGAGAAAAAGCAAATGTGACTGACTGACACCAGTTCTGCGTATGTGTGTGATTGCCGGAATGTCCTGCCTGCGCTGCCGTGACCTTTGTTAAGGCACGAAATGGATAGATATAGATACGGCGAGAACACTGGCATCCACGCACACACTCACACACACTCACACACACACATACACACACACATACACTCGAGATTTCACTCATTATCTCCGTCGTCCACACAAAGATGTCCGATCACCCGTAAACAGCGTATCGAATCTCCTGAACGGTGTGAAATATTTCAGGTCTCAGTTCCCCAGGCAGCGGACAAACGCGCTGTGGCTAAGCGCTACGACTCCCAGCTGCATGCTGCCGCAGGAATCTGAGCAGGCACACGCATACCGGAGCCTCGTCCCGTGACCCGTAACAAAGGGTGAAATATAGGTCACTGAAAGGTAAACATTAATATTAGACAGGTTTAAGACAAAGTCCAAATGTGACAGGTCTCGGCAGGGTTTGGGTAAATATCAGCTTGCTGCTCGTGCACTTGGCTAACTCTTATCTAGCATGTTCTACGTGCACAACAAAAAGAAAAAAACAAAAAAAGAGAGAATGCTTTCACCTTTCATTATGCACTTTTGAAGGGACAGAATGAGATTGCATTTGGTTTTGTTCTCTCTTAAGTGATTTAGTCTAAACCATGATCACAAGACCTGTAAAACTTGAAGAGCGGAGAACTAACTGTACGCGGTTATTAGCATGAATGACTCCTCCCAGGTTTACCGTGTCACTGCCGCAGTCTGTTTTTTTTTTTAAACGTTCCTTCAGGGCTGAAGTATGTTTGGCAGATATAACTGTTCTAATATGTTTGCATTATCACCCTTGTTTTTCTTTATGGCACATATGAACCACTCAATCTTTCTTCTGGCTTGGAGAGCGTTCGGAACTCGAAAAGTTCTCCCAAGTTTTGATATATTACACATGACAAGAAACACAGCGAGTTGGAAAGATGGGGAAATCCAGCTGCTATGACACTTGACCGATAGCAATAGATTCCTTCCAACTCCCTACCATGTGTTTAGCATATTCCCTTATTAATTCATCAGGGCCATGTGACTGGAGCTATTATGGGATGTGTGAAGGACTCTTCCTGTTCCTCCGGCCATAATAGATTTAGCAATGTCAAAAGCCGCTAATTCCACAAGATCCACAAGACCGAGCGCTTCTCTGGCTTGTTGCGAACGTGCACCTTTTTCGTACTGGACAAAGTAGCACTAAAGGTAAGATGAAGTGTTTGTTTTGTAAATGGCACGGACATCCTTTTCCCTACTCCGTTCACGTGGACGTCGAGTGAAGCGTCGGGTCAGGGATCGGGTGATAGTGAACTGTCAACACGGCTGGTGCTCAGGGTCAGTCCTGTTATGACTCACCGCTCTTTGTTCAGCGACTGGCAGCGGGGAATTCGTAGCAGGGATGACATCATGTTTACAGGAATTTTTCAAGGTTTAGGTCACCTGAATACGATAGCAGTTCGGTAAAATAACCATTTCAGAGTATTATCTGCCGTGCTAGGGTCAAGACAAGGCTCACACTGTAGCCAGCTGTATTGCAGTCTGTTGCCATGACATACACAACTCCGTTCAGTGTAGTCACTTCCTCTAAAGTTCCCAGTAAGAGGCGTCTTGCTCAGCTTAGAAGCCTTGTTCCACTGGCCACCCACAGCCGATCCTGGATCCCAGCCAGCTACTTCTACATTCGCTCCCTCTCTCTCTCTCTCTGTCAGTCTCTTTTTCTTCCTCCATGTACCCTTTGACCCTTTCCCCACTTTCGTTCTGAGCCAAGGTCCACATTCTAAAGGCCTGTTGTAAACACGGTGCGAGGCTTTTGCCCTCTAAAAAGGCACACTAACATGTTGCGGACTCGTTTCACGTAGAGTAGAAGCTGTTTTGCTTAACAAATCCTCATTTGTGTTATAGAGATACTGTATGAGAGAGTTTACAGTCAAATGATTTCCTTACAGTGAATGAGGAACCTTCAACGCATGAACCTTTATTAACCTTTGAATAAGACATACAAATAATTTCGTAAACTGTCACAAACCTTAGATTTCTAATCTGTTTAGCTTGTCACATTACTGTATATGTATACGCCTTTTTGAGACTAAAGACTCGTAGTTTATTTCTGCATAGCGCTTGTATAGAAGCATTAGGCCGCATAACTCGGGGCACGAGGCGGAGTACACTCTGGATGGGGCGCCAGTCTATTGCATCTTACAAACTGATTCACATACTACAGTCAATTTGGGAATGCCAATAATGCGAATTTGCATGTCTTTGGACTGAGGGAAACTGGACTACCCGCAGGAAACCCACCGAGCATGGGGGAAAACATGCACACTCCATGCACACAGACCCTTGGCAGGAATTGACCCCTCAACCCTGGAGGTGTGAGGCCACAGACCTAATCACACCCACCAGAATGCTATTTTTAGCTGATTAATATATTGAATTTTCCTTTTTTTGTATTATGACTCAGTGCTTGTTAATGATTTGCTGCACAAGGTCTAGTTCTGCCTCATAGTTACTGCACCAGAGGTCCTGTTTCTGCCCTTATGCTAGTCACTTTGTTGAGGTTATCTTTGGTCCCTGAGTCTTCCCCATGCACCGCCCTGTCCCACTGTCCCTTTCCCAGAGTCTTATAACTCACTGGTTCCATCCCTGGCTACTTATTCGTGGTTCTTTGATTCTAGTCGGCCCTACTCTAGAGCATGGTTCAGGGATCTCCGGGTGGAGTCATTCAGGCACCAACCAGAACTCTGGGCTGTTAGTTATGATGGACAGTGGTGGCCTCAAATAGTTAAGGCTCTTGGTTGCTGATTGAAAGATTGGGGGTTCCAGCTTTTGTAATATCAAGATGCCACAGTTGGTTCGTAGAGCAAGATCCTTAACCCTCTCTGCTCAGGGATTAGGGATAGGATTAGCCATGCTGTATCATGTTTCTGACCACATCTTCCCAACAAGCTTGGATAGGCAAAGAAAAATAAAACCCTTTGCTGTAACTTATATATGACAAGTAAAGGTATCTTCTAGTTCTTTGGGTTTCAAAGCGTATCTAGTATGTATATAGACTACATGCAGAGTGCCATTACAAGGGGATTTGGTCATCCAGATTGGGTTTTTCATTTTGCTACAGCTCATCTCCATTAAAGTCCACAATATCTGAGGGTAAAACATGATTAAGGATAATATCCATGTTGATTAAGGAGAAGGTCATGACCCTTGCCATACTTTACAGTCCTGTAGTAGCACAGCTGTTCTATTCTAAGCGCAGGAGACGCTGGCTTTTCTTTCCATCTTTACCACACCTCACTCTGTCTGTTCTGTCATGCACATGGTCGTCGTATGTAACAGTAGATGGAGTTATTAGTCAGACAGCGGCATGGCTGAACAGGTGTTTTCCAAATGGGCTTTGAGGGGCATGGTGGCAAAAATGGCCTCTGTTTGGCCCTTGGCCTCTGCTGAGCCATTTGTCAAGGGGAGGTGTGAAAAACCATTCCGCTTTAAGCACTATCTATTCACTCATTACTCATTGATGGAGCGCAGAGGATTCTTCTGTCTGATGGACTCCACACCAAAGCAAAGTGTTTTATTCAGGCCGATATTTACCAGGCAGTATGATTTGAGTAGGTCACTAGGTCAAAAATATAAAGAAGAAGTCAAACCTGCGTAGGATTATTTATTTATTTATTATTATTTATTATTTCTGCGTAGTCACTTATTTTTTAAGACTGTAAGAATAAATACTAAATTTGCGTTTTGCTTCAAGAATCCGATTGCACCGATATTACGTAAATATGCCATCCAGCCATCGCTTATGTCTTCTCCTTTTTTTTCTCAGCCGTCCAGCGAGGACGCATGTCCAGCTCTCAGACCAGTCCAGGCCAGTACCTGCCCAATGGCAACGACCCCTATAATGGGCAACCATATCTATCGGGCTTCATCTCTCTACTTCTACGGGCGGAGCCATACCCTACGTCGCGCTACGGCGCCCAGTGCATGCAGTCAAACAACCTGATGGGCATCGAGAACATTTGCGAGCTGGCAGCGCGTCTTCTCTTCAGCGCTGTAGAGTGGGCCAAGAACATCCCGTTCTTTCCAGACCTACAGCTCATGGACCAGGTAAAGCATCTAAAGACTAGCAAACCCTTGCTGTTGTGATAAAATAAATAACCAGCTGATTAAATTTAGTTAAAAAGCATTTTCGTAAAAAAAACAATATGGATGTATATTTGCAAATAAATGAAACCATAAACTCAAGCACAATCACTGATCTTTATTATGATGTTGCCGGCTCCTAGGTGGCGTTGTTGCGCATGTCGTGGAGTGAGCTGTTTGTGCTGAATGCAGCGCAGTGTTCCATGCCCCTGCATGTTGCGCCCCTGCTGGCTGCCGCCGGTCTCCACGCCTCCCCGATGTCAGCCGAGCGCGTGGTGGCCTTCATGGACCATATCCGTGTGTTCCAGGAGCAGGTAGAGAAGCTGAAGGCTCTGCAGGTCGACACGGCCGAGTATTCCTGCCTGAAATCCATTGTGCTCTTCACTTCAGGTAGGAAGCGTCTACAGAACAACCTGACTGATTTTAGTTGGATGTCTTTCGAAGCGTTGCATGATTCCCAGGTTCCACTAGTTTCATGCGGTCTTGATCATGTAGAGTCTTTTAACAGCGCATGTCGGTGTGTAAGACTAGCGAGAGCTAAATTCAGAATTTAATTCTAATGCATCATGGACAAAGCGTGAAATGTTGTTCCACAGACTGGAGGTGTGTGTTTATTCAATCCCACTCCCACCAAAGGAATCTTGCAGGAATCCTATCCAGTCCCGCCCACTCGCGCACTGGATTCCTTTTTCTACCCACCTGCAATACGAACCTAGTGTACACCGCAAAAAAATATCAACAAATAGCAGAAAGTCATTTCAATCATAATTACCCTGCCCAGTGCACCGTGTCTGATAAGCTCCCGTGCTGTTCTTGCAATCTCACAAATCCATCTATTCTTCTGGCATTGTTCTTGGGTCTTGTTGGAACCCAATCCCAGTCCACACCTCTAGCACAGAGCAGAGTGAGGCGTGATGCTTTATCATCTGCTGCCGGTTAGTAACACGATCCAGCCTTAAGGGCTAATGCTACATTTATGGTCTTTTTATAGAAAAAAAAAAGCTTTCCAAAAAAAAAAGTTCTCCAAGAGCTGCAAACCTTTCTGTAGTTTGAATGTAGTGGTAAAGTTCACTAAGTGCGCTGGAATGCAGGGAGATCTGGAAGGGATAAAAAGATAAGACAGCTGCTCTGACACACCTGATGCTACACATGAAGGGGGTTACTAATTAGGTAATGAGTTAAATGTCAGATAAATTAGATAAAAGTTAGATAAATAGCTTGGCTATACGCAGCATTTATGCACTTTTTGAATTTGGCCACCCTGCCGGCTCGGAACGTTAAAAAAAGCAGGTTTTTTTTCAGCGGTTGGGAAAAACATACAGTACAGTACAGAGTTGCTCGGAATACCGTCCAAGCATGATGCCCTGCAGACCCCGTTACTCCTGTGGCATGCGTGTGTACATCGCGATAGGTCACAAGTGCAATGTTCAGACCTCTAAAGTTTTCCCGCACACCAACTTTTTATTCGTTTTTGAGCCCCAGAAACACCTTCCCAGTCCTAAAATATGACCCACACTCTCCCAAATGGCTCCCTTTGTTTTTTCAAGCCTCCATCTATTATTGAAACCAGCCGGGCGATCGCTTGCCCCTCCCCCTTTCTCCCACCAGCATGCCTGAATTATGTATGCCGAGTTACAGTGAGAGGGTTTGACGCAGGCTGACCTACATAACTCGCTGCCTCCTTTCCCAGAGGGGTTCCTACCCCGTCCATATCGCCCCCAATCTCCCAACTGGAGGCGAATGCCGTTAGTGCTTCATCTTAGTGCCTGGATTTCGCAGCGGTGGGGGGGCTTCCCCATGCGTCTGTGGGACACAAAGGGGACGAGAGAGCACCTACTCCGGTATAGGCAACCTCATGGGAAACTGCACCCAGGCACGCAAGTCTTGTCAGTGCTGACATTATTCCCAAGACGGATGCATCACCCAGTTGCCTCAAAGCACTGGGTACAGTGACTGATGATGTCTTTATATGCCCTAATGTGACAAGGTCAAATGTGACAGTTGTGTCCCTCCATGCAGCAGGGAATGGGTGGAGGGCGGGGGGGATTTTTATTTTTTTTTGAAGCAGAAATATGAAGCAGTTAATCTTTTGTTCCTCCAAACTAAAACTCAGCATGACAACTTATTAGTAATGTGTAAGCTGACGGAGCGAATGAAGATGAGGAGCATGGGTTGAAATCATTTCTTCAGTGATCCATTATACTGTTATATACTATATACTGTATGCTTATAGTGGCTCGGTGGGTTTTATCCCTGGTTTAATCTCTATCTAAAGCAAGCGATGCAGCAGCACTTTGGTCCGTTAGTCCGACATGCCAGCGTGACTTCCGTCATTTTCGTCAACCTCTTAGTTAACGAGCTGAGTCTGTGTTGCAAATGGATCGTGTAGCTGCATCGGATTTCTTATTAATATGACCTTGAAGATCACTGAAAATTGTAAGAAAGGTCATTCATGCGCTTTTTTCTTTTTTTTTTTTTTTTTAATGAACACCACGGATAATGTTTGAAATCAGTTAAACTTTTGCACCAGGGAAACATCTTTGCAGTGTACTCCCGCAATGCATAACCGCTAACTTATAATACACCACCAACCGGACCGACATTAGCACCAGATCCACAACCAATAATTAAACATACCATAACAATATAAGCAGTCTGCTAATTTTGATTAGGACCCTGGAAAGAGCTCCGACCCGGATGTGTGTGTGTGTGTGTGTATGTGTGTGGTATCTGGCACCAAGCTGGTGAGGAGGGGCCTCCATGGATCCGACTTGTTTTTCCAGCACATTGAAAAGACGCTCGATCAGATTGAGATCTGCAGTTAACACCTCAAACTCTTTGTCATCTTCCTCAAAACCATTCTTGCTCCATTTGTCGCAGTGTGGCAGGGCGCATTATACTGCTGAAAGAGGACACTGCTATCAGGGAATACAGTTTCCATGATAGGGTGTACATTTGAGATACAGTAGCTCTTCTATTGGATCGGACTACACGGGCCAGCCTGCACTCCCCATGTCTCCCATGTCTCATTGCCGGTTCACTGGTTTTCATTCTTTGGACCGCTTCTGGTATGTCCTGACCACTGCAGACTGGGAACATCTCACAAGAGTTGCAGTTTTGGGGTTCCCCTGATCCAGTCATTTGTTCAGATTCCAATACATCAACTTCAGGGACAAAATGTTTTTTTTTGCCGTTTAGTTCTGTATATCCCACCCACTTCTAGTTGCCACTGCGATGAGATAATCAATGCTAATCTCTTCACCTGGCACTGGGCATAATGTTATGGCTGATCAATATGTGTGTAGGATAGACTTTCTATTCCTTTATGTATGACTGCATTCCATTGGCTCTGTTCATGCACAGTTACAATAAAGTTGAATTGAATCTAATCTAATTTAATCTAATGTTTTGTCTCTTAATCCCTCAATCCCAGGGTGCACAATAAACACTAACCACATCCTCTCTGCTTCTCTTCCAGATGCCATGGGCTTGTCAGATGTGGCCCATGTGGAAAGCATCCAGGAAAAGTCTCAGTGCGCCCTGGAGGAGTACGTACGGAACCAGTACCCCAATCAGCCCAACCGTTTCGGACGGCTCTTGTTGCGTCTTCCGTCGCTGCGCATCGTCTCGTCGCCAGTGATCGAGCAGCTCTTCTTCGTGCGCCTGGTGGGCAAGACGCCCATCGAAACACTACTCAGGGACATGCTGCTGTCCGGCTCCAGTTACAACTGGCCCTACATGCCTGTGCAGAGAGACCGACCGCTCTCGCTGCACTACAATGAGAACGGGCCTTGACACTATCCAGAGACGCTAAAGCCACCTCATGTAGAACCCATCAGCACCTAATTCGCCAGTCTGTTGTCGGGAATGGAACTCTTGCGATATTCTCGTGCCATGAATTCTTCCGCAGTCGCTCTGCCGTGTTTACGGACATCACGAGCGAGTACTTGACTGCATCACGTCAACTCAAAAGGGCAAAGTCCATTCCAGTCCACTGATTTTCAAACAAGCCAGAAGCCATTAAAGCTGATACCAAAGTGGGTGTCTTTTTTTGTTTTGTTTTGTTTTGGAACTTTGAGAAATAAAATTGTAGTCCGGACTTTACCAGGGCTTTGGTATGTTCGAGTGGAAAAATCGTTGGAAAGAAAAGAGGCCAGTAAGACTGAATATGCTAATGTCACTGCCAAAACACGAATGGCATATGGTGAACTGTATGAGTTGGTGGAAAAAAGAAGAAAGAAACCTTTATTGTGGTATATAAGTTGAGTATCTGAAGGAGTTTCGAAGATGTGAAAGAGGCACTTCATATTTGAAACCAGCCAGGCACCCTTCCTTTTTTTTCTCTACGCTCTTTTCAGCTACCACCAAAAATTCAGCACAACTAGATAGACTTTCTGTAGTCGCTATGTAAGGTCAGTGTATAGAGCTTCATTTTTTTCATTGAGCAAAGAAACCACTGAAGAGCACATCAACAAAAATCAGGACCTCGGCTGTGCTGCACCTGGCAGCAGATATCACGTATTTCATTATTCCTCTAGCAGTATGTTTCAGTATGTCACTGTTGTAACATGGCACTACAGCTTTCAAAGGCAACGCTTGGATTTTTAAACCACGTGGCCGAGGAAAGCATGACCTGTTATATTAGTTCACAGAATATTTCTATAAGAGTTTTTCTTTCATGTATTTTAGGTTTGACGAAAATAAACGAGTCCTTGAAATAAAAATTTGTCCTTCACATATATTTTTGTTTGTTTGTTTGTGTAGTCGAAGTATTATTGATGAAATGGCACTGCTTAAAAATAATAAGGTCCAATCTTGATATATGGTGGGCGTTCGGGGTCAAACCGGGACTTTCGATTGTGCACAGAGTACGAGAGTAAAAACTCCTCTATATAATCTCCTGCTCCACTAATGCACTTATCCCACTGTTTCACTAGTGCTTGGACACTATCAGGGTAGAAAGTTTTCTCAGTACGCCAAAGCCACGATCGGACTGCCCGCTTCATGTCTGAAACACTGGCCTCCCAGGAACCCCTTAATGAACTGTATGGGGGATTTCCTGTAATGTTCAAATGGTGTTGGTGAAGGTGCTGGGGAGTTGACAAGTTATTCATCGATTTTCAAGGATCAGGCGTTTCACTCGCTGAAAGTCAACGGGAATAACTGCAGTGGGCTGCGAGCCACCTTGGACAGAATTGTCGTTCACGTGGCCTTCTTTAAAACGTTATACTGCGTGCTGTGATGAGCTTCTGCGTGCTGTGCTTGAGGTCTTCTGTAAATGTCAATCGCTTGTATGCCTTCATTCACCAGAAATTTCATCAGTGTGAGTCCTGGTTTGACTTGAACGTCCATCGTCATTCAGTATTTGAAGTCTGAGCCATTTGATTTCTAGGAAAATTATTGTGGAAAATGTGTTCTAAATAAATTTCATGACACTGTTAGCTATAGAGCTGATGTAGTGTTTGCTGCTCTCACGCTGGCCTTCATTTATCAACTTGGACATGAACAGATTAATTCATAAATTATTCAGATGAGCATTTGCCCAGAGAATGTGATACTCATTAAAATCCGGTTAGTTGGGTGAAGGTTCATATGCTGCGCTTGCTCCTGAATTTCTTGAGTAAATTGATGCATAATGAGACACGTTACAGCGCGGCCCCACTTAGGAGGCGCTCTTTCACCTTTTTCCTTTTCATTTTGTTGATTTTTTTCACTTTATGCAGTCTGGTGGGCGTCGCTAAATGAACATCATCTGTGTAAACATGCGTGATCATTTACAAGTTACTGGCTTTCTTCATCAAACGAGTTCGTATTAATAAAATCAGAGATGCTTTTGCAAAGTTTGTATGGAATATTTAGGGTTTTTAGGTTTTTATTAACATTTAGTGTTGCAAAATAGGTACATACTGTAACTAATTATAAAGGTTACACTCTTCATCTTCGTCCCTAATTACGTTCATCTTAGCAATGCTACCCCAAAGACACGTGTTAGTACTTCGAACCTCCCGGTTTTGTATGGCTTGTTTGACATACGCCGATAACCCAGAGCCGACGACCTTAAGAAAGAAAGAGTACGCTGTCCGGTTTCTGTCCTCCCCCCACTTTTCTATCACGCCTCTCTTCTTCCTGAACAGCTTATATAAAAATGACTTATGTCTCTATTTCAGAGCTGTCAGTCCCTACCGGACACGGTGACCTCTCCACTCCCTCCGATCCCACGAGCTTCCCATGAATATAAACCACATGTGGTGCGCTACTTGTGTGAAAGAGTGTGTATGGGTCTGAAATGTCACCTGATAGTCCGGTGCGTATCTTCCTTTCGGTCCGTGTGCCATCAACATTTATGGGAATCTGAATCGATAACTTGACGTACAAGTTATTCACCGAGGTGCATTCGGATTGTTAAAAGAGGCCCGAGCGGGTGCCAGGCCGCGGCTGAAATGACGAATCCAGTATCTCTGCCTATAAATCATTCATACTTGGCATTAATAGTCGCAGACTCCACTATCACAGACGAACAGATTGCTGCATTTGCCCCCTGACTAAAGAGTCACTCCTGTTTAACCCCGACACCTCAATCTGTTATGACACGGTTTCAATTTGCCAAGAAATGCGGGTAGAGTGACGTGACTCAGGGGGAGGAGGGCATGCTGTATACTAAGTGGATGAATGAAGATGCCCCTGTTGCTTTTTAGACGGGAATTCTAGCCGCAAGGGCAAGGCACCTCGACTGAACTCGCCACGTCGCAGTGTCCAGATCGATAGATAAATTTAATTGAGGTCACAGTTTCTCCATAAGGGGACCCACTTTTCTGGCTGACTGTCAAAAAGCCAGCTGGGACAGAGCAGGGTTTCTTCTTCTTCTTCTTCTTCTGAGTGCTCTCTTATTTACCCCATAGACAAAAAAAAATTATTGATGTACTGATATAAGGATAATGACAATTATCACAATTCTAGCAATTAAAAAGAAAGCACCACATTTTTAACCATAAATTAAGCTAGTTCCTGTAGTTGTAAACTTCAAGGTCCAATATTTTCCTATTTCTTTAAGAACTTGACATAGAACTCAGAGCTTCTCCAACAGTGTGTACTGAAACTCCCTTCAGTCTCCTTCCTTTTTCACTCCTCTTCCAAGCAGAGCATTTCAGTGTCTATGTAAATGAGCCACTGCTGAGCCACGCCCCTTCAGAGACGGGCAATGCTGAGCAACAAGCCGGGGGAGGGGTATCTTCTTATATGAGGTCACAGTAGGAAAGATCTAATTGGCTTGTTTAAAACAAAAATAAAAAAGGGACACACGCACACACTGGAGATCCATTAAAGTCTAAAAAATGACTGAAAACTAAATTATGCATAGTAGATCCCCTTTAAAATTATAGCTTTACCTCTGGATTGTGAAACATTCTGACACTGGAGACTCATTCCAGAAATGTTGACTCAATCTGCTACTGTATATATGTTCCTATGAATAAACTGTTACTATGGAAACAATAAGGAATGCATTAACTCAAAGCTCTGATTTGCAGTTGCGCTACTGTCAGAGCTGCAGTTCTAGAAAATTCACCATTACCTTCTGACCAATCAGAATGCAGCATTCAACAGACATGCGGTTATACAGTCCATGCATGCATTAAACAATGTATGCACAATAATGAACGCAGGCCGTTGGGGATTTTTGTTGCCCGTGTTTACTGGAAACACCAGTTCGGGCCGAATTAGTGTCCGTCTTCTCAGCATCCAAAAGCAGGCTGTTTGTGGAAAAGCCTTCCGGCTTTTTTCCCTCTAACCAAAAGCCATTTCACGTTCCAGGGCACACAAGGCTGAACGATGACAGACTAATCCGACTTTTCAAGATGAGGGCATGCCTCGTGCGCTTCTTCTTGTGCTCAGCTTTCCTCATGGGAATTCCAAACCTTTCTCAATCCCATGGCAAACACAGGGAAAAGAGCCCTGACGCCAGAGCAACGGAAACTCCCATGCCTTCAAATACAAAGTTAAGAAACCCAAATTCCACTGCATTTTAATAGATGTATTTCAAAAAAATATATAAAACATACGGAAACCCGGCTTTTCCAGCTATAAAAGCTTTAAGAGAGGGTCTGAGTCCAATATGTGGCCACCACATCAATATTAACGTGGGAGAAAGTTCCTCCAAAGCCAGTTAAACCTCACTGCATCAATATTGATGTGCTGTGTTCCTGCCACCTACTGGAATTCACACAGGGCACTGGTTCATGGAAAAATAAAAAAAAATAAAAAAAAGTTTAATCTTTAATCTGACTTTAATCTGAGTGTTGTTATAGAATTTAACATGAGGTTTTTAAATAAAAATATGACTAAATGAGATATAAGAGAATTTTATAAAAATTAAAAATAAATAAATAAAATATAATAAAAATAAACATAATAAGTAGAAATGAGACAACCTGGTAACATACAAGAGCCAAATTCTAAACCAGCTCAAAATAATCACTCACTCACTCATTTATATCTCTTTATCCTGTATACAGGGGGGCTTGGATCTTATCCCAGGAGTCTTAGGGCATGATTTGGCGGGGTACACCCTGGACCGGGTGCCAATCCATCACAGTGCACACACTCATTCACACACTAGGGGGAACACCAATAACACCAATCTGCCTAATCTGCACGTCTTTGGACTGTAGGAGGAAACCAGAGAACCTCAGGAAACCCACCAAGCACGGGGAGAACATACGAACTCCGTGCACACAGACCCGACGCGGGAATCAAACCCGGACCAGGGAGGTGCGAGCGAGACCACAGTGCTAATCACACACACAGAGAGAGAGAGAGAGAGAGAGAGAGAGAATGGTAAAATAAAAAAGTATGATGTATATTAGATTAATATAATATTAACAATATTATCATATTATTATCATAATATTATCGTATATCATTTATAGCAATAATTTTTTTGGCTGATTCTGTATAGATAGCTTGCCAGATCACATTTATTTCTTGAAAACAAATAAATACTACATATATATTATACATATTGCATTTATTCATGTGTATGTGTGTGTGTATGTTGAATGTGAGCATAGAGGCAGTTGCTGTGTGTGACTGTGTGACTAATCATATCATGGCCTTACACTGCTGTCTGCTCTGCTGGAGCACCAATACGATCACCCTGCGCTTGTTTCTGGGTCAGAACGTTAGATATTTCAGATGGTGTTATTTTTAGGCGCGTCTGTTTCCACTTAGTGTATGTTCTCCTCCTGTGTGGCCTGCATCTCTCTCTCTCTCTCTCTCTCTCTCTCTCTCTGCCTGTTATGTCCTAAGGCACCATTTGACCTACTAAGTCATGGCCCGCAGTGGTGTCAGTGGTGTACAGATGGAGAGCCGGAACATCGACACAAAAATCAGCGACCTCATAGAACAAACAACAAGAACAACAAACAAGCGAGGACGTTTACATTTCACCGCCTACATTTAAGCACATTAGATATGGATTTCATTGTAGACAAAAACCGAGAAGAATAAAAAGAAAAACAAATCAGCAGCAGCTTGACTGACAGATGGTGTTTTCAGAATACAGCAGTTAAATCAGGCTCATGTGCTTAAAGCCTGTGGTATTAACCGTGTGCCAAATATACAAGAATTCTTCAGTCAAGTACAAAAGCAGCACCAGTGATCTACAGGAAATGTGTGCTGAAGAATGTACAGCTTCGCGAGTATGTGTATCAGATATAAATGTATATAAAACATGACAAATTAAAGCGTGAACATTAACGTATGAGAAAGATTCACAAATGATAGTTAGCATGATAATAAATCGGAATTAACAGGACTTCCTGATGCAACTCTTTAATTTGATCTAGACTTGGGACCAGCGCTGCATCTACAGTATTGGCTGGGAATCGAACCTGGGACTTTTCTACATGGCGGACAAGAAACCGCCTACTGAGCCACCAGTGCCCAATTGGTTGCCATGATAGTAAACATAAGAAAACCCCTTGAACCTAATCTAATCTAATGCACAAAAGCCACCTTATTACTTGCAAATGTGTGATTATACACAGATATACACTCACTCACTCATCGTCCATATTGCTTAACCCTTATAAAGGGTCGCAGGGGGGGTGGAGTCTATCCCAGGAGACTTAGGGCACGATTTGGCGGGGTACATCAATCACGATGGGATGCCAATCACACACACTCACAAGTCACTCACTCATTATGGGCATACAGTAATCTGCATGTTTTTGGAGGAAACCAGCGGAAACCCATCAAGCACAGGGAGAACATGCAAACTCCATGCACACAGACCCCGAGGCGGGTATCAAACCCGGACCCTGGAGGTGCGAGGCTACATTACTAACCACTAAGCCAGATATAGAGGAAGAATCCAAGTCTCATAATTCCCACAAACTCTAAAGCACAACACATGACCTGTCTGTCAAACGATCCCATTCATCATCAGGGCTGGTAATGGGCCTCACCTGTACCTAATTACACACGCTCTTATAAATAAATCACACACACAGAGGTTTCCTGCTCTTGTGTTTTGTTTCCGTTCATCCTGTGAGCTGTGATTTTAGATCTATACAGTTTGTGCTCGGCATTCGTGTCTATTCGACACGGTTCATCGGGCACCGTGCACGTTTGCGCAAAGTGTACTGAGGAACACTCGACACACAGCACCCCTAGTGGTGGAAAAGTAAACATTTTATTATTGATAGCGTTATCTCAAGTTCAAGCTCAAGCTAAAGGAAATGACATTAATGTTATCTCACTGGGGAAGTGACTCACATTTGAGTCTGTCTGCCTCATGGCTCGTCACTGCACTAGCAGTAACATCTCTAATATCACGGTGATGCGAAATCCTCCTTTCTGATTGGCCAGAATTTGTCAGTTCATTTTCTGCACCAGCACATTTCAAAATCACAGGTTAATATTAATGCACATGTTCTAATACTATATCATTTCTGTAGTTATTAACAAGGGGCTTGTGTGGTCCAGGCTCATGTATGAGATGATATGAAATTTGTGGAATAGTGAATGCACTTTATGTCTGAAAGCTAGAGAGGCGGGTGGGGGGGGGGGTGAGGGTATGGTTACAGTAATCACAGAAACGAATTTTTTATTTTTTTTTGCAAACATTCCAAGATGAAACGTATAAATTGAACAAATGTACAAATATGTGTTGTGGTATGAGACGAATAAACCACTTTGTGATGTTAACAGGGTTCCTGCTTCATCGCACCACACCATCGCAGATTACTTTCCTGTCCTTCTCACTCACATGATGGGCTTCGATCTTGTTCTTCGTTGCGGACGTGAGGCCTTCCTATGCCCTCTCATTGCGTTTATGTGTGTATCAGGGCCTGACCATAAAGCTCAATCCAACTTCTCACCTGCAGCATTGTGGCCTGCAGATCTGTATGAAGGGTAATTGGGGACTCGCATTCTGGGACCAGCTTTGTCTTTGTTTCCCGGCTGAATTCACTGACCCGGACGTGTCAGGTCACAGGAGTGTTAAATGGCGCGGGGTGCTGCAGCTGCATGATTCTCAGCGTTTTTTTTTTTATGTGCTCTGTGTGTTTGTGTGAGTGTGTGTGGGTAGATGTGTTATGTGCGGGTGAATGCATATATCGGTGTGTACTGCATAATAGTAAGTGGCATCTGTGTCGCAGAACAAAACTGTCCCTGTTGACATAATGGGAAAATACATAAAACCTCCAGCTGCTTTAGTTATATTTACTGCATCTTCATTTGAGTTGCACAGAACAATAGAGATAATTATTCATATTATACCACGTCTGTCTTTAGAATAATACATCTCACCAGTGATGTAAAGCTCTCCAAGATGTCCTCTTTATCACCATCTTCTAAATCAGAAGAAACATTTTTTAAAATGTACACTTCCATCTTTTATAATAATAATAATAATAATAACAACAATAATAATAATAACAATAACAATAAAATAATAATAATAACAACAACAACAACAACAACAACAATAATAATAATAATAATAATAATAATAATAATAATAACAATAATAACAACAACAACAATAATAATAATAATAACAATAATAATAATAATAATAATAACAATAACAACAACAATAATAATAACAACAATAATAATAACAATAATAACAACAACAATAATAATAATAATAATAATAACAACAATAATAATAACAACAATAACAACAACAACAACAACAATAATAATAATAACAATAATAATAATAATAATAATAATAATAATAATAATATAGTTAATAATAGTAGTAGAAGGAGGAAGGAGTAATTGGAGATGAAGAAGGAGGAGAAGAAGGATTAAACGTGGGATTAATAGTAGTAGGAGGAGGAGGAGGAGATATAGTAGTATTAATAATAGTAGTAGATGTAGGAGGAGAAGGAGTAGTAGGAGGCGATGAAGTAGTATTAATAATAATAGGAGGAGGAGGAGGATAGAGAACCAACTAAACACTTGCTCTCTTCTTGTTCTTGACACAAATACACACGTGTCCTCCATTGTGTCTATCTGTAAATCATCCTTACCTCTCAAGGCTGTGAGTGCCGTGGACCTCTGACACCCCCCTCCACACACCCCCACGGGCGGATCTGAAACCTGATTCTGAGGCACGCCGCAGCCTCTGTCGGCTCCTCCACCTGTCCCACGGCCATTCCCCGTAGAGCTGTGTGGAAGTGTGTATATACAGTATATGCGTATACATATGTGTGTGTGTGTGTGTGTGTGTCGCTCGGCCCTTACCCACCTGTTCCAATCTCATGGCCACTCCGTCCCCCAGCTGTTGCTCCGCTCCGTTTCTACAGTGATCAGGACATCTCCACTGTCTGAAGCTTTAGCATGCAGCGAGGACATAATGATTTACAGGGCTTTGTCCGGTGATAAGGTCACTTCTAAAGTAACTGAGACGGCTGCTCAAACATGTAAAGTGCCACAACATACTAATTTTATACTACAGAGTGTAGTGTGTATAGTGAATAGTGATGGGAATATACGGGGTGTTACAGCAGGTTAACTATAACAGTAGAAGTTTCATACAATATAGTAAATAAAGATGAAAGATTGCACACTTAATCTATTTAAATCCTAAATTTCTATTACTATGTATTTTGTTATTTTTAATAAATCTTTTGAAATAATGTACTCCATTTGAAACTTTTTTTTATTATTGGATACGAAATTTTTAATGTTTTACCATGCACATCTCCGTAGTCGTTTCACTGGGTTAGAAATACATTAGAAATACATCTTTAATATACACACCAATGCAGTGGAAATATATTACTGGGGGGAAAAAAGGATTAAAAAGAATTTAAAAAATAATAATTATTTTATATATATATATATATATATATATATAAATATATATATAAAAATGTGTGATATGTATATATATCAAATTCCCCTGTAATATATTTCCACTGCATTATACACACACATATATATATATATATATATATATATATATATATATATATATTAGGGCCGGGTCTCATTCATTCATTTTCTATACCGCTTTATCCTGTATTTAGGGTCGCGGGGACCTGGAGCCTATCCCAGGAGAGTCAGAGCACGAGGCAGGGCACACCCTGGACAGCGTGCCAATCCATCGCAGAGCACACACACACACACACACACACACACTGTCACGAACTAACCGGGATGACCAGAATGATGATCGCGCTATCTGTCACGAACTAACCGGGATGAACAGATAGCCTTAGCAGTTAGCCCTGTAGCGTGAATGGTAAACCCAAACGCGGATAAACACGAGCAGGCAGGATAATCACGCGATTTATTATAAGGACTCTCACACACAATGAGCACAGGAAAGACACAATCTAACCCTAGTCCTATAAATACACACTCAGTCTGAAAAGATAACCAAGAAAGTGAGTACTCACATATACTGGAACGATTCCGAACAGACATGGGCTTAACTCAATGACAGAGCGATGTGCGCCGCCATCTTGTTTCCTTTTATGCTTTCAGCTTCGCGACCGCCTTACTTCCGGGTCCTAGTGCCGGTCGCGGCTGAGTGTGCATGACAGTACCCCCCCGTCCAGGACCGACTCCAGACGGTCCAGGGGTGGAGGATACCCGGTGACGGTAGTCCCTAATGAGCCCGGAGTCGAGGATGAAGCGAGCCGGAATCCAGGACCGCTCCTCGGGGCCGTAGCCCTCCCAGTCGACCAGATACTGGGTGCCCCTGCCCCGAGGGCGCGAGTCGAGGATCCGTCGCACGGTGTAGGCGGGACCGCCGTCAATGATTCGGGGAGGAGGAGCAGGGGGGGTGGGTGGAACCATGGGTGAGGTGGTGAATGGTTTCAACTGTGAGGTATGGAAGACGGGGTGGATCCGGAGCGCCGCAGGCAGCTGGAGCCGGTAGGTGACAGGGTTGATCCTGAGTGTTATGCGGTATGGCCCGATGAATCTTGGTGATAATTTTTTGGATTCGGTGTGCAGGTGGAGGTTCCTGGTTGATAGCCACACTTTGTCACCTACGTGGTACAATCGTCCCGGGGGGTGCCGGCGGCGGTGTTGGGCCACATAGTTGGCGTTGGTGCGTCGGATGGCGAGGTTGGCTTGGTGCCATAGCCGCCGGCACCGGCGAACCAACTGTTGGGCCGATGGTACGTCAACCTCCGGTTCCTGGTGGGTGAACATTGGAGGCTGGAAACCATAGCACACCTCAAATGGACTCAGGTTGGTGGCTGAGGAGACATGGAGGTTATGGGATAACTCGGCCCACTTGAGGTAGCGGGCCCAGGAGCGCTGGCGGTCCGACACAAAACATCTCAGGTAGCGCTCCAGCTGTTGGTTGGTTCGCTCCGTCTGACCGTTCGTCTGAGGGTGGTAGCCGGAAGACAAACTGCAGGACGAATCGATCAGACGGCAGAAGGCCTTCCAGAACCGGGCGGTGAACTGGGGACCTCTGTCCGAGACGATGTCCTTTGGGAACCCATGCAATCGGACTACGTGTTCCAGAATCAGCTCGGCTGTCTCCTTCGCTGACGGGAGTCCGGCGAGGGCCACCAGGTGCACTGCCTTGGAGAAGCGATCCACAATGGTCAGGATGACGTCTCTTCCATCTGAATCCGGCAGGCCCGTGATGAAATCCACGGCAATGTGGGACCAGGGTCGACGGGGAACTGGGAGTGGTTGGAGTTCCCCTGGAGTTGGTTGGTTAAGGTCCTTCGCCCTGGCACACATTGGGCACGCCCGAACGAACTCTGTGATTTCCCTCCTCATGGAGGGCCACCAGAAGGCCCGGCCGATGAAGGTGGTGGTTCTCCGGCTTCCCTGGTGTCCTGCGACGGGTGACGAATGGCCCCACTGGAGGACCTCAGTTCGGAGTCGTTCGGGGACAAAGAGCCGTCCGGGCGGCACACCTGCCGGTGCTGGGTCCCTGGTCAGTGCCTGGCGGACCCTCGTCTCCAGGTTCCACTGCAGGGGTGCGATGATGCGGGTAGGTGGAAGGACAGGCACGGGGTCCGCCCGGGGCGTCTCTCGCTCGTGTTGCCGGGAGAGGGCGTCAGCCTTGGTGTTCTTCGACCCCGGGCGGTACGAGAGGTGGAAGTTGAATTGTTCGAAGAACAGTGCCCACCGTGCCTGTCGTGGGTTCAACTGCTTCAAACTGCGAATGGTGATCAGGTTTTGGTGGTCCGTCCAGACGATGAATGGCTCACTGGCGCCCTGGAGCCAGTGACGCCACTCCTCCAAGGCCCACTTTATGCCCAGCAGTTCGCGGTCCCCCACACCGTATCGCTGCTGAGTGGGGTTAAATTTTTTGGAGTAGAAGCCACATGGGTGCAGCTTCTGGTCTGGACCTCGTTGGGAGAGAACAGCGCCGGCGCCCACCTCCGACGCGTCCACCTCCACAACGAACGGTTGGCTGGCATCTGGATGAAGCAGGATGGGTGCGGTGGTGAACAGATGACAGAGTCGATGAAAAGCTGAGATGGCGGTAGGGTTGAGTCGAAAGGAACTGTTGGAGAGCCTGGTAAGTGCAGTGAGCGGTGCTGCAACTGTACTGTAGCCCCGGATAAAGCGACGATAAAAGTTCGCAAACCCGAGAAAGCGTTGGAGCTGTTTGAGTGTCCTGGGTAGGGGCCAGTGACGTACAACCTCCAGCTTCTGCGGGTCCATGGCCACACCCTGGGGCGAGATGACAAAACCCAGGAACGTGGTGGAGTGCTCGTGAAAAGCACACTTCTCCAGCTTACAGTACAGCTGGTGGGCGAGCAATCTCTTAAGGACCGCTCGAACGTGTTTGGTGTGTTCAGTGGGGGTGCGTGAATAAATTAAAATGTCATCCAGATAGACAAACACCCATCGGCCTAGCATGTCCCTGAGGACATCGTTGATGAAAGCTTGGAAGGCCGAGGGTGCGTTACAGAGACCAAATGGGATGACCAGGCTCTCATAGTGTCCGGTAGGGGTGATGAAGGCTGTCTTCCACTCATCACCCTCTCTGATGCGCACCAAGTTGTAGGCGCTCCGGAGGTCCAACTTAGTGAACATGGTGGCACCAGAGAGGGCGTCCAGGGCTGAGTTGGTGAGAGGCAGCGGGTGACGATTCCGAATGGTGATCTTATTTAGCCCCCGATAGTCGACACATGGACGAAGTTCGCCCCCTTTCTTCTTTACGAAGAAGAACCCCGCGGCAGCCGGCGAGGAGGAGGGCCTGATGGTGCCATTTCGCAGGGCGTTGGTGACATACTCCTCCATAGCCTGGGTCTCGTTGGTAGAGAGGGAGTAGAGATGGCCGCGGGGGGGGCTGGAGCCTGGCTGGAGCTCAATGGCTAGGTCGTAGGGTCGGTGAGGTGGAAGGTGGCTGGCCCGGCGTTTACAGAACACTTCAGCCAGGTCTCGATAGGGTGGAGGAATGGCGTGGATGTCGACGTCGGGGGCCTCGGACTCCCTGGAACACGTCCCAGCCTGGGCCTGTAGGCATAAGTCGGTACAGGTCGGCCCCCATTGAAGGATCCGGTTCTGAGACCAGGAGATGAGTGGGTCGTGCTGTAAAAGCCAGGGATAGCCGAGGATGATGGGTGGAGATGATATGGGTGTGAGGTGAAATTGTATGGACTCCTGATGTTGGCCGAGGACGAGAGTGATGGGTAGAGTCTGCTGGGTGATGGGGCTGGATGAGAGGGGCCGCCCGTCGACTGAGATGATTCTCATTGGCTGGGATAACGCCTCAATCTTTACCCCAAATCCTCTGGCGTATGTTGAGTCAATGAAGTTACCCGCGGCACCGGAATCGATGAACGCGGCACTTCTGACCCGTTTGTGGCCAAGGTGGAGGGTTACCTGAACCGTGAGTCGAGTGGCGGTGTGATCGGTGGTGGCGGAGAGGTGTATGGTACCCGGGGAGTCTCTCCTATCTCTCACCGGGTCTGGGCGTTTCCCGGACGAGACGGGCAGGTGGCTCGGTGGTGCGCTGCTGAGCCGCAATAGGCGCACAGTCCCTCGCGGTAACGTCTCTGGCGTTCCGCCACGGTCAGGGAGGCGCGCCCTAGTTGCATGGGTTCCCCGGCTCCGGTGTCAACCACGGCAGGGGGTGGAGATCCGACACGTCCAGGAAAAGCTGTGGTGACGGTGGGTGGTGGTCTTGGTGCAGTGTGGGTATAAATGGATGGTGGCGACAGGGTTCGAGGTGCTGGCTTCGGACGAGAGAGGAGGCGCTGATCGACCCGGAGGACTAGCTGGATTAGCCCTTCCAGTGTGGCTGGGAGCTCTCGTCCGGCTAGCTCGTCTTTGATACGATTAGCCAGCCCCTCGAAGTAGGACGTCCGGAGAGCTGCGTCTCCCCAGGAGGTCTGGATAGCGAGGGTCCGGAACTCGGCGGTATATCTACTCACGGACAGTCCTCCCTGTCGCAGGTGGTAGAGCTTTGTGTCGGTCTCCACCTCGCCCGCGGGATGTTCAAATGTTAACTTGAGCTGACGGGTGAATTCATTATATGAGTGCGCAGTGTCTGTGTCAGCGCGCAAGACTGCCGTGGCCCACTCTGCTGCCTGCCCTGATAGCAACGAGACGAGGAGTGCAATGCGCAGCCGGTCAGTGGAGTACTTGGTGGCATTGAACTCAAACACCAATTCCAGCGATGTTAAAAACACACTGCATTTCCCATCCGTGCCATCCCATTTATCTGGAAGAGCTAGAAAAACGTCAGAAGGGGGGGGGGGATGGTGCGGTGCCGCGACCGACGCGGCGGGCGGACCGCTAGCCAGCCCACTAACCGCCGCCCGAAGGCCCGCGTTCTCCTGCCTAAGCTCCGCGACCTCGCGGCGCAAGGCCGCGGTGTCTCGGACACTCCGGCGCAGAGAATCGAGCTCCGCGGTTAGCGCATTAATGAGCAAAGCATGCTGGTCAACCACACCGCGAAGGCGGGCGTAATCCGCTGGGTTTACTGCTGGCTCTGTCATTCTGTCACGAACTAACCGGGATGACCAGAATGATGATCGCGCTATCTGTCACGAACTAACCGGGATGAACAGATAGCCTTAGCAGTTAGCCCTGTAGCGTGAATGGTAAACCCAAACGCGGATAAACACGAGCAGGCAGGATAATCACGCGATTTATTATAAGGACTCTCACACACAATGAGCACAGGAAAGACACAATCTAACCCTAGTCCTATAAATACACACTCAGTCTGAAAAGATAACCAAGAAAGTGAGTACTCACATATACTGGAACGATTCCGAACAGACATGGGCTTAACTCAATGACAGAGCGATGTGCGCCGCCATCTTGTTTCCTTTTATGCTTTCAGCTTCGCGACCGCCTTACTTCCGGGTCCTAGTGCCGGTCGCGGCTGAGTGTGCATGACACACACACACTCATTCACACACTATGGTCAATTTAGGAACGCCAATTAGCCTAACCTGCATATCTTTGGACTGTGGGAGGAAACCGGAGTACCCGGAGGAAACCCACCAAGCACGGGGAGAACATGCAAACTCCATGCACACAGAGACGGGAATCGAGCCTGGCCGGGGAATCGAACCCAGACCCTGGAGGTGCAAGGCGACAGTGCTAACCACTACACCACCGCGCCGCTGGGCCGGGACTCGATTTAAAAAAATCTAATTAATTAGAGGCTTTGGAATTAATTAATCGAAATTAATCACATTTTAATCGCATATAAATATTTGACCTGAGAACAGTGAGAAGTAAGATTTTTCATATGGATTTTCTGTATACTATTGAATAATGACTGAATACATAAGCTTAAGCAGCAAAATATTGTTTATTTTTGTTCAACCAAGTCCAACAGACCAGTGCAATATTGCCATTAAGTGTCGCAATGGAATATTTAGAAATATAGTAGCCTACATTTCATACATTCAGGCACCCTATAGGTAGGTAGACCTTCTGTAAACTGTTTTTTAAGTAAAACACAAGACTTTCAAAACATTGGAAACCCTGACTATTAAACCCTGATGCTTCCATTCATTCGTTTTTTATAACAAAATTTCCCATCCACATGGCCAACCAAAGCGTCTCATCAGCTTCTTTGTCCATGTTCACTGTGGTTTGTTTTTGTCTGAACGCTAGTTAGTGCTCCAGTATAATCGGTCCACTGAAACTCATCCAGTGAGAAACGTTTCACGGGGCAAAAATAAGTGCGATTAAAATGCGTAAAAAAAATTTACCATCTTATTTTTGAGTAATTAATTAATCGAGTTAACAGCTGTATTAATCCATGTTTGTTGAAATGTTACATAAAATACACTAGTGTTGACAGAAGGCTGATATTCAAGTAACTAATCATTCAAACTAAAGCTTGTGAATTCTACATTAAAATTTTTGTCAAATAACTGACCCCACGGAGACTAATTCAACTAATTAAACATTGGATTATGTGTATTGTATATTGCTTCACATAATTCATTTTCATTGTTCATTATTACAAAAAGGCTTTGTTGACAATATTTTAGTATGCTGAAGTTATGCAATAAGTGATAAAATTTGGTATCAAAAAGTTTCGAGACTAGTTTTGTAACGCACCAACTGATGCACAGTCACAGACCTTCATAAGTCAGTGTGCCAAAAGACATCACCCTGTGTACACCGGGTTGCTTTTCTGACATGCGTTAGCACGTCTGCTATTTCATCATGGATAGCAAGTGAACGAACATGAAATTCTGCATGAAACTGAGCAAATGATTCGACATGTTTACAATGACGCTGTAATGAGTCGTTCGAGGTGCTTTGAGTGGCATGCGTGCTTCAAGAGCGGATGAACATCACCGGAAGATGACGAGAGATCAGGAACCTTCAACAAGCTCAACCTCTGAAAATGTCGAAACCATTCTGCAATTTGTGCATCCTGAATATGGGAGAACTTCCGTACTACTAACTAACTAACTAACTAACCAAATAATAATAATGTATTAATAAGTAAGTCAAAGTAATGTAGTAAAAATGACACACGATGGAACAGTGGCATAGCACTGTGGGCTCACACCACAAGGATGGAGGATGTAGAGTAGGCTAATTCACATTCCCAAATTATACAAGATAATCAGTATAGAATATATATCCATATTCAGTTTGTATTGAAAAAGAATTTCAAAGCTAATCTTAATTTTGCAATCCTTTAACGTGAAACCAAGTATAGCATAGCGTATGACAAATTTTGCAGCGCCGGGATATCAACAATCCAAAAGTCAACGTTACAACCAGGAAAGTCCCCTTTTACACCAAAAAAAAAAAAAAAAGACAGGCCGAGTCTTTGATCACGACAATGACAGCACAGTTTTGAGCTTAACCGGGTTGAAAAAAAAAAAAAGGCAGACATTCCTCTATGGGAAGTGTAGGAACATGCCTGCACTCTCACAAGGCCTCCAGCGTGAACCTTTGACTCGTACACAGAGAACACACAGCTCCATGCAGAGAAGCTTGTTTTTGTCCGAGAGGGTCTTCGATGTGGGAACGGTTTGGATAAAAGCTTTTTATACATCAGTGTGATGGGGACCAGGCTAGGAGAGAGGCAACGATAAGAAAGCCTCCTTCTGACTCCAGCTGATTCATAAAATACAAATAATCATGCTCTTATGTTCAACTGCAAACTTATTGTTCTTTTGCATAATCAATATAATTATAATAACTATTTTGGATAAACAGGCAGCAGAGATGGCAAGCGATGAGGTTTATATATAACTACATTATTACATTACTTTAGTATTTTGTCATGTACTTTATCTGTATTTTACTTGCGAAGTTTCTGTTTGCGATACTTTTAACTTCTACACTTTGCTATTTTTAAGAATCTATACTTTGACTCCCTCTATTGTTAATCAGGGACTCGTTACTTTTCAGCCAACGATCGAGTTTTTAATCTAAACATAAGCTTTTGTGCTGTCATTCACATCATATCGCAACTGAGCTCCACCCCACGCGGGACGTACAGGAACAAAACAATTCCGGTCCAAGTTTACAGAAATGACTGGCAGGTCATTATGAAAGCGCAGACTGGTTAACACATCAAAGTGATTGATGGTTACCTGGGCAACGGATCCCACCCACCCTGGTCTCTCGGTCTCTTTCGGCGCCTTTTTCAAATCTGTCGAACGGATTAGGGTTAGGAAAGATTAGAAGCAATCTAGCTAACTAGCTAACATACTGAGCAAACGATTCGTAAACTCATATTCACAACATATCGACATATTGTTTTATACCATTAACAATGTTGTTTTTTTCTAACAAGCCCATAATTTAAAGGTTTTGACACATATTTTAGACATATTGTTTCTCATATGTTCATATGCAAGTATGCCCATGCTTAGTTATATACATAATTTCCATGCACCTCCAGGGTCCGGGTTCGGTTCCTTGGGGTCTGTGTGTATGAAGTTCGCATGCTCTGCCCATGCTTTGTGAGTTTCCTCCAGGTACTCCGGTTTCCTCCCACAGTCCAAAGTCATGCAGATTGCCGTTCTTTAGTCGCCCGTTTTGTGTGAATGAGTGAGTGAATGCTGACCAGATGTCCTACCACGGTCGTACAATGGGAACAAATACAATGGACGCTATTGGTCTCCATAGTCCCTAGTTGGACTACAGAGGTTCTGTGATGGATGGATTTTATATTATATTATATTATATTATATTATATTATATTATATTATATTATATTATATTATATTATATTATATTATAACTCGCTGTGTTGTCTCTATCTATCTCTACTAGACTCTACTAGCACATTCATACTATCAACAACATAAATTTTAGTTGTATTGAAAATACTTTAAAATACTGTGTAACTCAGTCAGATACAGTTTTTCAGTATTGTTTTTCTTTTTCTCTTTTTGGAGGAATACTTGTACTTCTACTACATTTGTACTTACTGTAAATTACATTTTAGAACATGTACAGTACTTAGTACTTCAACTTGAATAAAATATTTAAGTGGTATATTTACTTGTACTGGAGTCCATTTTTAGCAGAGGTGTCAAGTAACGAAGTACAAATACTTCGTTACCTTACTTAAGTAGAAATTTTGGGTATCTATACTTTACTGGAGTAATTACTTTTCAGCCGACTTTTTACTTCTACTCCGTACATTTTTAAGCAATTATCTGTACTTTCTACTCCTTACATTTTAAGAATAGCCTCGTTACTCTATTTTTATGATCAGAACGCGCAACCCCCACCCCCGGTCACATGATAAGAACGCGTACAACGCACCCCACCGCACCCCCCCCCCCCCCCCCTGGGCATGATCAGAAAGCGAGACCTTAATGCTTTTGTCGCCCCTCACGGTACTTTTACTTTTATACTTTAAGTAGTTTTGAAACCAGTACTTTTTAACTGTTACTTAAGTACAAACCGGATTCCAAAAAAAGAATGATTTGATATGATACTGAAATGGCCAGTCTGCAGTCCAGATCTTTCCCCTATAGAGAACATTTGGCGCATCATAAAGAGGAAGGTGCGACAAAGAAGGCCCAAGACGATTGAACAGTTCGAGGTCTGTATTAGACAAGAATGGGAGAGCATTCCTATTTCTAAACTTGAGAAACTGGTCTCCTCGGTCCCCAGACGTCTGTTGAGTGTTGTAAGAAGAAGGGGAGATGCCACACAGTGGTGAAAATTGCCTTGTTCCAACTTTTTTGGGATTTGTTGACACTGTGAAATTTGGAATCAACATATTTTTCCTTTAAAATGATAAATTTTCTCGGATTAAACTTTTGATCTGTCATCTATGTTCTATTCTGAATAAAATATTGACATTTGCCATCTCCACAACATTGCATTCAGTTTTTATTCACAATTTGTTTAGTGTCCCAACTTTTTTGGAATCCGGTTTGTAAAAAGCTTGGGTTGATACTTCAACTTCTAAAGAAGTATTTTTGAACCCTAGTATCTATACTTCTACTCAAGTAATGAATGTGAATACTTTTGACACCACTGATTTTGTACTTGTACTTTTACTTAAGTACTGAGTTTTGGTAACGTGTCGTTCATGAACAAGCCGGCTCTTTGAGTTCACACTTTCAGGAGAAATGAGGTATTACTGTAGGTATGTACTGTATTTGGGCCAATGTTTCCCATAAGCATCCTGCTTTTTTTTGCTGATGTACAGTATGAGCATTTTAACCCAAAAACAGTGTTGGGGGACGTTACTTTTTGAAAGTAACTAATTACATTACAAAATTACTGTCATTAAAAAGTGATCAGTTACATTACAGCGTTACTTTCTGATAAAGGTAACTAGTTCGAGTACTTTTCCACTGCAGAAAATGAAAACTCCTTTGTGATTCCTCATGTACTGTATGTTGTTTTAGTCAAGACCTTTATAATTATTCTATTCATAATTTGTTACCTACTAATACCTCTATCTTACCTACGTGGTTTTGCGCGGTGGCCGTAAGTGCGGTTCATCATGATTCACCGCGAGTTTTGACGCTGTGATCAGGTTTCCATCTTTTCACCGGTCGGCCCTCGCTTAGTCAAACCGCATCGGTGAGATAGGGGTATAACAGCAGGAATAACAGAGGAGGGGCGAGTGCTTGTAGGACGACTTACACACACACACGCACACACACACGCACACACACACACACACACACACACACACACACACACACTGTTGTTCACAATGTTCTGACTCGACAATCATGTCGTTCTCCCCAGGTATTGACTTGATGGACTTTTTTTTTTTTATTTCCACAGCTCCCAGCTAACGAAGGCACGAGGCATCATTATGCTGCTTCAGTTCATTTTAATTTGGGGATAAAAACTTCTGAGAATTTACAAAGCAAAAATTTGCAATTTACAGTACGAGGCCCGTTCGAGTCAAACTGGGACTTGTGATGAAATTTCAGGTGAATAAAGGCATAAAAGTGATTCACATTTTGATCGACAAAACTTCAAGCACCATATGGTGATGAGACCCTTACCAGACTCCGCAGGGGAACATATGAACGGTGCAGACGTTTTAAAGAAGGCTGTACGATCCTGAACATCGAGTGGAACGCCTGATCCTTGACAATCACCAACTTGTGGTATACAATCACGTGTTTCCTCCGAACCACGTGACGCCAGCCGACCGCATCTTTTCGAACTGATCGCTCACGCACCACTGGTGACGGCGTAACACACTCGGAGGACAGCCCCTGATTGGCTGTAGAGCCGCGATTAATGTGGGAGCACCAAGTACCTCTCATCCCTCCCCTCTGAGAGAGCTCGGCCAATCAGCTCCCTCTAGACCTCATACAGAGATCTGTCTGTGTGAACTGTACACACAATCATTCAGTCGTCTGGGAGTTATCGCCACATCCACCGTACAGTCCTGACCTCGCTCCAAGACATTTCCACATGTTTGGGATATTATAGGAGTTCCTGGGAGGCCGGGGTTTCAGACGTGAATCAGTGTAGCAGGAGATTATATAGAGAAATAAAGGGAGTTTTTACTCTCAGAATTGTGTTCTGATCAAAAGTCTTGAGTTTGACTTTATTTACAGTTGGTTTGATGTCATTTGCAGAAGTTTGGGCCATGACGGAGTTGTTTTTGTTGATTTGTCTTAGTTAGAAGTGCAATATAAATATAACAAGCTTTCATTCTAAATATACCAGGACATCCTACAGTATGTAGGGGAAACCTTGTGTAGGGGATTTACCTAGGGTTAATTACGCTGGACATGCTTCTTCTGCTTTCTCGATGCATTAGTGTGTGTGTGTGTGTGTGTGTGTGTGTGTTATATGTGGACTACGCTCCTTCCTGATGGCATTTTGGAGCTGGATGCCAAGCAGGGATGGGGTAGGAATTTTCAATAACGACCTGTCAGTGACCCCTGGGCTGCACTTTACACTTGTCCCGACGGGTGTGACGGAATGACTTGTTAAGCGCTGTTGCATGTCGGTTGTGTGTGTGTGTGGGAATGAGAGACAATATATGCTTTGGTGTATGTGTATTTGCACTCTGCGATGGTATTTATGTTACACATGCTTTTGGGCATGTGTGTGTGTATATATTTGACACACACACACACACACACACACACACCTCAGGCTACTATGGAGTGTATGCCAACGAAGGAACAGCCATGCTCGACCTTCAAAGCTGTAGATCTGACTTTGATTTTGCAGACGTGTGAGAATGAGCGAGTAAGTGTGTGTGTGTGTATGTGTGTGTGTGTGTGTGCACAGTGTTTGTAAGTGTGTATTACGTGCCTTTGTGTTGCTCTCAGGATTGGCTGCCCCTGTTTCAAGCTCCCAGGGAGATCTGTGACGGTCGATGTTCAAGTTGAGAGTTCATCGCCAGTTCAGAGGGAGGTTCAAACTCCAGTCAGCACTTCAAGCTGCTCCCAGCGCCCTCGCTCTCTCTCTCTCTCTCTGTCTCTCTCTCTCTGTCTTTCTTACGCTTCCTTTTTCCCCTTCAAGCGTTAAGCACACTGCTTATTTTTGACTCCAGGTCTAAAAACACATTTTCCTCCACACGCTTTTGTGCTGCACCAGCATTTTAGGTGGTTACATCATTCATCAGTCATGTGGATGGCCGTCTCACACACACACACACACACAATGTTTAATCCAATTCCTGTTTTCTTCCCGCTTATATTTAAGCGGTGTGAGGACACAATAGAGAGAACGATTCAATTCAGCGTAATCCAAACAAACACATTCTTCTTCATAGCAACAATTTCTGTATCATATTGTCCGCTTTCTCGCTCGCACTGACACGGTATTCTTTCTTCAGGAACAAATAGAACGTGTATGTTCGTAAGACGACTTTTGGATTTATCTCCGTCTGGAAGGAGTCTCCAGCGTCAGCGCTTTTCAATCCACAGAACATTGATGATGAGCGAATAATAAAGAGCCGCTGGCGCGGAAGCCGCTGCAGTAACACATAATAACAGGAACTGGACCACGGCGCAGACGTTCCACCAACATTAAATGGAAACGAACTGTAGGAGGGGCGTTCGAGTCAAAGTGGGACTTTTGGTTGTACAGCGTGATGGCACACAGTTCAGGGAGTGAAATCTTCCTTTAATTCTCTACTACTACACTAATGCACTTATCCCAGTGGTTTTCTTTGTATCTCTGCTTAACATCTGACACGCTGGCCTCCCAGGAACTCCCTGGCTCGGAGTGAGGTAGAGGACTGGATGTGGATATAACTCCCAGCTGAGTTCCTGTAACGTCCAGGTGGTGTTGGTGAATGATTGTGTGTACAGTTCACAAAGACCGATACATCTCTTCCACATGCTTGATTTTCAAGGATCAGGTGCTGAAGGTTCATAGGAGCGCCTGCCGCAGGCTCTGAGCCACCTCGGCCAGGATCGTCGATTCACAGATGTCGGCCATCTTTAAAACTTTTGCACCATTTAAATGTTTTACGGCGGCACGGTGGTGTAGTGGTTAGCAGTGTCACCTTGCACCTCCAGGGTCTGGGTTCGATTCCCCGGCCAGGCTCGATTCCCGTCTCTGTGTGCATGGAGTTTGCATGTTCTCCCCGTGCTTGGTGGGTTTCCTCCGGGTACTCCGGTTTCCTCCCACAGTCCAAAGGTATGCAGGTTAGGCTAATTGGCGTTCCCAAATTGACCATAGTGTGTGAGTGTGTGTATGTGTGTGTGCCCTGCGATGGACTGGCACCCTGTCCAGGGTGTACCCCGCTTTGTGCCCTAAGCCTCCTGGGATAGGCTCCAGGTCCCCCGCGACCCTGAATAGAGGATAAAGCGGTATAGAAGATGAATGAATGAATGAATAAATGTTTTACTGCGGCTCAGAGTTTCATCGCCGTACTGTGCCTGAAGTCTTCAATCACAATTCACCAGAAACTTCCTACGCAAGTCCCAGTTTGACTTGAACGCCCCGTGTAGTAAAACACTTTGGGAGTAACAATTGGTGGTGACAGTAACGCCGATCCATTACAACCAACACGGCTGATTAATTTTCGAGGTTTAAGCGAGTTGCATCGTCCAGGAGTTTGTGCACACGCAGCCTTTATTATCATCATACTGTGAATTACAAATACAATTACAACTAGAAACTGAATAATAATGACGTACCATCTCAATCAGCTTTGTTTCAGTCCTCAGTATGGAGCGCTTGGTTCACAGGAAAATGCAAAATGTCAAAATATCATTAAAAGTGTAAACACCACTTTATAATTCTTATCTATTTCTGCGTGTTCATAATAATTCCTTTAAACATATGACACTCCAGTACACACATTTTGAACAAATGTAAATTGATAGTCTAATGCATTTAAGGCTTTAATACCTCTCAAGCTGTTTAACCCACTCACTCATCGTCTATACCGGTTTATCCTGTATTCAGGGTCACGGGGACCTGGAGTGTATCCCAGGAGACTTCGGGCACAAGGCGGGGTACATCCTGGACAGGGTGCCAATCCATTGCAGGGCACACACACATTCATTCACGCCCTACGGGCAATCATTCCCAGTATGATGATTGCAACGGGTACGACGGTTAGCCTAACCTGCATATCTTTGGACTGTGGGAGGAAACCGGAGAACCCGGAGGAAACCCACCAAGCACGGGGAGAACATGCAAACTCCATGCACACAGAGACGGGAATCGAGCCTGGCCGGGGAATCGAACCCAGACCCTGGAGGTGCAAGGCGACAGTGCTAACCACTACACCACCATGCAGCTCTGTTTAATCCAGCATCTTGTGAAATACAGTAAACAGCAAATAAAGGTTTGTTGTGTAAAATCTTGTGTTTAAAAGCATTTTTATGATTCAGCGCCATTTTTGGACTCATTATCATTCGCTTGCTCCACTTATGATTCACGTTCTTAAAGCACTTAAGGCTAGACTGAATTGCTCTCGAGGCAAAATTGGATGATGAAAATGGAGCTGGATTGATTCGATAACTGAGCCGATGTCGCTGCTGCATTTTGATTCATGAAAAGCGGCCGCGCCGGCTAACACGCAACGCTGCAGATGTTAACACTGAAAGATTAACCCGTGGCTGATTGCAGTGCACCTGACCCGACTCATTTGAATAAGAGTCTGCAGACTTGGCGCTTTGGTCCGGACGTCGGCGTGCGCGTATTGCTGAATTTCGTTTTGCATGATGGATCGAAGCTGTTCTTTATGCTCGCGATCCGACCTTTTGTCACCCCCCGTGAATTAACTAGAAGCATATCAGCTGCGCCGGCCCTTTTCTCCGCCGTCCTATTAGCCGAATGAAGAAAAGTGAGGGTCACCTTTAAGCAACCTTATCTTGTAATTGGGTTCAAGGTTAAGTAATCCGGGAGCAGAGAGGTGCAGGGTTAAGGTCGGGGTGACACGGAAAGGGGCAGCATTTAATCACGGATGCGGGGGGAAGAAATCAAGGCCCAGGCTTTACGTAAAGACACCAAGGGCGCAGTCGGGGGTCGAGGGGCTGTTGCTGGGCAACTCGCACCCCAGCCACCGCCTGCCACACTTTTAACCCTGACTCTAATCAATACATAAAGCAAGGTGGCTAGTATTTATCTTACGGACAAATAGAATTAAGACAGGGCGTCCCTGAGTCAGATGATAGTTTCGCTTGAGACGTCTAATTGAAAGTTGTATAGGGACAAAGGGGACGGTAAGTGGAACGTGACCCTGACAGCTTTTCACTACACTGACTCCGCCACATTAGGTGAGATGAATGGGGAAGGCCGACTCGAGTTCAGCCAGACACTGACCTGCAGACGACACCATGGCCAAGGGCAAAGAAACGGCCCAGAATATAGCAGCAGTCAAGCATCATAATCATAGCGCAAGCACCTGCCTTCCACCGCGCTGCTCTCTTATACTCCTCCTAAAAACCCGTCCGGAACAAGATCTACATTGTTTATAATCACTATGCAATCTTTTTAAATGAAATGAATTATTTTCTCATTTATTTAAAAGGTTTTTCTTTAACACAACGCCCCATTGATAGCAGTGCAGAGGGATGTGTTCCTTTGTCTCACCTAAAAGAAAAATCTTTAAAAGCACACTGCTGCTGATGATTAAGCAGATGATGACCAAGCAGAAGCCGGAGAAAAGGCTTGCACACTCTGAGAATGGAAACGGCGCAAGCCGCAAACGCTCCTACAAGTTTGCATTTGGTCAAAATATGAAGACATGCGGTCATTCATGCTGTATGGCTAAAAATTAGGGCATTTTTATGCATTTTCCCCTTTTGTCCAAACGTAAACTGTCCACGTTTGTCCTGGAAAAATCTGTCCAGGGTGAAGATATTTAAAACAGTTGAACAATGTCGTTTTTGGCTTGTTTAACCACATGCACCCATATTGATAATAAATCCAGAGATCTTGGGGCCAGTGCAGAGATCATGCAGATCACGAATCATTCATTCATTCATTCATTCATTCATCTTCTATACCGCTTATTCCTGTGTTCAGGGTCGCGGGGGACCTGGAGCCTATCCCAGGAGACTTCGGGCACTAGGCGGGGTACACCCTGGACAGGGTGCCAATCCATCGCAGGGCACACACACATACACACACTCACACACCCAATCACACACTACGGGCAATTTAAGAACGCCAATTAGCCTAACCTGCATATCTTTGGACTGTGGGAGGAAACCGGAGTACCCGGAGGAAACCCACCAAACACGGGGAGAACATGCAAACTCCATGCACACAGAGACTGGAATCGAGCCTGGCCGGGGAATCGAACCCAGACCCTGGAGGTGCAAGGCGACAGTGCTAACCACTACACCACCGCGCCGCCAGATCACGAATCATTCAAGTATAAAAAGCATCTAACTTAAGACATGAGCCAGTGAGAAACAGGTGCAGATGATGACAGATGATCAGGTGGTGTTTAGTTCTACTGCTGATGCTGAGTGCTGAGTGGTTGGAACAGACGAGAGGGGAAATGAGGTCGCTGCTGAGGTTGGTACGTAAACACCTGTAGTATATTTAGACACTTTGCAGTAAGACACTTGTTCTCATTAATAATAATAAAAGTAGAGCAGCAGATTCCTTAAAGACATCACACATACTGTACAGTATTATACAATATAAACCCTTTAAATACGACTTGATTGGATTAAATAACCTTTAGATAGACACCAGGTTCAGGTGTCATACTCTCATCTCACATTAAAACAGTGAGCTGAAATCAAGCAGCTAATAGGAGCGAACCTCCTAGTTGGAAAGTATAATCGAACACTATATAACATTATACTGTAAATACTCAATGACGTACTAAATGTGACCAGTTTTACCGGTTTAACTGGCCGAGCGCCCTTTCTCGTGTTTGACCTTCCAGCTGTGACACGTTTATCAGCGACATTCATCAGCAGTCTAGTGTATAAAAGCCCATTTGACTCGTCTTGCCAGAATTTTGGGAGCAAAAAAATTAAACACAACTAAACAAAAAAAACCTTCAACGTCCATTTTTATTCTTGTTTGTGAAGCTCTTGCAGATGCATATTCTGGTAAATCTATCAACAGGGCTGATATCAGCAGGATGTCCGATTAGTGATTAAACCTCATTAATGGAGACATCTGGTTCATCTTCCAGGATTTTTTTTTTCCTCCAATATTTTCCCATGACGACACGTTCTGCTGGGACCGCTGCGTACCACATGACCATTTGCTTCTCTGTTCCATAACCACAGCTACTGTACATATTTTTTTCAGGTGAAAATCGACATCAGGTGGACTCACATACTGGAGATGTGTTTTCATGTTTATTAAAGTTACATTTAATGTTGTGAAGCAGGCTCGATCACATTATGGCAGCATGTTATAGAAGCGTTCAAGTCAAACTGGGACTTTTCATAAATGAAGGTGATTGGCATTTACAGGGGAAAAAAATCAAGTACAATAGAGTGATGAGTGTCTTGATGATCTGCAGTGATGAGTTGCAGGAAAACATTTGAATGGTGCAAATGTGTTAAATAAGACCATACTGTACGTCACTGAATGGCGATCTCAGCCGAGGTGGCTCGGAGAACTTTGCAGTCTTTCCCGTGAACATTCAGCGCTTGATCCATGAAAACTGACAGATAACTTGCCGCCAACTTGATGGAGAAAGAGGCTGTGGGAACTGTACACACAATCATTCACCTACACCAATTTCCACAAGTTCGGGCCATTTAGGGAGTTCCTGGGAGGCCGGTGTTTGAGATGTGAATCAGACAGGCAGTACAATTATGGCTCCGGCGTACTGACAAAAGTTTTCTACCTTGATGGTGTCCAAACACTAGTGAAACGCTGAGATAAGTGCATTAGTGTAGTAGGAGATTATATAGAGGAATAATGTGAGGTTTTATTATTATTATTATAACTGTGTTCTGTTATTCTGCACAATCAAAAGTCCCAGTTTGACATGAACGCATACAAGTGTTAATTATTACGTGACTGACTTTTGTCTGTGTATCTGAACGTAAAGTGATCTACACTTTAAACAAAGTAAGCACATATGTATTTTCTCTCCATATATTTTATAACTCATGTATGAACTGAGTCTAAAGACCCTCGCATGCACAGAGGCTTTGTATAAGACAAACAATTTTTGAAGATTTGAAGAATCAATATTTGTGAATGTTGGTTTCATCACAATCTAACATGCCTTGTGTCTGTAATGAATAATACACACTTTTTAGCGCCTGACCCCGACGTTTTTTTTTTTTCTCTCTCTCTTAGTTTATTGGCTGCCGTGTCTGACCCGGAGACTGACCCTGGCCTTAAATACATTTCAGTGGAGCCGACAGATTTATTCTACAATAAATCACAGTGTTGCAAATGACTGCTGCTCGGGGAAGGTCAGTGTCGGGGAATAAGAAATCAAATTATATGAACATAATGAGTTGGTTCTTGATGTTCCACGCACTATACGCATCATATTTTTAATTTCTCTATAAGGCTTCAGAATGCAGAGCAACAGTATATTACATATTATATCGAATTTAGGGGTTAGAAAGTGAATTAGTAGTTGCGCGAGTCATTGTAAGTATATGCTCACAAATGCAACGAAGCAGCTTTCTAGAATATGGTTGTATTTTTTAGAAATACATGTTATATGTAAGATGTCCTGTTTTTTTTTTTATCCTCTGTTATTACGCAGGTTCACTTGAAAGGCAGGACAGCACTTGGTTAATTTGATTTGTATAAAAAGTCAACCAATGGGGCAGCTTTTCCATGACCTCTGAACCCCGAGCTTTCCAGTTGGCTGGTTGGGGAAGCCACCTTCACTTGACCTCTCAACCCTGTATGTTAATTCAGCAGTCATGTGACAGAATAGAGGCCACACCAAATGCTTTCAAGGCCAGCACTTAATCATGACTGTGTTCCTTTCTGACCTTTATACCTTCATATACTGCTTCATTTGGGGCAATATTCCACATGGGTTCCTACGTACAAACAGCAGCAACAATAAAAGAACTTAACGAGGCAATACATAAAGATCATGCAGTAAGAATTAGAACCTGACGCTGGGCTGTGATCAGATGTTGTTTGATTTTTTTTTTTTTTTCGGAAATGGTTTAAGCTGGGGAGGAAATCTGTCTTTGCTTACAGCTGGATGGATTAAAGGAGATTTTTGTCCCATGGCTGACCTTCAAAGGCCGGCCAGATGTCCTGTGCTGCTCGAAACAAAACCTTCAGGTGGCACTTCTTAACTCGAGGGCCTCTGATTGCCTAATCAAAAGAAAAGACATTTCCTAAAAAGTACAACAACTGTTTCAAAGCGCTGAAACGTATGAGAATGACTTCATTAATTCAACTCTCGCAGCTGGAACTCCTGTCAGAGCTGATGTTACGGAAAATGAATCGATGCATTTTGACCAACCGGAGTCGAGCGATGAGTTGCGCTCCACTTATAATCATTTTCGAAATCTGAGCTGTAAACGCAAAACGTTTGCGAGTCCGGATCGCTCCAGAACATTCCTAAGGCGACTTTAAATCAACATTTTGCACAAGAGAGGCCAGGCCACCCAAACGGAACCCTACCGAGCGAAGGAACCGCATGCTGAGATGGAGGGATTAGGTGCTATTCAGGGTTAGATTTAGAACTTAGTCGTTTTTCGCTAGTTCTCAGGCGTGTATTAAGTTCCATACAGGAAGCAAAGGACAAATATGGACGTACATGTCGAAGTAAAAGTGACTCGGAATATAAATCGAATATAAAAACTATTTATACAACATTACTATATACAGTATTTGTTTTCTGAAATCAGTTCTTATCTTATCTGGAGCAATTCAATGGATACTGATATTTTATTTATTCTATCACTCATCTCTTCTTTAAATCCTCCACCATTTGTGCCGTCGCCACTTTGTACCATCCATTCATTATCCAATTCTCTTTCTCTCCTTTTCTTTCTTTCTTTCTTTCTATCTCTCTCTCTCAGTGGAAGGCTGTCAGAGGTTTTTTAGGAGCCGGTGAGCTGTGAAATCACACAAATTGCTCCTGCTTTACGTCTGGCCCTGGCGAGCGAGGGAGGGAAAGACAAAACGGCAGAGGACAGAAAGAGAGAGATTTTCTGCTCCAACACTTTTGAACTGTTTGTCCCTCCACCAGCACTCCAATAATCACCCACATACACACACACACGAACACACACACAGCTGCAACATGCCATGCCCGCCCTCCTCTTTCCCTTTCTATCTACGCTCAACGGACAAGCCCCCCCCCCCTCCAACCCGCCCAACGAACACATTGATACACACACGCTTGTTCCCATTCCACGACACCTTCCCCACTTCGCTTTACAATTCAGGTCACTTCACTGAACAACTTGGCAAAGTAGCCTCAAGAGGGTCGAAGCCCTCAGAATGCAGCTGATAAAGGGATCACATCCACGAGTGTCACTCAGAAATGTGTGTGAGACAGAGAGAGAGAGTGTGTGTGTGCACTAATGCCACAACCAAACGCATATCATTGCATATAATTATTCAGGATTTCTCACATGGTACTGGATAACAACTTTTTGCTCTCATGTGTAACAGTGTTTTGCCCTAAACAACTCAACATTTGATTCTCGTGTCCGACTTTATGTAACTTTTATTTCCTTTATTACTTTACATTCTATTCTTCAGATCTATAGAAAAGAAATGTAAAATAACTTAAACATTAAATCTGTAATCTATAATTCCATATTATCCATATGACCAACTGAACAGCCCATGTTTGAAGCCTGCTTTTCTTACCTGTCAAATAGCGCCCTCTAAAGGACAAACCCTACTTGTGTAAAATCATAAAGACCATAATATGTGAGCTTGTTAAACAGGCTTTTTAGGTAAAAAGAATTCTAGGTCATAGAGTGGACTAGGGATGGGCGATATGACAAAAAACAAATAAAATAAAAATAAATTCATGACACTGGATGATATGCATATCAATATAAACACATGTCCATTGTAGGAGTTTTGGTGACGGACACGGGTCTGCATTGGCTCTAGTCTGCAGCCAACAGCCCTGGATGCAAGAAGCTTTGATACACTGTGTGTTCTGACAGCTTTTTATCAGAACCAGCATTCACTTTTTCAGCAGCTCTTCTGTGGGATTGGCCTTGATGGGCTAGCCTTCGCTCCTCATGTGCATAAGTGAGTCTTGCATGACCATGACCATGTCCCTTGTTCACTGGTTGGACCATTGCAGACCTGGTGTTTTGGAGATTCCATGACCCAGTCTCTTGGGTGAAGTAACTCAGATCCTCACACTTGCCCATTTTTCCTGCTACCAACACGTCAACCTTAAGAACTGACTGTTCACCCGCGGCCTAATACACTACCTCGCACAGAGAAAGTGGTCATTTCTGAACGGTCAAATTATTGGGCTGAACCAAGCAAAGAAAACATCTAATTTTGAGATTTTGAATTACTGGAACTGGGTTAAGACGCCTTCAACACATTACCAAAACCTGGAAGCCATGTTTAATAGTGAAAGTAAGAGCATTTCCATACACACACATTGTGATGAGAACTCAGAGGATTGGGACTAAACAGCTGTGTGTCCATAAGAAAACCACTTGTTGGTGAGACTTCAGTTTGAGAGCTAGGGAGAATAAAGACTGGACTTTTAGAGTGATGGAAAAAGGTCATGTGACCTGATGAGCTCAGATTGACCCTATTCCAGAGTGATGGGCGTGTCAGGATAAGAAGGGAAGTACATGAAGCGATGCTCCATCATGCATAGTGTCCACTGTACGAGTCTCTGGAGACAGTGTTATGATCTGGGGTTGATCAGTCGCTCAGGTCGAGACTCAGCAACGTTATGTGGAGATAAAATTAAGTCAGCTGACCACCTGAATGTACTGAATCAGCAGGTTATCACACTTTTTTTTTAAATCACATTATCTTTTTTTGGCCAGGCAGTGTATGTCCCATTTCTCACTCCTTGTCAGATGACATTGTATTGATACAGTCAATGATATTCACTTTAACATTCAGTGGTTTTAATGTTGAGGGTGATTGACTCCACCACTAAAACTTTCAAAGTATACTGTAGGTCTTCAAAGAAACTGTTAGCAGCAACAAAGTGGCTCAGTGGTTAGCCTAAGCTACATCAGGTTCGTTTAATTAAGTGTTGAAATGAAAGTGTACACTAGAGGGCGCCGCAGCGGAAGTGTAGCTCAGTCAATGACCTCTGACCGGCGGAAGTAAACAAACCCATTCAACTGTCAGGTGGGAGTTGGTTTTCATGAAGAGCGTGAAAGAGATTCCGTCGGAATTCATCATTAAAACGGTTATATATTTATTTAAGTAGTCCGTTTTGGACTAAAGCGGATAATTGAGAGTGAGAGTATAATTCGCTCCTCTGGATACTACAATGAACCCTTCCTCGGGCAGAGACAGGAGCTTCCTGA
>CM060129.1:21889464-22161964 GCA_030522415.1 Channallabes apus | reverse complement strand
TGTCTCCACTCCTCGAGGGCGAGTTTGACTGCAAGAAGTTCACGGTCACCGATGACGTAGTTGCGCTCAGGGGATGTGAGTCGATGAGAAAAGAAGGCACATGGATGAAGCTTATTATCTTTTAGGGACCTTTGAGAGAGAACAGCTCTGACTCCGGTTTCAGACGCGTCCACCTCCACGATGAATTGAAGGGAGGAGTCTGGAAAGACAAGAATGGGTGCTGTGGTGAAACGATGCTTGAGGTCATTGAATGCTTTCTCCGCTGCAGTGCACACCGGAAGGGAGTCTTTGTGGAGGTGAGTGATGTAAGCGGAGTTGCCACCATGCTATAACTTCTAATGAATCGCCTGTAGAAGTTAGCGAAGCCCAGAAAGCGTTGGAGTTCTCGTCTAGATGATGGTGGTGGCCAGTCAGTGACCACTTTTACTTTAGTTGGATCCATCTGAATGCCTGATGGGGAGATGAGGTAGCCTAAGAATGATGTGGATTCTTGGTGAAATTCAAATTTTTCGGCTTTGACATACAGTTTGTTCTCCAGCAGGCATTGCAGGACTTGACATACATGTGCTCTGTGTTCCTTTAGTGAACGGGAGAAAATCAGGATGTCATTCAGGTAGGCATAAACAAAGATGTTTAGGAAGTCTCGAAGGACATTGTTGATCAGAGTTTGAAAAACTGCTGGGGCGTTGGTTAGGCCAAAAGGAACTACCAGATACTCATAATGGCCAGTGGGGGTGTTGAAGGCTGTCTTCCACTCGTCACCTTCCCTGATCTGGATGGAATGGTAAGCATTCCTCAGGTCCAGTTTCGTGAAGAGGCGGGCATCTTGCAGTAGCTCAAAGGCTGTGGACATTAAGGGGAGCGGGTATCGATTCTTGACCATGATTTCATTGAGTCCTCTGTAGTCTATGCAGGGCCGAAGGAACTTGTCTTTTTTCTCTACGAAAAAAAATCCTGCGCCGGCTGGGGAAGAGGAGGGGCGAATGATGCCCGCGACTAGGGATTCAGAAATGTACAGTAGAGTTCCATTGCCTCTCTTTCAGGGCGCGATAGGGCATAGAGGTGTCCCTTTGGGGGCGAGGTGCCAGGGAGGAGGTCAATGGTGCAATCGTAGGGGCAGTGAGGAGGGAGCGAGATGGCACGTGATTTACTAAAGACCTGTTTCAGATCATGATATTCAGCAGGGACCATGGACAAGCTGGGGATCTCTTCTTGAGACGTGGTTAATTCCTTGTCCAGTCTCCTTGGTTAATTTCTCCTTGTCCAGTCAATGTGGGGGTTATGTTGCTTTAACCATGGGAGGCCAAGGACGACTGGTGCATGGGGGCTTTTGATAATTAAGAGTGAGATATTTTCGGCATGGTTCCCTGAGAATTGAAGTGTGAGTGGGGCTGAGCGGTGTGTAATCCAGGGAAGTTTGCTGCCATCTAGTGCCTGGACATGGAAGGGTCGACTAAGTGGAACAGAAGGAATCTTGAGCTTAGTGATTGTGGAGGCAGCTATCAGGTTTTGTTCTGCCCCGGAGTCTACGAGAGCGTTCAGGACATGGGACTGGTTATCGTAGGTCAGAGTTACGGAGAACAATGGTCATCGATCTGGGAATGAGTCCCCCTGAGTGCTGGGGTCCCCTGTACCCCCAGAATTACTGGGGGTCCCGAAACTTTTAATGGGCAGGTTCGTACTAGATGGCCTGCTTGACCACAGTAGAAGCAAGAGCCCTCGTCGCGACGTCGCTGACGATCCTTTAACGAGATACGAGTACGACCAATCTGCATGGGCTCATGTGGGGTTTCAAGTGTTGGCATGGTGACGGTTGAGACTGGTGGTTGATTAAGAGCTGGGGTTCTGGACCACTGATGGTTCACCTGATAGTGGGCATGTTTACGAACGTCGATACGTGTTGCAAGGTCCATGAGCTCTTGGATCGTGGAGGGAAGCTCTCGAGCTGCCAATTCATCCTTAATCGAATCAGCAAGTCCATGGAGAAAAGCGTCGAAGAGCGCCTGATCATCCCAGCCACAAGAGGGGGCTAGGGTCCTGAAATCGATGGTGTAATCATGTACAGAGCGGGATCCTTGGCTTAACTTGAGTAATTGGCCTGCCACCTGACGTCCTGAAAATGAGCAGTCAAATACCCTCCTCATTTCAGAGGTGAATGCCCTGTAGGTGGTGCAGCAGGGGACCTGGGTATCCCATAGCGATGTTCCCCACTCCCTTCCTCTTCCAGTAAAGTTGGTTATAATGTACGCTACCTTAGACCGTTCTGTGGGGAAGGACGAAGCTTGCAATTCAAGTACAAGAGAGCATTGAGACAGGAACGAGCGGCAGGTGAGTGGATCACCGTCATACGTGGGTGGCGCAGGGAGGCGTGGCTCTTGGCGTGTAGTGGGCGCTAGTGGTACTTCAGAAGCAGGAGATAGAATAAGGTGCAGCTGTCTAATCTGATCAGTGAGAGATGTCAGCATTTGCGTGACAGTGCTAAGCGTAGTCATGATGTGTTGAATATCCTGCTGATGAGAGCCTAATGCCTCTTTTCCACTGCATAGTACGTCACAGCACGGTTCAGTACAGCTCACTTCGGTTCGGCTCAGTTCGGCTCAGTTTGCACTTCCACTGCAGTTTAGTAACGCTTTAGAGTGGGCGGGATTATTCACGTGTCGTTTAGTTGCGGCGCCTCTACTGCCGTGACATCATCGTAAACGCGCCACAAACAAACACACAACAATGGAGCATATCGACGGCATGGTGTTCTTCATTCTTGGCATGTGGATGTTTTTAACAGCAAGACGAAGGAGTTTGTTTCAAAAGAGGCTGATGGCAGCCAAAGAGAATTTTTGGTTAATACAAAAAGGTGCGTGCGATCCTTCTCTGGCTGCTCTAAATATAGTGGTTCTGTTGTGTCTCGTGTCGCAAGTTTAGTGACGCAGTAATGACGATTTTCTCCGGCCAATCAGTGACCAGCAGAGTTTACACGTCACGTTTTGGTAACGGTTCGGCGCGCTTGGAACCTCGGCTGAGGTGGTACTAAAAAAAGGTACCAGGTACTGTTCCCAGTGGAAAACCCCCCAAAAGTGAGTAGAACTGAACCGTGTCGTGCCGTACTATGCAGTGGAAAAGCGCCATAAAAGCGTGCCTTGGTTATGCAGCGCCGTCTCCAGGCGCGCGATATCTGCTGGATCCATAATGGGCCAGATTATACTGTCACGGTCCGTGCAGGCGCGGTGGATCCAAGCACAGAGCGCGTATGGAAAACAGCGCCGGTTATCCTGTGATGAACTATGCACGGATAGTTTTATGAATGAAAGGAGGCGCGGCGCGAGCTTAGAGCAGAGCGTGCGGGAGTGAAGAGCCGGCGTGCGCTGAATGCAAGCCTGATCCGTGGGGAGTAATTGAGAGCATGAGCGTGCGTGGTTCAGAGCCGGGCAGGACTGGACTGGGACCAAAAAACGGCCCTGGCATTTTTGGACATAGCGGCCCACCATGATTATTTAAACAATATGCTGAGGCATATGACACATCAAAGGATATATGTGCTCACTGTTTTGTTTCAAACATTAAACAACAGTAACCTGCATGGAAGCGAATAACCTTGGTAAAAAATTGGTCTTAATTATTATTATTGTTATTATACGGTCTTTTATTAGCAATTCTCTCTCTCTCTCTCTCACACACACACACGCACACACACACCGTGAGTCACCTCCAATCTAGCAAGGATGAAGTTCTACACAAAACTCAGTCTACTATTAAATGTTTTTAAGTCTGACTGCAATAATTTGAGCATTTGCACAGTGTTGGCCTACAAATCCTCCAGATAGCTTACTATTTAGTGAAGATGTCGGCTACACTTAACATTTTCATTGTTAATTCCATGGGCTATCATCATTCTGCATGTGTGTAGGACTGCGTGTGTCTACCTAGAAATCCGATAGTCAGCCATGTCATTTATACAGTATAACTCTGGGGGGTTATTTGTTGTACTGCGTGAAAATTGACAACAATTTCAATCGTAAGACCACTCGTTAATTTGATGTGGATGGCAATGTACCTAAAAGCAGTAACTAAATCAGCATACTATCATCTCACAAACATTGCAAGAATTAGATGTTTTGTTTCCAATCAAGTGTCCATGCCTTTATCACCAGCAGGGTGGATTATTGTAATGGTCTCCTCACCGGCCTCCCCAAGAGGACCATTAGACAGCTGCAGCTCATCCAGAACGCTGCTGCCAGAATTCTAACTAGAACCAGAAAATCTGAGCACATCACACCAGTCCTCAGGTCCTTACACTGGCTTCCTGTAACATTTAGGATAGATTTTAAAGTACTTTTACTTGTTTATAAATCACTTAATGACCTAGGACACGAGTGACACACACACACACACACACCACAAAAAAGCCCTCGGTCCTCCCTACATAAATGTCCCTCCCTTCACTCTGCCAACATTTCGGCTACTTCTTACCGGACTCGTAGCTATACTGAAGCCTTCCTCAATCTGTCCCTGTTGGGTCACGTCTCTCACCACCTCCTCCTCCTCCTCTTCATCTGTATAACTAACGTTGACGTTACTCTGTTCTACACTCCCTTGTGCCGCTCCGGCAGCCTGAGCACTCTGGACCGCCTCTGCACTGCCGCTAGATGTTGATGGCCCTAAATTTTCGCACATTTTGCTGCTTCCACTTGTCGGCTTTTGCGTCTTTTTTCCCGCAGCTTTTTGATTTTGTCACAGGGAGATGAGGGCTGACCAGGAGGGAGGCGGGGCGTGACCTGAGATTTCATTGGACTAGCTCAATGTCTTTTAAGACAGTCAACCAATGTGCCACGATTCGTGTCTCAGATACTCTACCGTTGCGGTAATAAATAAATTGGCCTAATAAACTTTTTAAAAAATATTAAATTATGACTGACACCCCCGGCCCAAAAATGTGCGTCGGCCCACCGGGCATTGCCCAGTATGCCCTATGGCCAGTCCAGGCCTGGAGCCGGGAATTTAAATACAGTCTGTGATCCTGAGTCGTGGTCATGAAACGTGAGCGAGAGTCGATAACCGGAAATCCGAAAAGGCACTAATCCAAAACGTGAGACGTGAGCGAAGTCCGTGAAACAGAGCATGGATCGAGATCCAAAAGTCAAGGCAGAGAAGAACGCTGGAAAATTGGGCATGAAGGCACACAATAATCTGGCGAAGGGTGGTGGTTTTAGAAAGAGTTATATAGAGCAAGGTAATGAATGAAATGAAGAACAGGTGTGTTGAGCCGGTGAATGAGGCGGCAAAATGAAAGCAGTGGGCTGGAGTGTGGAACGGAGTCGCAGGTGATCATGGCTTGGCTTGAGGCGTGGCCGTGACCTGGCGTATCGTGACATTAGTACATTTCTTGCTCTCACACATTAATTGAATAACATTAATTCGCTTACATTCATTCATCTTCTATACCGCTTAATCCTGTGTTCAGGGTCGCGGGGGACCTGGAGCCTATCCCAGGAGACTTCGGGCACTAGGTGGGGTACACCCTGGACACGGTGCCAATCCATCGCAGGGCACACACACATACACACACTCACACACTACGGGCAATTTGGGAACGCCAATTAGCCTAACCTGCATATCTTTGGACTGTGGGCGGAAACCGGAGTACCCGGAGGAAACCCACCAAGCACGGGGAGAACATGCAAACTCCATTACTTCGCTTACATTTTTTTATTTATATTGTACTTATATTTCTTTCTTTCTTTCTTTCACTTCTTTTTTGTACTTCTTTTGTACTTATATTTTCCTTATTTCTTTTTTCCTTTATTCATCATAAATTGTAAAGTAATTTTTTGTACTTGTACTTGTCTTATTTGAGGCTTCCTCCCTCCATCAGCCGTATGTTTTCCTTAGGAAATGGAACCTGTTCAATTTCACATTGTTTTCCACTTTGTGCTGCTCTGAGCACGTTCACAGTGTTTGTCTATTTTTTCGCTGAAATGCTGCACAAACTCAGACGTGTGAACACATGATGGAAATTCAGCAGGTCTGCACATCCTGGTTATTACAGTGTGTTAGGATCCCTGTACTCTCAAAATAATCCCACGCACCTCCATAACAAATGTACAGTACATTGTCTGTGTGTGTGTGTGTGTGTGTGTGTGTGTTTGTGTCTGTGTGTGTGTGTGTGTGTGTGTGTGTGTGTGTATGTGTGTGTCTGTGTGTGTGTGTGTGTGTGTCTGTGTGTGTGTGTGTGTGTGTGTGTGTGTGTGTGTGTGTGTGTATGTGTGTGTAGGTGTGTGTGTGTGTGTGTGCGTAGGTGTGTGTGTGTGTGTGTGTAGGTGTGTGTGTGTAGGTGTGTGGGTGTGTGTGTGTAGGTGTGTGTGTGTGTGTGTGTGTGTGTGTGTGTGTCTGTGTGGTATCCACAAGTACCAAATGAATGTATGAGAACCTCAGAATGTAACTCTGGAGGATAATAAATAATAAATGAAGGTTTCTGAATGGCCATAAAAGTTTTGATTATTTTTCTATTTCAGCAGCAGTCGAACAGTTTCAAATCACCAGTTTATTTACGATATTTATGGGATAGTTTTAATGTTATGTTATCACATTAATTTTAAGAGGCAGGTATAAAAAAAGCACGTGTAAGGACATGTATGTGTTTATAGCTGCTGTAACATACAGTAAGTGAGAATAAGAACTAACCTGTCTTTTGTTTTTGTTTTTGTTTTTTGTTTATTTTACGTACAGTCCAAATCATTAAATGAAACTATAAATGGATGAAACATAAGGCATGTCATTTAATAAATAAAAGATCTCAGTGTTTCCAAATTGCTTTGTTATATAAAAAAAAAAAGAACACAACACTTATTTAAAAATAACTACTTGTGAATTAAAAGCGCCTCTGCTTGATCACAGCAACCCATCATTAATTATTTCCATGAAACAGCACAACAAAGAGTGTTTAATTTCCTACAGTAGGTACACTGCCTGGCCAAAAATAAAGTCCCCATTTGGATTTAAATAAGCAAATGCTTAAGAGGTTTTGAGCGGATAAATACTGCAGTGATTAATGTGTTTCAGCTGCAACAATTATTTTAACTCTAATTGATGCAGTGAGGAGCTTCTTCTTAAACAGCCATGTCGGAAGACATATCCCGTGGTTGAGAAAAAGATGGTACTGTGTTTCAGAAGGATCAAATTATAGTCCTGCATCAAGCAAAGAGAGCAACTAAAGAGATACGTAAAGTTAACATGACCAGAATAAAGCTCAGAACTGTCCAACACAGTCTTAAACCCCAGACGGATAGTGCGGAGGTCTCAACTTATAAGATAAAAAATATTATGTTGGGGCGGGGGCGGGCGGGGGGGGGGATCACGAATCAAGATCACTTAAACGCTTGGTGAAGTTGAACAATCAAATCGAAAGAAAAAAAAATACCATAGAAATCACAGGTATGTTTACTAGTGAAAGAATGTGCTTTTTCATACTAACATGCCATAAGAAAATGAGATGAATCAGAAAAAAAGGCTCCAGTTTGAGAGCAAGGGAGCATAAAGATTGGGTTTTGGAGCGATGGAAAAAGGTCATGTGGTCTGATGAATCATCAGAGCAATGGGCGTGTCAGGGTAAGAAGGGAAGAGCAGGAAGCGATGCACCCGTTATGTCCACTTTACAAGCCTCTGGAAACAGTGTTATGAAATGGGGTTGCTTCAGTTGCTCAGGTCTAGCTAATCTTACTGTATGTGGCAATAAAATGAAGTCAGCTGATGACCTGAATGTACTGAATTACCCGGTTATCCCATCTATGGATTTTTTCTTCCCTGATGGCACGTGCCATATTCCAGGATTCAGAGTGGTTCTGGGAGCATGAGGTCGCATTTCCACACATGAACTGTCCTAGCCTTAAACTCGTTGAAAGTATTTGAGATGTGCCAGAGAAGACTTTATGGACTGGTTCAACTGGAAATGGCTGGAAATGAATGCTACTCTGGAAATAATGTAAATAAATTATTTGACTTTCTATAAGGCTGTCGAAACACCATTAGCAATGCAGCCCTTAATCAGGCAGTTCAATCAAAATATTTATGGTAATCAAAATATTTTTAGGCCAGGAAGTGCATCATCTGTTCTGCATAGCACTGCATATAGACAGGTCCAAAGTATAAGTCTACTCAATGCAAGGTCAGTCATCCTGCCACATGTGTGCATCTGGAATCTGTTCTGTATCCTAACCTGACTTTGATATTCAGTCCTGAGCTGTAAAAAATTTTGCAGCATATCATGCATTTGATTTACTGTCTTGTGCTTTAGATATAACCGTCAGAACCTCTCTGTTCACGTGCAGGCTACATCGAGGAGGCATGCATCATCGCATGCCCTTCAGACTGCAAGCTCAGCGAGTGGTCCAACTGGTCACGCTGCAGCAAGTCCTGTGGCAGTGGAGTCAAAGTTCGCTCCAAATGGCTGCGGGAAAAACCATACAATGGTGGGAGACCGTGCCCTAAACTCGACCATGTCAATCAGGTACAGTAACACGTATAAAATTTGTAAGAAATCTAGCATGAGTTAAAAAACGGATCTAAAATGCATTGTGTACAACAACTGGGGGCTGAGACACCAGGGGTCCATGAAATATAACCGAGGGAGCGTGAGATTTGATTTGTACAACCCACATAATCAAAGCTAATAGGAGTAATAGAAGTAATCTTATGCAACAAGAAGTTTTGGACCCTTTTGAAATGTATTTATAGTGTAGAAAACATCATAGCAGTCTTGTTGCTTGAAGCTGAAACAGTTTGTATGTGATTCATAGACTTGGATTCAGTGGTTCGTGACACTTTATAATGGATAACAGATTCCACAATATGGCAGATTTCAGATGGTTCGACATGAGTTTGGGACAGTTTACTGTATATAGGACTTGCAGGTGATTACATCATAATCATACAATGGTACACTGTACCAAGTCATGGCTTTAAGGCATGTGATATCACAGAGTTACTGTAAGTGACCAAGAACTTCAATCTCAGTTCGGGAAAACTTGGGAAATGTGAGACACCCCTGTATTACATTAACACCAAATTCAACTCTTTTTTTATGGCTTTAATAAAAATCATAGTGAAAAATCTCTTCATGGCTTCGTGGTGTCTGGGTTCGATTCCCAGCCAGGCTCGATTCCCGTCTCTGTGTGCAGGGAGTTTGCATGTTCTCCCCGTGCTTGGTGGGTTTCCTCCCACAGTCCAAAGACATGTAGGTTAAGTTGATTGGCGTTCCCAAATTGCCCGTGATGTGTGAATGAGAGTGTGTGTGTGTGCCGTGCGATGGAATGGCAACCTGTCCAGGGTGCCCTAAGCATCCTGGAATAGGCTCCAGGTCGCCGCGACCCTGAATACAGAATAAAGTGGTACAGAAGATGAGTGAGTGAGGGAGTGAGTGAGTAAAGTGAGGGTCAAGACTTTTGCACAGTACTATATTGCCTCTTTTCCACTGCATAGTACGGCACAGCACGGTTCAGTTCAACTCACTTCGGTTCGGCTCAGTTCGGCTCGGTTTGCGCTTCCACTGCAGTGTAGTAACGCTTTAGAGTGGGCGGGATTATTCACGTGTCGTTATAGTTGCGATGCCTCTACTGCCGTGACGTCATCGTAAACGCGCCACAAACAAACACACAACAATGGAGCATATCGACGGCATGGTGTTCTTCATTCTCGGCATGTGGATGTTTTTAACAGCGAGACGAAGGAGTTTGTTTCAAAAGAGGCTGATGGCAGCCAAAGAATTTTTGGTTAATACAAAAAGGTGCGTCCGATCCTTCTCTGGCTGTTCTAAATATAGCGGTTCTGTTGTGTCTCGTGTCGCAAGTTCAGTGACGCAGTAATGACGATTTTCTCCGGCCAATCAGTGACCAGCAGAGTTTACACGTCACGTTTTGGTAACGGCTCGGCGCGCTTGGAACCTCGGCTGAGGTGGTACTAAAAAAAGGACCAGGTACCAGGTACTGTTCCCAGTGGAAAACCCCCCAAAAGTGAGCTGACCTGAACCGTGTCGTGCCGTACTATGCAGTGGAAAAGCGCCAAAAATGTCTGTTTCTGCAATGTTTCAGACGCTCTGGATTAGACGGCTACCAGATACCATAACAGATATGATCTTGAATATAATATTAACTTTATTTCCATGTGTTTTGAATTGGTTACTGTATTATTATTGGGTTTCCATCTACAACCTAGAAAAAAGTTTTAGTAGTTTACTTTTATTGTTGCTGTTTTTTGTTCTCTCTCAAGCTTCTACAGTAAATCATCAACGAAATTTATTCATAAACAAAATGTTTACTTACTGCACAGTTTTATGAGATGGTTCCAATTCTTCTACTAAACAATTATTGATTTTGTATCAGATGATTACAGCTATTCTTTATTTTCATTTATTTATTTACTTATTCATTCATTTATTTAGCAAATGGTGTAATAAATATTCTTGCTTAAGGCATCACAGTATAATTTCACACTCCTTCTTACAGTATTTGAGTCCAAAAATTCAGGAGAGCTCAATTCCTCCCCCCCAAAAAACTGCATATTTTCCTGGATAATATGAACACAGTGTGTTTTGGAAAACGAGCGGAGGAAATGTGCGGAAACCTGTCAGCATTTTAATTCCTTCTCTATTTTCATATATTCCTGAAATACTTCTCATCAGACCCGAGGCTCCCCGAGGCGATGAGCCGCTCAAGATTTCAGGATGATTTCATTTGCTAAACGAAACATTTCTCTCTCTCTCTCTCTCTCTCTCTCTCTCTCTCTCTCTCTCTATTTCTGACTCTAAGCAAATGATTGGATCTGTTTTTATTTAAGATGTTTATTTTCCACTTGAAGCCTCATCTGTGGATCTTATTTGCACTTATGATTAACCAGTTGTGTATAATTTTTCATATTTTCTATAGATTCTTTGCGTCTATCATTAATTTTCTCATGTCTCCTTTTTTTTTTTTTTTTGATGATCTCTCAAATACGCTGCTCGAGCACAGGCGCAGGTAAGCTCGAAAAATCCTTATTTTTGAAAAAACGTGTCTTTCCCTGCGCACTGAAGCGTGTAACTTTCCTGCTATTAGAGGAAGCAGGTGTTTACGTGCATTGTGTTACTAGACACAGAAATTCTAATTAGTTTTAAGTTCTTTTATTTGGGATGACTCAGCTGTCGTGATGCTCGTTTGTATGCGTGTGTGTGTGTGTGTGTGTGTGTGTGTGTGTGTGTGTGTGTGTGTACTGCAGGTGTACGAGGTGGTGCCGTGCGTGAGCGACTGCTCTCAGTACGTGTGGGTGGCCGAGCCATGGAGCACGTGGAAAGTCAGCAACGTGGACCTGAAGGAGAACTGCGGTGACGGGGTGCAGACCAGGAAGGTCAGGTACGGCTCCTTTAACGTCCTTTTAACCAAATTAGTTTCTTTTCAAAGGCGCAGTAAGTGTTTCTAGACCTGAATCACATGATTTCAAAGAAATGTTTTTAATTTTTAGGTTCAGTTTATTCTTTTTTTCCCGTTCTGGCCTGTGAATAAGCTCCGCCCCTTTAGTAAAAAAATTTTTAGTCCAAAAAAAATAAATAAATCATAAACCCTAGCACATGATGATGAACAGAAAACACAATAATACACACCAAAGCAAAATTTCACGTTGAATTGGAAAAACGGTTTTGAGCTGTTTTGACATTTTATCACAGCAGCAATAAGCACAAAAGTTTATGTACTGTAACATGCGCAAACACTCTTTGAATCAATTTTTACATGATTCAATTCAGTTTGAGCATTTATTGGTTTTAAATGTACGTTACACATAAACCTGACTTGACCAACCACGCAGACAGGTTTTTTTTATGATACTGACCTTTCCCTGCTCAAGGGAACAGCTTACAAGGATTTTATTGTCCTTTAAAAGAGACAGGGAGACGAGCACTTTCACCGTGTTGTGTTTACGAAGAGGAGTGAGGAGGAGGAGGAGGAGTAATAATTCGATCAGCTGTTCAGTCGGAAACCGCTTGCAGGAAGAGATGATCGTTAAACCCCAGCTGGATGGCGGATTTTAAGCTGATTCTACGATAATGCACAGCATGTTGTTTCCTTGCATATCGGTTTTCTATCCTCATACAGTAGCCGACGTTTTTACTATTGCTCTGTTTCTCAAAGCGTTTAAAAGCTTTAAAAAATAAGGTGTTAATTACCATTCATTATCATTATTATCATTCACATTATTTAGAAAGTGACAGATTTGACACCTTTTTGTGGGTCCCAAGAGATTTCATCATTCCAGTTAAAATGTTTTTCCTATCTTTTAGATGGAAATTTTGCATTTTAACAAAACAAAACATTTTGTTAGTTTGGGAAGCAACTCAGACTAATGGAAAGGGGCGGGGCTTCTGGGAGTCCAGACCGAAGCATTCCAGACTCGTTCATCATGTTTGACTCGTCTGGTGTTTTGAATGAGAACATCACAACTGGTGTATTCCGAGTGTTAACACGTCCTAGCGTAATCCCATGTTAACATTAACTGACCTGCTTATACTTACAGTGTATGTTCAAGTCAAACCGGGACTGATGCAATTTCTTGTGAATGAGGACATGAAAGTGATTGACGTTTACAGAAGACTTCAAGACTCTCATAACTGTGTTCTATTATTCTGCACAAGCAAAAGTCCCGGTTTGATTTGAACATTCCTCTTTTAATATCATAGACAGTTGAAGTAAACGCCACTGGACGGCATGTCAGTGTAATATCATGTAGAGATAACAGTATTGATAACATCATACAAGCCTGAAATGATCAAACAGGAATCAGTAGTTTGTATTTCAGGTTTGTGTTTTGTCTGAATTTATGTTTAAGTTGTTTTTAAATTAAAAGTTTTTTTTGACTGATAATAATTAAAAAATGTTTGAACGTGGAACTTAATCAATAATCAAATAAGCATTTTGATTGGGTTTTGTGTTTGTAATAAAATAATAATCAATTATGTAAAATATATATATATATAGAAAATGAATGAATATATATATATATATATATATATATATATATATATATATATATATATATTATTTATTTTATTTTATTTTTTGCACATAAACGAGGGCTGTTCAAGTCAAACCGGGACTTTTGATTGTACAGAATAACACAACACAATTATGAGAGTAGAACCTTCCTTTATTTCTCTATATAATCTCCTGCTACACTAATGCACTTATCCCAGCGTTTCACTAGTGCTTTGATATCATCAAGGTTTTGAAAGTTTTCTCAGTACACCAGAGCCATGATCAGACTGCCTGCTTCACGACTGAAACCCTGGCCTCCCAGGAACTCCTTTAATGGCCCAAACTTATGGAAATGTCTAGGAGCGAGGTCAGGACTGTACGGGGGATGTGGCAATCACTCCCACCCGAGTTCCCGTACTGTGCAAGTGGTGTTGGTGAATGATTGTGTATACAGTTCCCATGTGTCTCTTCCACAAGTTGGTAACAAGCTATCTGTCGATTTTCAAGTATAAGGTGTTCCACTTGCTGAAAGTTCATGGTAATGACTGCAGTGGGCTCATCCACAGATTTATGGGCGTCTTCCTAAAAAACCTTTGCGCCATTCAAAAGTCTCACTGCAGCTAAGAGTCTCATCACTGTACTGTGTTTGAAGTCTTCTGTAAATATCAATCACTTTTACACTTGCGTTCACCAGAAATTTCATCACAATTCCCAGTTTTACTTGAACGCTTTTCGTATTCATAACAGTAAAAAAAAAGGATTTGTTTTTAAATTTCTCTTTGATTCTTTCAATCTATTTGTCCTACAGTGAAATGTTACATTAAAAACACTCACAGGGAAGAATATAAAGATTAAAATCAAGCATATTTGAACTCGCAGTTGTATTATGCCTGAAGTGGGGGGAAATATTTACAGGAAAAAGTAATAATTCCAGCAAACACATACAGTATGAAGGGCATAATATTTGCAGATTGAAGTAATGTAATAAGTTCCAGCTTTTATAAGACATTATACTCTTTTTTCTCACTGATTCTCTTTTTTTAATTTATTATTATTTATATATAATAATAAAAGAGGTCCTTGACTTACAGGTGCATGCTAAACACCGCCGACGGTCCCACCGATGTAGTGGAGGATTACCTGTGTGACCCCGAGGAGATTCCCGCAGGTACACGTGAGAGCCGACTGCCGTGCCCGGATCGCTGCGTGCTGTCCGAGTGGAGCTCCTGGACCAAATGCCAGCTGGTGAGAGGAGGAAAAACCTGTGGGAGGAGTCTCGAGGAGATATACTGTACAACACCCGTTTCCACTGAAATCAAAGGGGGCCAAAACTTTTGAACTTTTTATATCCTGTATCTATTTAATGTGGATGATCGTACATAATTTGTCACATTGCTTAGCGTTATGCAGTGATAGGTGAGCATTTAGGTGTAAATAGAACGCAAGCTCGTTATTTAATGCGTTAATTAAGAGACTTAAACGAGGTCGAGGTCGATTAAAGACTTTGAAAATGTTTGAAACATTGTAACTTCACAGGAAATGAAACCTACGTTAAATCTTAGCTTTATATGGAGTTTTGAGTCTCCCACCTTTTTTCCACACAATTGGCATTTTATCTGCAGCTTCACGCTGGAGACAGATGTTGCTGCTGTTGTTGTTGCTGTTTCCTTTCCGTGCACATGCTGAGCGTTTTCCTGGCTGCTAAATTAAACCCAATTCACTCCTAATTCATTGAAATTAGTTTCCCTACTTCGTAACGCTTGCTCTGTTGATTAATTGGACCTGTTCATTATTTACTCTCTTTAACCACCTGTTTTTATCCATCCATTTTCCGTGTCCTTTTTATTCTGTCTTTCGGTTTGCGTTTATACATTTCTGTGTTTCTAACCTCCGCACTCAAGGTCAGACTTGCTGCAGATGTAAAATGGCTTTTATCCATCTGTCTATCTACCTGTGTCTAACCGACTGTCTGTGTGTGTGTTTACTTCGAGCTGTGTGTCTGTCTGTCTTTCTGCCTGCAATACATACCTTTCAGTCTGCGTCTGTTCAACTGTGTCTAGCTGTTTTCCTGTCTAACTGTGTCTGTCTGTCTGTGTCTGCATGTCTGTGTCTGTTAAACTGTGTCTAGATATTCTGTGTCTGTTTACTTGCGTCAATCTGTCTGTCTGCCTGCCTGCCTGACTGTCTGTCTACCTGCAGTATATTCCTTTGAGTCTGTATGTTTGTCTTTCTGTGCCTAGCTGTCTGTCTGTGTCTGCTTACCGTTGTCAAGCTGTCTTTCTGTGAGCATCGGTTTAAATTTGTTTGTCTGTCTGTCTGTTTGTCTGTGTCTGGTTGACTGCGTCTTGCTGTCTGCCTGCTTGTCTGTCTGTGTGTATGTCTGTTTAAATGTGCCTGCCTGTCTGTCTGTGTTTGTTTAATTGTGTCAAGCTGTCTTTCTGTGAGCATCGGTTTAACTGTGTCTGTCGTTCTGTCTGTCTGTCTGTCTGTCTGCCGAGAGTACTGTACTTCCCATGCTGTCTGTGTCTGTTTAACTTTCTTTAGCTGTTTGTAGCAAATCTGACCTGTGTCTAGACATACAGACTTTGCCTTTATGTCTGTCTGTTTGTCTGTTTAAATGCCTCTGTCTGTCTGTCTGTCTGCCTAGCTGTCTGACTTTGCCTTTACCTGTATGTCTGTTTCTCTGTCTATTTGTCTTTGACTGTTTCAGTGTGTCGAGATTTCTGTTTGCCTGCCTGTCTGTCTGTCTGTCTGTCTGTCTGTCTGTCTGTCTGTGTCTGTTTAAACGTGTCTTTCTGTCTGCCTACCTTTTACTCAGTGTCTAACTGTGTCTAGCTGTCCGTCTGTGTCTGTTTAACTGTGCCTATCTGTATCTGTTTGTCTGCGTCCAGGAACCATCTTTTAGTCTCTGTCTGTTTTTTTAACTGAATGTAGCAGTCTGCATGTCTGTGTTTATATATCGCTTCGCCTCGCTTCTTCTGTAGCTCCCTGTTTGATTAACCTACTCTGCTTGTCTGTGTGTCTCAGCCTGTCTGCCTCTTAGCCTCGTTGTCTCTTTTTTCTGTCCATCTCTCTCTTTCTGTCTGTCTTCGTATACTTGTGTCTATCCTTGTCACTTTATCGCAATCTGTCCATCTGTTTGACTGTCTGCTTCTGTGTGTGTGTGTGTGTGTGTGTGTGTGTGTGTGTGTGTGTGTGTGTGTGTGTGTGTGTGTGTGTGTGTGTGTGTGTGTGTGTACAGTATTTATCCACTTATCCCTTTATCCACCCTACAAATGAACTTTTTATCCACCTGTCTGTCTTTATTTATATATTTCCCTCCCATCATTTCTTCTAACCCATCCATCCACCTGTCTGTCTGTCTGTCTGTCTGTCTGTCTGTCTGTCTGTCTGCCTGCCCTCAAGCGGTTCTACAGTAGATCTTCTGTTCTTGAGCAGCAGTGACTGGTCCAGGAAAGCATCATTAAACTTCGATCCAGCTTTCTTGTCTCATAATCAACAGCAATTAATCATTTCTCACCAAATTACCAAATCACAGCACAAAAAGTGAAACTTGTTTACAGAAACAAACACACATGTACACACACACACACACACACACACACACACACGCACTCTCTGTGACTAAAGAGAACTCGTAATTACATTTATGCCTTTATGCAAATGAAGCTATGTAAATTGTAACTAATTAGTAGTTTTTTTTCCCTCTTTTTTTTTTTGTTTTTTTTTTGGTCGTCACTAATTTCCAGCTCAGTGTTCATCCTTTTGCCTCAGGACCGTTCTGACTCCCGTCTCCTCTTTCGTCTTCTCCTGCTCCTTTTTCCCTGCCGGCCATGACAAGTTGTTAATCACAGTCTATTCAGCTCGGCATCACAGCTTTTAGTGTGGAGTCATGCCCCGCATGTGTTATTCATGACGCCGGGGCAGTTATCCCAGCGCTCTCGCACTCTCTTTTAAACCTTTAAAAGAAAAGAAAAAAGGGAAAAAAGCAGCAAACACTCTCTTATGCTGCCTCATGCTGCTGTGTGGTTTCTCTCTCTCTCTTTTTCTCTTTCAGTATTCTGGGTTATGATGTCAGGGAGATCTTATTATTTTGTTGACTCCAGTTATGATTGTCATCCATTGAGGTTTTGAAAACATCGAAATTACTTAAACTTTTACGATTAAATCGAACTCGGCTTTGTGTTGGTTTTCCTTATGAGCGGCCATCTGCTGTGTTGTGTGTACACTTGGCTTTGAGTTTAATAATGAACTCTAGTCATGTTGTGTGTGTGTGTGTGTGTGTGTGTGTGTGTGTGTGTGTGTGTGTGTGTGTGTGTGTGTGTGTGTGTGTGTGTGTGTGTGTTAAAGCCTTGTAGTGGCCATGGGGATCGACAGAGAACAGCTTACGCACTTCGCATGCCCAAGGAAGGCGAAGAGTGTCCCAAAAGCATGGAGGCGGAGCCATGTGTGTTCAACAGGAACTGCTTCCATTACAGCTACAACATCACAGGTATCATCAGTAAAACATTACAATGGTGCAAACATTTTAAACAAGTCATAAATGATGATCCTAGTTGAGGATCCTAGGCTCGGAGCTTGCGGCAGTCATTCCCATGAACATTCAGGAACATCTGATGCGTCGAAATTCACGGGATAATTGTTGACAACTTGCGGAAGAGACGCATCTGACCACTAACACCACTTGCACATTACAGAAACTCAGCTGAAGGTTATTGCCACATCCCCACTACAGTCCTGACCTCGCTCCAAGCCATTTCCACATGTTTGGGAGTTCCTGGGAGGCCAGCGTTTCAGACCTGAAGCAGGCTCCAGCATACTTACAGTAGAAATCTTTCTACCTTGATGGTTTCCAAGCACTAGTGAAACACTGGGATAAGTGTGGCAGGGGATTATATGCAGAAATACAGCTAGTTTTTACTGTGTGCTTTTGTTCAGCACAATCAAAAGTCCCAGTTTGAACTTGAACGCCCCAGTACTATTTTCGCTTGTTCTAATTCTACGTTAGCGTTTCTATGGTTGCGGCTCATTCAGAGGGACTTGCATGGCTTGTCACACAATAAGTCTAATAATAAACGTTGGGGTTATTTAATAAAGAATGATGTATAATTGTTGATATGGTGACAGAGTCTTGATCCTTTGAGAACTCCTTTGAAGATCAGCAGGAAATGTTTTATGAGCTTTGTGCCTGATATTGTTGCTAGAAAACCTTTCAGTGCCCCGTGGAGGTACAGTATACACACCAACAAATCACATTCTACTCTGACCAGAGTGATCACTTTTTGTTTTGAAATGAAGTAATTAAAAAATAATTATCCAACATTATTTTTTTTTTTGCAAATGTTTCATTATATAATTGATATTTAATGAAAGTGAACATTATGTGTATGCTTGTTATATTTTGTAGCGATGCCGCAGGTGTCCACAGGCAAGATAAAAAAAAAACGAAATGAAAATTGTGGGAAGTGGGAGGGCTATATTCACTTTCTCACCTGCCAATCATAGTGTCACTAGCCAATCATGTGTATCTGTGAGTCCGAATATGCAAAAGTGGGCGGATAGCGGTTTTCTTAAAGTGTTATACACTGACCCGTGAAGCAGCATGAGTCTTGTAGGAAACATCTGGTAGACTTCAACATCTCCAAGTAGCAGCTTTGATTTAATTGGACAGATGTGACCTACAGTAGCAGGTGGGCGGGAACTAGCAGGTGACCAATAATTCCTGGAAAGACTTTTATATACAAATTGCTGATAATTGGTATAAATATAATGCAAATTATATTTTGTACGGGAACCGTGCAGTCTTATTAACACTGCTTTTAATTATATTTTTCTGACCTGTGTGTGTGTGTGTGTGTGTGTGTGTGTGTGTGTGTGTGTGTGCATGACATTCAGATTGGAGCACGTGTCAGTTAAGTGCCAGCGCTGTGTGTGGAAGAGGGCTGAAGACACGCATGCTGGACTGTGTGAGAAGTGACGGCAAATCAGTCGACCTCAGATTCTGCCAGGAGGTTTGTTTTCACAGAGTATCAGTTGTGCAGCATGATTTGTAGGCATGAGGCTATACAGTGTGTGTACGGTATGCCGTATGTGATAGGGATAGCTTCTAATGACTTCTCATGCTTTTAGACTTTGTTTGCATTAGGACTTGGAATTGTTTCTGATTTTACTGTTTCCATTTTCAGGGGCTTTGAGTTTAAAATTTACATTACGGTAATTGGCAGATGCTCTCATTTGAACAGTTGAGGGTTAAGGGCCTTGATCAGGGACCCAACAATGGCAACTTTCTGGTGCTAGGGATTGAACCTGGGATCAGTAGATCAACACCGTAACCACTGAGCTACCCCTGCCCCAAGGTTTTCCATGGAAACCATGGAAACAGAAACAACATCACAAAAAAAGATCAGGCACTAAAGCAAGCACAAAGTCCGAAACATTTGTCAGTCACTAAAAGATATTGTAACCGAAACAATATGATCTATGAATGCACTTATTATACAAGAATGTGTTTATAAGGCACTATACACAACGTTGTAATTATTTATGAAGAGATATTCCACTTTATAGCAATGCATTTATAAAAGATTATCACAACAAATGATGCTATTGACACGACTTAAATTCTGCTCAGTATGTTGTATTTATTCACAACAGAACAAGAACCTATTGTGGATAATTTTACACTGTCATTATTTGATTCTGTGTAATTCACTGGCATGCTTTTACAAAGGTGTGTTATGAACACTGTTTGTAATGCACCATGTTTACACCCCATAATGCATCATAAACATAACTATATACTGTAGTAACATACATTACTATATTGACTTAGCTACCACTTCTTACCTTATTCTGTTTCTCTGCGATGATAAAACTGGCAGCATGCAGGATGTACTGCTCACTAACACATTCAGGAAGTCCTATTTGTCCACCACTGATCAATCTACATACTGTACTGTACTGTACACTCTACAAGCCTATGAAGCTCCTAAATCTCCCACAATGGCCTTTTGCGACTGGAAACCCAATGTACAAATGATGTATTCTTGAAAACACTACTCAGGTGATTAGCATTTGTATCCCAGTGTAAAGATTAAATTTTTTTTTTCAAGAAGGAATGAGTTCTTGGATTGAGTTTTCAGACCCCACATGGTTAAATCAGTGTAAAGGAAGATCATTCAGAGTCACTATAATTAGACCCTGTGAGTTTTGTTTGACGGAATGTTAACCTTGTTCAGCAGTTACAACAAAGATCAATGTGCAGAAAAAGAGGACCTTCAGTCTTATGTCTGCTCACTAATTCTTTCCATGGCTAATGACCTACGTATGAAGACATGCACAACTTTACAATAGATTCATGAATCAAATGCATTGTTATAATGTTTAATGGTTTTAAACTATGGAAAATACAGTGGTGTGAAAAACTATTTGCCCCCCTGCTGATTTCTTATTCTTTTGCATGTTTGTCACACAAAATGTTTCTGATCATCAAACACATTTAACTATTAGTCAAAGATAACACAAGTAAACACAAAATGCAGTTTTTAAATGAGGGGTTTTATTATTTAGGGAGATAAAAAATCCAAACCTACATGGCCCTGTGTGAAAAAGTAATTGCCCCCTGAACCTAATAACTGGTTGGGCCACCCTTAGCAGCAATAACTGCAATCAAGCGTTTGCGATAACTTGCAACGAGTCTTTTACAGCGCTCTGGAGGAATTTTGGCCCACTCATCTTTGCAGAATTGTTGTAATTCAGCTTTATTTGAGGGTTTTCTAGCATGAACCGCCTTTTTAAGGTCATGCCACAACATCTCAATAGGATTCAGGTCAGGACTTTGACTAGGCCACTCCAAAGTCTTCATTTTGTTTTTCTTCAGCCATTCAGAGGTGGATTTGCTGGTGTGTTTTGGGTCATTGTCCTGCTGCAGCACCCAAGATCGCTTCAGCTTGAGTTGACGAACAGATGGCCGGACATTCTCCTTCAGGATTTTTTGGTAGACAGTAGAATTCATGGTTCCATCTATCACAGCAAGCCTTCCAGGTCCTGAAGCAGCAAAACAACCCCAGACCATCACACTACCACCACCATATTTTACTGTTGGTATGATGTTCTGTTTCTGAAATGCTGTGTTACTTTTACGCCAGATGTAACGGGACACGCACCTTCCAAAAAGTTAAACTTTTGTCTCGTCGGTCCACAAGGTATTTTCCCAAAAGTCTTGGCAATCATTGAGATGTTTTTTAGCAAAATTGAGACGAGCCTTAATGTTCTTTTTGCTTAAAAGTGGTTTGCGCCTTGGAAATCTGCCATGCAGGCCGTTTTTGCCCAGTCTCTTTCTTATGGTGGAGTCGTGAACACTGACCTTAATTGAGGCAAGTGAGGCCTGCAGTTCTTTAGATGTTGTCCTGGGGTCTTTTGTGGCCTCTCGGATGAGTTGTCTCTGCGCTCTTGGGGTAATTTTGGTCGGCCGGCCACTCCTGGGAAGGTTCACCACTGTTCCATGTTTTTGCCATTTGTGGATAATGGCTCTCACTGTGGTTCGCTGGAGTCCCAAAGCTTTAGAAATGGCTTTATAACCTTTACCAGACTGATAGATCTCAATTACTTTTGTTCTCATTTGTTCCTGAATTTCTTTGGATCTTGGCATGATGTCTAGCTTTTGAGGTGCTTTTGGTCTACTTCTCTGTGTCAGGTAGCTCGTATTTAAGTGATTTCTTGATTGAAACAGGTGTGGCAGTAATCAGGCCTGGGGGTGACTACAGAAATTGAACTCAGGTGTGATAAACTACAGTTAAGTTATTTTTTAACAAGGGGGCAATCACTTTTTCACACAGGGCCATGTAGATTTGGAGTTTTTTTTCTCCCTTAATAACATAAACCTTCATTTAAAAACTGCATTTTGTGTTCAATTATGTTATCTTTGACTAATAGTTAACGGTTTTTGATGAGCAGAAACATTTAAGTCTGACAAACATGCAAAAGAATAAGAAATCAGGAAGGGGGCAAATAGTTTTTCACACCACTGTATATATATATATTTTTTTTTTTTTATGTGTGTTTTAGGTAGGCATTTACAGTTGTAAAGTTTTATAGTAAACTATTTAAGGATACATGTTTATAATATGGTGTAAAGTTGTAATATTATGTTATATGTTGTAAAGCTTTATATTATAAAATCTGAAACCTTTACAAAATACTACATAACATTACAACGTGTGTGTGTGTGTGTGTGTGTGTGTGTGTGTGTGTGTGTGTGTGTGTGTGTGTGTGTGTGTGTTTGTGTGTGTTTGTTAGCTGGGGTTGGAGAGAACCTGGCAGATGAACGCTTCCTGTATGGTGGAGTGCCCAGTAAACTGCCAGCTCTCAGATTGGTCAGTGTGGACAGAGTGCTCTCAGAGCTGTGGCCTGGATGGTGAGGGCAAAAAATTATTAAACTTTCATATATGACAGTTGTTTGTCTGCAATACTGAATATATTGTTATTAATATACTATTAATGTACTATAATATGGATAATAGGGATTCTGGAAAAGCCTGAACCCTAGGGTTAGGGTTAGGGTTAACACTAACCCTAACCCTAACCCTGTTGTGTGCGTTCTTATCATACGACCGGGGGGTGTTGCGCGTTCTGATCATAAAAATAGAGTAACAAGGCTATTTTAAAAATGTTAGGAGTAGAAGTAAAAAGTCGGGTGAAAAATAATTACTCCAGTAAAGTATAGACACCCAAAATTTCTACTTAAGTAGGGTAACGAAGTATTTGTACTTCGTACTGAATGTTTTGTCATCCAGCAATTCATTGTTGCAATCTTTCATACCCACATATACACTCACACACACACACAAACACACACACACACACACACACAACCCATACAATCCTCCACCCACAGACCAGCCATCCATCCATCAATCTATACTGTATGTACATACAGTAGATACTGTATATCCAACAAGGTTTTCATCCACCCAGGAACCCATCTCTCCAAACAATACTTTAATTCACCCATCCATTCATCTATTTATTCATTCACCTATCCATCCATTCATCCATCTATTAGTTCAACCATCCATTTATTCATCCATCCATCCATCCAATTGTTCATTCACCCACCCATCTATCCATGCATTAATTCTTTCATCCACATTTACAAAACTTTCACCCACCCAAGTCAACAATTATTACATCTATCCATCCATTTATCCAACTACCATCCATCCACTTACACATCTATTAATCACTAACCTTTCAGTCAAACTAACTCATGTACCTATTCATACATTTCTGTCCATTCATCTATCCATTCATTCATCCATCCATCTATTTAACCATCTGCTTATTAATGTGTCCATTTATTCATTATGCCACTCATCCATCAACTGACCCGAATGCACACACACTCATTCATCAATACTTCTATTTACCCATAGAACATGGAGTATGCTACAGTACCTGTATAATGTACATATATAAAATAGATCTAGAGATGGATTGATGGATGGATGGATGGATGGGTGGGTGGATGGATGGATGGATGGATTGATGGATGGATGGATGGATGGATGGATGGATGGATGGGTGGGTGGGTGGGTGGGTGGATGGATGGATGGATGGATGTCTCTCTGTTTAAAGGGGATGAGATGGAGCTGTCTGTCCATCTATGTTATTAGATCTCCAAAGAGAAAGAAAACTAATATTTAAAAGAGCGTTACGTGGCCATCAGGAATATACAGAGAGGAGTGTGTGTTTTTTAAGGAGGTGTGTTAATCCTGTGTGGCCCAAGCACCAGGAAGCTGGATGAATATAAATGCAGTGAGTCAGAGACGGAGAGTGACAGCTCGCAGCAAGACTGGAAGACACAGGAGCAGATAAGGAGACAGAGTCAGACAGGGAATGTGGCAGGATCTATTGTGCAGAGTGTAGACAGTACATTATCTCCCCCAGCCTGCTCTGTGATGGAGGCTGGAGAAATCTGTTTATCCCAAAATCTCTGAGTCCATTACAAAGATCTGTATTATTTCATGGTTTGGTAAACTAATGGAAGTTTGCCACATAACTTTACAAGGCTTACACCAGATTGTTCTCGTGCTAAAAAAAAAACTGTGGAAAAAATGAAGCAACTGTGAGTCAGCAGGATGTTCAGCTGGGTTTTAGTTCTATGAGAGCTGCTTAAAAGCTGAACTGAATTTGTCCCTTTCTTAATAATGCATACCCGAATAATGATTATAAACCGGATGTTGTGTATGAATTATTGATAGCTGATTAAATTAAAACTGTTTTTATTAAAGTATTCAGACTTTTAGTCTCGAGTGTACAGTAGTGATTGATATAAACAAATGTAAGTCTACAAGCATCCATCTGTTCATCCATCCATTAATACATCTAATAATCAACCACTCCATTCATATAACATCACTGGGGTTTAATATCCATCCATTCATTCATCTACTGTTGAAACCTCTCATTCGTCCAACTCAATCACCCACATGATCATTCATCCATCTATCCAGCCACCCCTCCATTCATCCACTAACACATCTATCCATCCAGGCATCCATCCATTCACTGATTCATCAAAACTGCTGTCACCCAGCCAGCCAGTCAGCCTCTGGTTCACACAATAATCTATTCACCCATCTACTGTACTTTGCTATGCAGGTTACCAACTATCCATCCCTCCATCTATTCATCTATCCACTCACCCAATAACCTATACATTAATACATGTACCTCCAGCCTTTCATACACACACTAAGGCATTTCTGCTACTAACCCATATATTTACCCAACCATCCATCCATCCATCCATCCATCCATCCATCCATCCAACCAACCATCCATCCATCCAACCAACCATCCATCCATCCATCCATCCATTCATTCACCAACCATAAAAGCATCAATTTATCCATTCATCTATACAGTAAATTCATCAATCTGTCCATTTTTACAAACCATCCATCCCAACATCTTTACCCACAAACATGCTGTATCCATTCATCCACCCATTCATCCAACTATCCATCTGTTCGATCAGCTACATAGCCATGATCCATCCAGCCATCTTTTCACTTGTGCAGCCAAACAGCCATCCATCTATTCATCCAGTCATCCACCTATTTATTCACCTGTCTCACAAATTAACTACTTATCCATGCATCCATCCATCCTTTTATTCGCCCACTAACAAATATCTATAACCAACATATTTAGCTACCTACTGTACTCATTCATCCACCACTCAATTCCCCTATCCATAAAAACAGCTATCCATCCAACCATCTATTAATCCAAACATCCATCCATCCATCTATTTTTTCAAACTTCATCCATCCGTCCACTTTTTCAAACTCCATCCATTCCAACTCATTTACCAACATGTCTATCCATTTGTGCACCCATTAATCCATCCATCTGTCCACTTTTACAAACCATCCTTCTCAACTCCTTTACCCACACACACATCCATTCATCCATTCATTTACTCATCTACTTATCTATTATCATTCCACCTATCAATTTACCTATCCATCCATTCATCCACACATTGATTTACCTGTCCTACAAATCAGCAACCCATCCATCCATCCATCTATTCACCCACTAACACATCTCTCTAACCAACCCATGCAACCATCTATACAGACATCCACCAATCCATTCATCTGTCCAGCCAACCAAATATCCATCCACACATCTGTACATCCATCCATTAATCCACCCATTCGTTCATCTATCCAGCTAATCAACTACCCATGCACCCAACCATCCTCACTCATCCTTCCATCCATCTTTCCATCCTGCTGTACCTGTCATACACACCCAATCTGCGCCCGGCACTAGGACCCGGAAGTAAGACGGGCGCAAAACCAGGAAGTATAAAGGAGGTAAACAAACGATAGCTTACCGCTCAGTCATTGAGTTCGGCCCATGTCAGCTCCAGGTATCGTTTCAGCAAACCGTGAGTACTCACATGTTGGTTCCGTTGTCTTTGCTATTGTGTGTGTATTTTTAGGACGCGGGTTAAATTTGTGTTTTTCCCTTGCTCCGTTTTTGTGAGAGTCCTTAAACTAAATCGCGTGGCGATCCTGCCTACTCGCTTCTTTCCGCGTTTGGGTTTATCCTCCACGCTACATTGGGCTAACCGCTAAAGCTACGTCTTCTGGTCACCTCAGGTTAGTCCATCTGACAGAATGACTGAGCCTTCCGCGGTAAACCCAGCGGATTATGCGAGTCTCTGCGACGTTGTAGATCAGCATGCGGCGCTAATTAATCAGCTAACCGGGGATCTCGCTTCTCTCCGCCGCGAGGTCGCTGAGCTCCGGCGGGAGAATACGGATCTCCGCGCAGCTGTTGATGGCGTCACTGCTCGATCGCACGCCGCGGGGGCCGCGGCGCCGCATCATCCCCCCCCCCCTCCTTCTGATGTTTTTCTTTCTCTCCCAGAGAAGTGGAATGGCACGGACGGGAAGTGCAGCGTTTTTCTGACAGCTCTCGATCTGGTGTTTGAGTTCAATGCCACCAAGTACTCCACCGATCGCCTTCGCATTGCTCTTCTCGTCTCGTTGCTAAAAGGGCAGGCAGCTGAGTGGGCCACGGCAGTTCTACAGGCAGATACGGACACCGCCCACTCTTACAATGAGTTCACCCACCAACTCAAACTCACCTTTGAACACCCAGCGGGCGAGGTGGAGACCGACACCAGGCTTTATCATCTGAGGCAGGGAGGATTGCCCGTGAGCCGCTATACGGCCGAATTTCGAACTCTCGCCGTTCAAACCACGTGGGGCGACGCAGCGCTCCGGACATCCTACTACGAGGGACTGGCTTCGCGAATCAAGGACGAACTAGCCGGGCGAGAGCTTCCTGCGACCCTAGAGGGCCTGATCCAATTAGCTCTCCGGATCGACCAGCGCCTCCTCTCTCGTCCGAGGCCAGCCCCTCGCACCCTGCCACCTGCATCCACCTTCGCCGTCACTACGTCACGACCTGCACCCGTCTTCACCGTCACCACTCCACGTCCCGCAGACTCCGTCACCTACACCACCCCGGGATATGTCGGTTCTCCACCTCCTGCCGTGGTTGACACCGGAGCCGGGGAACCCATGCAACTAGGACGCGCCTCCTTGACCGCTGCAGAACGGGAGAGACGCTTCCGTGAGGGGCTCTGTGCCTATTGCGGGTCAGCTACACATCACCGGGCAACCTGTCCTCACAGACCGGGAAACGCCCAGGCCCGGTGAGAGGAGAGAGATACTCGCCGGGTCACCTTCGTCTCTCCGCCATCACCACCAACTCCTCCCGTCTCACGGTTCAGGTAAACCTCCAGGTTGGCCACAAACGAGTCCGAAGTGCTGCGTTCATCGACTCCGGGGCAGCAGGTAACTTCATTGACTCTTCATACGCCAAAAAACTGGGGGTAAAACTCGAGGCGTTATCCCAGCCCGTTCGCATCACCTCTGTCGACGGTCGCCCCCTCTCCACCAGCCCAATCAGCACCCGAACCGAACCCATCACCGTCTCCATCAACCAACACCATGAACAGTTAAAATTTTTCGTCACCTCCATCTCATCACCACCCATCATCCTTGGTCATCCCTGGCTGCTTCAGCATGACCCTCTAATCTCCTGGACCCAAAACCGGATCCTCCAGTGGGGTGCGACCTGCAACGAACTATGCCTACGGGCAGCGGCTGGGACGTGCTCTAGGGAGTCCGAGGCCCCCGACGTCGACACCAACGCTGTCCCCGAACCATATCGAGACCTGGCGGAGGTCTTCTGTAAACGACGGGCTACCCATCTTCCTCCTCATCGCCCCTACGACCTCGCTATTGACCTCCAACCTGGTATGGTCCCACCCCGCGGCCACCTCTATTCGCTCACCTCCACCGAGACTAAGGTGATGGAGGAATACGTCACCAACGCCCTGCGCCAAGGCACCATCAGACCATCCTCCTCACCTGCTGCCGCGGGGTTCTTCTTCGTGAAGAAAAAAGGAGGCGAACTTCGCCCCTGTGTCGACTATCGGGGGCTCAACAACATCACCGTCAAAAACCGACATCCTCTGCCTCTTACCAACTCAGCCCTGGACGCCCTCTCTGGCGCCACCATTTTTACGAAGTTGGACCTCCGGAGCGCCTACAACTTGGTGCGCATCAGAGAGGGCGATGAGTGGAAGACGGCCTTCATTACACCCACCGGACATTACGAAACCCTTGTCATGCCATTTGGACTGTGCAATGCCCCCGCCGCATTCCAACATCTAATCAACGATGTCCTTCGTGACATGCTCGGCCGGTGGGCATTCGCCTACCTGGATGATATTTTAATCTACTCAAGAACTATGGAAGAACACACCCAGCACGTCAGAGCGGTTCTCAAGAGATTACTCGCCCACCAACTGTACTGTAAGTTGGAAAAGTGCGCTTTTCACGAGCGCTCCACCACGTTCCTGGGTTTTGTCATCTCGCCCCAGGGTGTGGCCATGGACCCGCAGAAGCTAGAGGTTGTGCGTCATTGGCCCCTACCCAAGACCCTTAAGCAGCTTCAACGGTTTCTCGGGTTTGCGAATTTCTATCGTCGCTTTATCCGGGGCTACAGTACAGTTGCCGCCCCCCTAACCGCCCTGACACGTCCTTCACCCCTTCCATTTCACCTCAACCCGGCCGCCATCTCTGCCTTCCGGTCACTGTGTCACCGTTTCACCACTGCACCGATTCTCCACCATCCAGATGCCAGTCAACCATTCGTTGTAGAGGTGGATGCTTCAGATGTGGGCGCTGGAGCTATCCTCTCGCAACAAGGTCCAGATCAAAAGCTACACCCATGTAGCTTTTTCTCCAGAAAATTCAATCCCACTCAGCAGCGATACGGGGTAGGGGACCGCGAGCTGTTGGCCATAAAGTGGGCTCTGGAGGAATGGCGTCACTGGCTCCAGGGCGTCAGCGAGCCATTCATAATCTGGACAGACCATCAAAATCTCATCACCATAAAGACAATAAAGCAACTAAACCCACGACAGGCACGGTGGGCCCTCTTTTTTGAAAATTATAACTTTCACCTCTCATACCGCCCGGGGTCCAAAAACACCAAAGCAGACGCCCTCTCACGACAACTAGAGGTGGATCTCCCCCGGACGGACCCCGCGTCGGTTCTTCCCTCCACCAGGATCATCGCCCCCCTCCAACTGGACCTGGAAACGAGAGTCCGCCAGGCACAAGGTACAGAGACCGAACCGGCAGGTGTGCCACCTGGACGACTCTTCGTGCCCGAGGTGATTAGACCCGAGGTCCTCCAATGGGGGCACTCATCACCCATCTCAGGACATCCGGGCACCCGACGATCCCTCCAATTTCTTCAGCGCGACTTCTGGTGGCCGTCCATGACGAGGGACGTCCGAGAGTTCGTTCAGGCATGCCCCGTGTGCGCCAGGGCCAAAAGCTCCAATCAACCAACTCCGGGAGAACTACAACCACTCCCAGTTCCTCGACGGCCCTGGACGCACATCGCCGTCGACTTCATCACGGGCCTGCCGGCCTCCGAAGGAAAGGACACCATCCTCACAATCGTGGATCGGTTCTCTAAAACCGTGCATCTGGTGGCTCTCGCCGGACTCCCGTCAGCTAAGGAGACAGCAGAGTTGATATTAGAGCACGTAGTCCGTCTGCATGGGTTCCCCAAGGACATCGTCTCGGACAGAGGGCCCCAGTTCACAGCCCGGTTCTGGAAGGCCTTCTGCCGTCTGATCGACTCCACCTGCAGTCTGTCCTCCGGATACCACCCACAGACTAACGGTCAGACGGAGCGGACCAACCAACAACTGGAGCGCTATCTGAGATGTTTCGTAGCAGACCGGCAGCGCTCCTGGGCCCGCTACCTCATCTGGGCTGAGTTATCACATAACCTCCACATCTCCTCAGCCACCAACCTAAGTCCATTTGAGGTATGTCACGGTTTCCAACCTTCCGTGTTCAACCACCCTGAACCGGAGGTTGATGTACCGTCGGCCCAACAGTTGGTCCGCAGATGTCGGCGGCTCTGGATCACGACCAACCGGGCCATTCAACGTGCTAACATCCGTTACACCCACCAACACCGCCGTCGACATCCCCCGGGACGACTGTACCACGTAGGTGACAAGGTATGGCTTTCCTCAAAAAACCTCCACCTTCACACCGAGTCCAAGAAGCTCTCCCCCAGGTTCATCGGACCATACCGCATCACCCACAAAATCAATCCTGTCACCTACCGGCTCCAGCTGCCTGCGGCGCTCCGGATTCACCCAGTATTCCACCTGTCCCAATTCAAACCCTTCATCACCTCGCCAATGATTCCACCCACCCCCCCAGCTCCTCCTCCCCGGATCATCGACGGCGGTCCCGCCTACACCGTGCGCCGAATCCTCGATTCGCGCCCTCGGGGCAAAGGTATGCAATACCTGGTGGACTGGGAGGGCTATGGCCCCGAGGAGCGATCTTGGATCCCGGCCCGGTTCATTCTCGACCCTCAGCTAATTCGGGACTACCGTCACAGGGTATCCTCCACCCCAGGACCGTCAGGAGCCAGTCCTGGACAGGGGGGTACTGTCATACACACCCAATCTGCGCCCGGCACTAGGACCCGGAAGTAAGACGGGCGCAAAACCAGGAAGTATAAAGGAGGTAAACAAACGATAGCTTACCGCTCAGTCATTGAGTTCGGCCCATGTCAGCTCCAGGTATCGTTTCAGCAAACCGTGAGTACTCACATGTTGGTTCCGTTGTCTTTGCTATTGTGTGTGTATTTTTAGGACGCGGGTTAAATTTGTGTTTTTCCCTTGCTCCGTTTTTGTGAGAGTCCTTAAACTAAATCGCGTGGCGATCCTGCCTACTCGCTTCTTTCCGCGTTTGGGTTTATCCTCCACGCTACATTGGGCTAACCGCTAAAGCTACGTCTTCTGGTCACCTCAGGTTAGTCCATCTGACAGTACCACATGGTTTATACATGTATCAATGTTACCCGATATAGAGTTGTGATATTCAGAGCAGAAGTGGAGCTGCACTGTGCAGGGAAGTTGCTGCCGCAGGTTCCTCGTCTATGCCCGAAGGGACTCGGTGTCTTTTTCTCCACCTCCTGATTTGCATTTCAGTCAGAATACAATGTAGCCAATGCAGTACAAATCAGGGGGTAAATCAGAGACCATGTGCTCATAAATCAGTCCACCAGTCTAACATAACACATCATAAACATGATCTGTGAAGCCGGTGAAGCCGAACAGATGTCGAATAAACTCTGTACTTTTATCTTGTCTTTCTTACTTTCTTTAATTATGCATGGAGCTGACACATTTTAGCTGTAAGACACACCATCTCATCATCCAGCCTGTTTCTGAGGTCCCTGTTCTCTCTCTCCTTCGCTCTCTCTCTCAAACGCACACACACACACACACACACACTCACACACACAGACACATACCGACATAGACACCTAAAACTGAATCTTGATGTGGCAAGGGTATAAAAATAAAGAATGACACTCTCAAGCGTTCCAGACTTCTTTTAATCTTTAATCCATTCTGAATTTTTCTTTAATATAAATTTCAATATTGTCCCTCGCATTGTTTTAAAGACATCTAGCGGGTAATATTTGACAGATTAGCGATTTGAGCTTAGTATTTCAGTTTTACATTTAATAAAAACATGAAAGTAATATTTGATTTTTTTTTTTTTTAACTCTTTTTTATGAAGAGATTAGTGTTTTGGACTTGTAATGTTACCAGAGGCCACACCCCTTACATCAATCATTTATAACAACATAAACATTAATTGACGTGTAGCACGGATGGTGTGATTAGTGTGACGACAAAGTATCTGAGTCTACCCGTGTGTGTGTATATGATGCTTCAGGGAGGATGCTGCGCAGGAGGACAGTGGTCCAGGCGTCTCAGGGTGATGGCAGGCCGTGTCCCTATCTGATTGAGCAGTGGAAGCCGTGTCCTGTTCGCCCCTGCTATCACTGGCACTACAGCGCCTGGTCCGAGTGCCGTGTCGAGGTACACACTCTCACACTCGCGCGCACACATGCTCACCTACTGTACGGCACACTCGAGGTTGTGCGTGTGTTAGGATCTGAAGTACGTACACTGATATTCTGACCTGATTATTAAGCATTTCTAGGACACGCTGTTTGTGGGCGGAGTTTAATCAAAGAAGATGTGTCTGGTGTGTTTATGTAATTATGAAAATTAGTTTTTAGCATTTTAATTTTACGAGCAAAACAATCAAATATTAAATAGATGCAGTTCCTTCTGTAGGTGCGTAAGTATTCACCCCATTTCACGTTTCGACCTCTTAGTCTAATCCTTTTTCATTTAATGGATGATGTCGTCTCGTTGCAGTGTGCTCTGCAGTTTGTTTGTTTTTAACGTCATCCTGCTCAAATTCAACATTTGTGATGTTTTTAATAACCAATCCCATCCAGACCTCCCCCCTCCCCCCCCCCCATCTTGCTCTTCGTGATGCTGTTTGTCCTGCTATCTTCATGAACAGATGAATTTATCCATAAAGCTCATGTGGCACTTTAATTACACACAGCTTGACTCCATTTGACTAATTGTGTCACTTCTGGTGCCTAATTTAGAAGTTTCACGACAACAGGAGTTAGTCCTACTTAATTTTTCAGTTTTGGTTTGTTAGTAATTTTGCAAATGGTCTGTTTTCTTTCTTTCTTTTTTTTTTTAGGAGATTCGTGACATATAATCCCAATTAAGTCCATTTCAGTGCTAACACCACAAAAAGCAGAAAGGTTAAGGGGGTGAATACTTGTGCAACTCCCTGCAGATATGATTTTGTAACATAATTAATCTGCAAAGCTTAAAAAGTTGCTTTGCCCTGAAATTTATACAACTCTGGGGTTTTGTAAATTAACTACTGAATTACTGTCTGTCTGTCTGTCTGTCTGTCTGTCTGTCTGTCTTACCCTTTCAGTCTCACTCTGTTTGTCTTTTTGTCTCTCTTTCTCTCTATCTCTGTCCCTCTGTATCTCTAGCTCACTCTCTGTTTGTCTGTCTGTCTGTCTGGTGGTCTGTCTGTCTCACTGTCTCTCCACTATTCATCCCTCTGTGTCTGTATTTCTATATCACTGTCTGTCTTACTCGTTCTCTGTCTGTCTGTCCCTCATTCATTCTTTATCTGTCTGAGTTCGCCCTCTCGCACACTGTCTCTCGCATTCTAGACATACAGTAGGTCTTTCTGTCTCCTCTCTTTCTTGCCGTCTCTACTTTCCTTCTCTCTCTCTCTCTGTTGAACATCTGCATATTGTTGAAACACGTTCCGCTGATAAATTCTCCATTTCCCGTGCTGATGGTGCACAGCTCTGACAAAGCTCTCCGCTTATTTTGAAGTCTCGGAGGCATGGGGGAGCAAAAGAAAAATGAGGGAAAAAAAGAAACTGAAAGCTGAACTGCTTGACTCTGACAGACCGGCGCGCTCGTACAGAGGCCCAATTCTCAGATTTTTCATTTCTCTCTGTTAATGAATCTGTTTCCTGTCTGATCTTTCGCCTTCCTGTCTGTACGATGTGCAGCTCCTGTACTTCTGCTCTTATTGTGTGTGTGTGTGTGTGTGTTGTTAAAGGTATTTTTAAACTTGTAATGATCGTATAAGCCATTAGAAGTTCCTTCATTAAATCACACACTATATGTATATATTTGCGTTACATTTTCTGGCCCTGAAATCGACTCTGTCGCTCAGCCCTGACTCGTTTCCTACAATGTGTGCCTGTTGTAGGAAGTGGTGTGCGGAGAAGGCCGGCGCTTTCGGAACATGTCCTGCTTCGTGTCCGACGGTTCCCGAGACGCGCAGGTCAGCGTGGTGGAGGACGAGCTGTGCTCCGGGTTAGAGCTGGCTGTCGAAGGGGATAAAAAGATCGTTCTGGAAGAACCGTGCACTTTACCTTGCCCAGGTTACTCTACCCTAACTTTCCACATTAACATCAGGCTAAAGAATGTCCATGTTTTTATGCGGGTGGGTGGAGAATACTATCTTGTCACCAATCATTTACAGTGACGCTAACCGGGAGCATCTGTGAGCTGATGTATGAGGAAGTGGGCGGATAGCGCTGTCCTCCTAAGATTTCCTCCCGATGTTCTTGTGCTCAGGTGACTGTTACCTGGTGGAGTGGTCAGACTGGAGCTCGTGTCAGAGTGTGTGTGTAAAAGGGCAGCGTGTGGATCATAGTGCCGTGCAGGTGCGCTCACGAGCTGTCGTCGTCCAGGAGCCTGAAAACATCGGCCAGTGCCCCGACCAGGAGTGGCAGTCTCGCCCCTGCATCGGTTCGACACACACACACACACACACACACACACACGCTGAAGTTATTACTCCTCATATATCCACATTTATAACATACATACATTTATAACAAGTTGTAACTCCTCATTTATCTAAGTTTACAACAAGTTGTATCTTCTTGTCCACCTGCATCTATAACATGTTATAACTACTCATCTGCTTAGATTTACTGTATAGCAAATAACTCTTTATTTATTCAATCTCATGACGGTTTATATCCTATCTATATTTATAACACTTCATAAATCCTTATGGACCGATATTTATAGCAAAATATAAATCTGTATCCTACTTCGTTTATAACAGTTTATAATGTAATGAATTAATCAATATAATCATAACCAGTTATACTCTATATGCTTATCCCCCTAATAGTTTGTAGCTCATCATCTTGCTAGAGTTATAATAGATTGTAACTCATTATCTCTCATAATTTACCATTTCACTGCATTTCTAACAGGTTATAACTCATTTCACTGTATTCATAATAGTTTATAATTTACCATCCCACTGCATCCCTCTTCTGAGTTGTGTGTAAGAGTGTGTGTGTACTGAACAGGTCCACTAGTTTTTTTTTTCATAATATTAGCTCGTTCCTACGGCAGATATGTTTTTTAATGCATTTCAGCTCGACACTCTTCAGCACAGAGACTTGTTATTCGGTATAATCATTCTGATAGGATGAAATGTACAGAGCAAAACATTCACTCGAAAATAACATCCTGCATCTCAGGGCACTTACCTCGGGACTGCTGGAAATAGCTCTTCACCATCTGGTAATTAATTCCAGGGCAAGTGAAGGCATGTAACATTTGGCAGATTGGTACACCTTTTCCTCCAGCAGTGGAATTACTTGTCAAGGGTTGTAACTGGTAAACCATGTTAGTTTGATTACGTGCACCTATCTCAAATTAGTTTATATTATATATATATATAAAATATGCCAAAGAGCATTTATAGGGGCAAAAATAAATGCAAAGCAAAGTTGATTTTGTTATCAGCACTTCTTAGAACCACTGACATTTTTTTTTGATAAATGTGTACGTTTTATTCACTCCGAGTTCTTTAATGTAGAATGTTACTCGCATTAGACTGTAGATCCTGTAGCCACTATTATAAATATGCATGAGATTACGCTTTTATGGACATCTATGATGGATTAGATCACTTAAGGCTTGTTGATTTACCGTGCTGCATAAGTGCGTCATGATGTTTTTGTGTGTCCTTGGCTTCTCGTTTGCAGACGGCGAGTGTTTCGACTTTACGTGGGTGAGCAACTCTCGTTCAGTCTGGTGCGAGCGCTCGGACGGAATAAACGTCACAGGTACGGCCATGCTTTGTTTTATTAAGGTTGTAATAACATTACAATGTGTCGCAAAGATTTGCGAAGAAAGGTGTCACAAAGTCAAGAATTGAATCTGTGTTTACAATAGGTTTTGCCTCGAGTTGAAAAGATCGTTGAAGTCAGAAGAGAAATTATTTGAAAACTTCTTAAATAATTTAGTATTTGTAAAAAGCCTTCATGTTGCCTTACACAAGGGGACACCATTAACAAATGTAAAAAGTTCTGAATTTTTCCTTCTGACTTCCTTCAAATTTATATTTTGTTTTCCTCAAAATTCCCCAAAAACAACATGGTCAGGAATCTACGTACTGTAGATGGGAAAATGTCACACTGTAAAAAATGTCTGTAATTTTAACATACCGTATAAAATACTGTATAAATGCTACAGAATAAAACTGTATTTCACAAAACTTGGGATAACCATAGAATTTACAGTGAAAAACTAAAATTAGTTTTACAAAGTAAGACCTTAAATTTAACAGTTAAAAACATATGAAAATATGGTTTATTGTAGTAAAATTTTTAAAAAGTTATGAATGTAACATTACTAATATACTGAAGCATCAGTTTATATTTTACTAGAACTTTGTTAATAGAGTTAAAAAATCTGAAAAATATCTGCTCTGTAAAAAATAAACCGTAAATTTTACGGTAAAGAAACATAATTTTGCCAGAAATTTACCATAAAAAACACGATAGCAACGTTATTGGTTGTACAGGATTGCACTCATTATACTGTATATTTTACGGATTTAAAAAAAAAATTCTACGATTTATAGCCATCTAATTTACATGTATATGTTATATTAAAACAGTAAAAAACTGGCAGCTGTGGTTGCCAGAAATTTACCGTAAAAAATACGATAGCAACATTATTGGTTGTACGGGATTTCACTCATACTGTATATACATTATCCAAGGACTTCAAAGTCGTGAATGGTATTCGGCCCTTTGATCACTGTGGCAAGGACAGCCGCTAACACGCGCCACTTTGTCTGCCGCCAGCGCTCACCAGCCTGTGCCCGCATGCCAGCAGGGCACTGCCCACCAGAACTGCACGTGCACACCTTTCCTTCCCTTTTTCCCTTCCTCCCTCCTTTAACCCTTTCATTCTCTAAGTAAAATTACCCCTACAGTCTGAGATTAAATTCAGAATTCTGAGACAAAATGTCAGAACTAAGATGTTCATAGTGGCCCCAGTCCTCTCCCGTATTAAATAGCATAAACCAGATTTTGCAAATTTAATAACTGCTTTTCAGTCATGCAAATTAGCACACAATCTCTATTCCTAACTATACTGGACCTGAATAGCAGAAAGTAAGTGTGAAAGATCATCATTTGGGGAAACCTTCTGATTATTTTAACAATCCATAATTCAGTTACCTTAACACGTTTTTCCCTTTACACCTACTGTACCTTCAGCTGAATTAATTTGTACAACTGATCCCTCTGTCTGTTTAATTAATTTGCATTTTGTACTTGGCTTTTCCAGGTAAAAATACCATAAATAAGTGGGCATGTTATTCTGATCATGAGGAAAAAAATACCTCTTGGTGGACACTTTGTTTTTCTGTTGTATTTCTTAGGGATATATTTTTCTAGCCGGCTCATGCTTTTATGTTGCATAAACCATTAGGTTCTCCCTGTTGAAACTGGGTCAGTCTGTAAAATGTGCAAATGGCAGTAATCACACAGGATTAAAAGGAGGGAAATAATTAGTCTTAAACATTTATTAAAACTTGAGACATAACAGGTCAAGGTATATTGTTAACATTTGAACTTGAAATAGTGGCCTTGAGCACAAAATGCAGTATAGTCACAGAGCAGGACTCGCACGGTACTCATACACTGCATCACTTCACATTTTGCACATGGAAACTTATTGTTGTTAGATTTTACAGCTTTCTCATATTTTGACCTCTAGGTGGATGCCCCGCTACAATAGCACCAGGGACTGAACAGCCATGTTTCCCGTCTTGCGACAAGCCGCATACCTTCTGTTCCAAGGTAAGCACAAGATACAGGACATATTTGGAATTTGAACTAACTAAAGTGACACATTGGTCACAGTACATTTCCAAAATACTATACACCCTGCTTTTTTTGCATATCTGCAACTGTAAGCGCAATGGTATATTTCGTGTAATAGGGGCAATTTAAATATAATACCTGCCCTTCAGCTATAGTAATTTTCAAACAAAATAATCATCCCCATTTGGTTGTACAGTGAGATTTAGCCTTCGCTTCACCTCTATCTAAAGACAGTAATGCAGCGATGCTTTACTCCAGTTCTGTCACATTTCAAAGCTCCAAATGTAATGCTAATTCCACCAACAAAGCCGAAACATCAAGGTGAACCACAGTTAAATAAATAAATACATTTGAATGGATTTGAATCGAAGTTCCCAGTGTTTGTTTCACATGACATCAAAGCAGCAGGGCAGGTTACTAAGAAGGTCTGTGCATTCAATTCAATTCAATTCAATTCAATTTTATTTGTATAGCGCTTTTAGCAATTGACATTGCCTCAAAGCAGCTTTACACAATCAAAAGAATTATTTAAGTTTGTAAATGCGTCACTTTGACTTATTTGGAATCAGTATTTTTAACCAAGCAAGGTAAACACAGGAGTTACATACATACACACATAATAACGTATTTAATACATAAAAAATTTATAAAAGTAACATAACAGGTTATGGCTAGGTTAGTTTTTTTGTTTGTTTGTTTGTTTGTTTGTTTGTTTGTTTGTTTGTTTGTTTGTTTTTTCCCATCAGTCCTCAGTGCTGTGAGTTTGTTATCATGTGTCTCTTCTGCCCTCTGCAGGATGCAGTGTGCATGTGTGAGGAAGGCTACACCGAGGTGTTATCTTCTGAAGGTCTGCTGCAGAAGTGTGCTCAGATCCCCGTGCTGGAGATTCCCACAGCCGGGAGCAAAAGCGAAGACGTGAAGACGAGTCGCGCCATCGACCCCACCACCTCTACCACAAAAAAGCCAGACGCCACTGGGCGCACGTGGTACCTCAAACCCTTTGGATCCGGTAAGCCTTGCATTTTGGCTCGAGGTGTCTGTTCACAGCATTTTATTGTAGTGTTTGTATTCTGACAACAACGTTTTTTACTAGTTTGTTTTTGGTTGGTATTTTTTGTGGTATAGACTATTATAGTCCATTATTGGTAATAATGTAGTGTTATAGTACATTATAATCGTATAATTTTATGTAAAATATCATAGCGTCTTGTCTTCTGGTCTTCTTGGGGTTTACCAGGGGTTGGCATAGTGGAAGCACTTCTGAAAATGGAGAAAGTATTCGGGTGATGGGACTAGCAGAGGGTATTTATACAGTACTGAAAGGAAAATGTGGGACATCAAGACCAGGAGGTGGCAATAATGCAGCATAGTGGATGCCAAGAAGACAATTTTTATCATGTGGTGTACTCCTAGTGCAATAAAATGTCATAGTGCGGTTATTTGTAGTAGTGGTAAAACTGTTTTATATATATAGTGCGATTATAAAATAAGACATCGTATTGGGGTAAAGTGTCACTGTGTGGAAAATTGTCAGAGTACAATAAAGTGTTATATTAAGGCACATTGGCAAAGTGTTATAGTATTGTAAAGTGTCACAGTAGTATTGATAATGTCATTGTGCAATAATGTCGTAACAGTGTAAAGTGCCCTAGAGCAGTAATGTAGTAAGGTGTGATGCCCGTGTTCGTCTCTCCCCAGATGGCAGACTGAAGACGTGGGTTTACGGCGTAGCGGCCGGTGTGTTTGTGCTCCTGGTGTTTATAGTCTCCATGGTCTACTTAGCATGGTAAGTGACATTAAGATGGCAGTGTCTGCCCAAGTCTATCATCATCGTCATCCTCCTCATCCTCATCATTCCTCAGTTCTCACGCATTTTGTTTTTAACGTTCCCGCCCCCTCTTTGCCCCTGGTTTGTTTTCGCTTTCCCGAGCAGCAATTACTGCGCCATGCGCCGCGCTCGGGCCACGCTCGACTCTGCCAGCTGTGCGGCGGTGTGGATGGGCCGGGACGCTCACGAGCTCACCTTCACCTACCCCGAATGCCAGCAGTGATGGTCAGGGTTTACACCCCTGACCAACTGACCATTTGACCTCCTGACCTTTTGACCCCAGTGCCTGTGTGTATGCGGCTCTGCTTTCCTCCCAGCCTGCAGAGGTACATTACAGCTGTGCTGTATCAGTTTCACTAAATCTGTGTGCAGTTCTCAGTAGCCGGGTTTCCAACAACCGGGTTTAATTTGGAGAAATACATTTGTGATTGTATAATTGTATTCTGGAAGAATTAAAAATAACATTTGGTTAAGGGGATAATTCGGCACATTGAGGCGTGGTGTTGCTCATCAGTCAAATGTTCAAACAGTGACAGTGTTTTTTTTGTACAGATATTATAATTCACAATTACATTTTTTTAAAACTTAAAATTAAAATTTTAAACTAGTATTAAATTATTGGTTTTTGTGCATTACTCAACAATTAATCCGGTTACGCATATTTGCAGATTTTACATCGTCACTGGTGCTAAATATAAAAATGCAATCAATATAAAATATATAAAATATGTACAAAATCTTAATATATTATTTATATTTCAGTTACCTACTGTACATATCCTGTAACACATGAATAAGCATTGCATAAATTAAATATAAAGCAATGCTAGCATCTCTGTAAAAGGCTAATATTTAAAAATTTATATAATAATTTAACTGCTACTGAATTCATTTACTTATATTGCAAGTTTGTGACATAAGGCATTCATAGTGCTTCATAACCATTTTATAACTGCAAATCTGAGCCACTATGAAGATTAACACATTTAGATTAAGAATAACATTCATTCATTCATATACCATTCATAAAGTTTTCAGCAATGCAGTAGGACTTACTGTGAAAATCACATGTATTATAAAACATCACTTGTAGCATGTTATAATGCATTCATAACACCTGTGTATCCACATTGTTATAATTATTATCTATACAAATGTGTTCATCCTTACAGCTATCATTATAATACATTATAAATCAGTACCATAATGCATCATAAGTCCCTGAGTGCGACACTGCATAGTGCATTATGAGAACTTAACATTACTGTATGTGTTAAGACAACATAATGGTGCCATAATGTGATATGATATATTTAATACATACATTTAACAATTCATAAATGCATTATAAACAGTGCTACAACTATGATACAACTGTAATACCTTTTCGTAAACAATTATAAGGATGTGACTAATGTGTTAGGAATGCATTATAGCATATTATTATACAAGTCGTAATACATATGGCCCTCATAGTGTGTGCTACCTTTATGAAGCTCATATGTATACTAAGCTATGAATCCATTTAAAACGTGTCAAAAGGCACTCTTAAGGCTTTAAAGCGAGTATTGCTGTACTCAATGCCTTTTCGTACAGTAAGTCATTTTAACGGTGTATAATGCCTTATGAACACTTTATAACATATGAATGAACTTCACTTTAATACAGTAGAAAGTCTTAATTCTTCTTGTTTCACCCCAAAAGACCCGTCCTTCCATCCTTCCATTTTTATTTTATTGTTTTGCTCGTGTCTTTACCCACAATCCACTGCTGTACCTACTGTAGCTTCCTGTATGCTTTGTTACGAATTCTGCGTCCTGCGATTTAACAAGTTTTAACTTTTCTGATTTTCAGCAAAAAGCCAAAGAAACCACAACGACGACAAAACAACAACAGGCTGAAGCCTCTGACTTTGGCGTATGATGGCGACGCGGACATGTAGCCATGACGACACTACACACAAACACACACATTCTCACCCATAGACACATGGAAACCAAACTGGGCGCCTTCGTTAATCACAGTAAAATGAAGAAGATGAAGATGAGATGATCAGAAATGTTGGACCTGGAATAAAAAAAAAAACAAGCCTTGGTTCAAGAAATATTTTTTTTAATACAAATTGTGACTTTTTCAGTTCAGCAAAACAAAACAAAAAATGTGCAACTATTTTTTTTTCAGTTTTTTTTTGTTTGTTTGTTTTTTGTCAAGTGTACCTGTTTTATTCAGCCTTCAGAATTGACCTGCACAACAAGAAGATGACATTTTATTATCAGAAGCAAAAAAAAAACAGGCACTTGTCTAATCAGCACCATGATGGTCGTCATGTCCTCATTTGTCTCTTCCCTGGACATGGTGGACAGTTTTTCGTCCGATCAGTCGCAACACGAAAATCAAAATGAAAATGTAATCCCTAAAATGATTCAAGAGTGATTTTTCTGCTTTGTGGACACAACTGCTCATTGTGAATTTCAGCCTTTCTGTGGAAGGAGGAGACGTCCCGGTGTCCAGACGTCCTGACGTCCTGTGTCCTCTCTTCTCCTCATTCCACGTTATTGCACTATATTAGTGCAGCATGATATGCATTCAAGTCAGGGGATAAAAAAAAATACTAAACACAGGAGTGAAAAATTGAAGTGTGCTGAGAACATGGATAAAAACATCTCGGACTTTTTCAAACCTGAACACATGATTTGCCTTTTTTGTTCCAATCACTTGTGCGGTGACAGATCGTCCCTTTTTCTTCTCATCGTGCGTTTTTTTTTTAACTATTTGAACATTTTCTAAGCTCGTTTGTTGAGCTCATTAGTGAGAGTATGATGGTGTAATGGAGGTTTTTTTTTTTTTTTTCAAACCCTGCCTTATTGTGTAAAGAGGTATTTAAAATCTTGAAACAATTATGAACAATTAGACACATATAATTACTTGTCATATTTGGCTCATACATACAGAGGAACTTAGAAAGACAAAACAGTATTTAGTAACATTTTCTATGAAGGTCAAATAAACACATTCATATCATAAAGTATATTCATGTACTGTTATAAAGATTTATGAAAATACATCTTATTATGCATTGGGAATAATTAAGTAATATTCATAAGACATTATATGACAACTCTAAAGCTTCAATTTTAATATCGCTGTGTGTATTTTTTTATTTTTTTATTTTTGTTTTATTTAAACAAATTATAAAAGAGAAAAGATCAGAAAATCATACTGCAAAAGTACAATTAAACTATCGAAAATGTTTGATTTAATAAATTTTTTTATATCAAATGTCTCACTTCTATGTGCTGCTCACAAAAAGATAAAGTATAATAAATGAATATTGCAAACTATTAATAATAATAATAATAATAATAATAATAATATAACTGAAACCATGAGTATCAGTTGATATTTTAATAAAGCACATCAATTTATAAAACAAAAATCCTATAAAATACACACAGAATCACTAACATTGAAAATAAATATACAGTGGAACCTCGGTTTACGAGTAACCCGGTGTTCCGCAAGACGAGCAAAGATTTTTAATAAATTTTGACTTGAAAAACGCGCGTTGTCTTGCTTTTACGAACACCGAGTATCATGTATCACGCATGCATCTCTTGTTTTGACACCAAGCGTCACATCATCACAACTGAGCCAACGGTTTTTCTCTCTCTTGCGCTGCTGAATTGTACGGAATCGTCTCCCCTGCTGGGTGAATACACACGCGCGCACACTCTCTGCCTTACACATAAACTCTGCAAGCACTAAGACCCAGCAGACTATAATCTTCTCCCCTGCTGGGTCTTAGTGCTTGCAGAGTTACACACACATTAATGGAGAGACCGTTTTTAAAACCGTTAAAAAATTAGCAAGGAACATCGCTAGTCACACTTGCGAGAACACACAGACTCTCTGCCTTACACAGAAACTGCTCTGTCGCGATTCTTTTCAAAAGTAAGGTGCTGGTTAATTTGTTTTTGTTGTTGTTTTACTTTACAGCAGTGATTCCGTTAGTATGCGGTCACGCAAGTGTGATTAGCGATGTTCCTTGCTAATTTTTAAATGTTTTTAAAAACGGTCTCTCCGTTAATGTGTGTGTGTGTGTTAATGTGTGTGTGTGTTTGCACACATTATACACACACACACACACACACACACACACACACACACACACACACACACACACAGCGCCTGCGTGCACAAACGGAAACACTTACCTGTCTGGATTTTTTTAATTTTTTTATTTAAAGGTAAAGTGCAGGTTAATTTGTTTTATTTTTACTTTATATTTTGTGTTAATTATTTTTATCCATTTATTTTTTTGGGCTGTAGAATGAATAATTTGAGTTTCCATTATTTCCTATGGGAAAATTTTATTTGGTTTACGAGTATTTTGGAATACGAGCCCGCTTCAGGAACGAATTATGCTCGTAATCTGAGGTTCCACTGTATTTAAATAGAAATAGAAATCAATCCTAGGGTGAAAAAAATCCAAACTACTGTCCAAATAAAATGAATATTACAAATAAATAAATAAATACAAGGCAGGACGTTACTGTAATGAAACTTCAGCTTACAAGCTGAGCCCAGGTACCGCTGTATATACATTAGGGAGGCTAACTACTGTAGCACGCTAAGGTTGTTAAATTCTCAGTTAGAAAGGCAAATTCTCTGATATGGAAGTTAGCTTTTTGATGGATCAACTTAGGCTTGGAAGAAACGCACTTTAACGATTTTGTTACCCAACAGCACAATGTGACATTTTAGAAAATAAATTCTGACTTGCTCTTAAATCACTCTCTCCTGTACGCCTGTGTACATCACAGCGGCTGGATTTCTGTCTGTGTATCTCTCCCAGCGAATAATCTGCACTCAGAATCAAATGTACTGTATATGAATATATAGATGTTAATGATTTCTTGTCTTATAAAAAAATAAATAATCCATCAGTACGTCTGCAAGGCTGAACGTTGCATCATACCGTGTTATAAACACTGCTATAGAATGCATTCGGTTCACAGACGCATTATGGACAACATTATGGACGACTTGTAAATGTCGTAAAATAATACTGTCGTTTGAATACCTTTACTTGACTTCATTCGATGACATTATAACAGGCTATGAGTGTGTGCACAGAGGGTGACCTTCATAGTAAATGTTACTGACTCTCTCTCTCTCTCTCTCCCCAATAGACCATGTACGATCGCTATGGCTGTAGTTGTTTCATGATAAAAAAAGCGGGTACTGTTAGAATTTTATATATATATAAAAATGTTTTATGTAACTTATACAAGTATATATATATATATATATAGATTACATCACAAATTGCTGCTTTAAATCTGTAACATTAAAAATATATCAAAGGTTATAAAACTCGCTATATACGTACAGTATAGGACTATTTATTGTCTGACAGCTAAACAATTTTACGCATTCTTCAAGCCCAATAATGAAAGAATAATATAAAAGGCTACACATGCAGTATTAGTAAATGTAAGTGTGAACATTGTTTCTTTCAGTTATTTATTCCTTTTGTTCCTATTTTCTTTTATCTCGAAGGCTGAAGCTGCTCGGCACTCTGAGATCGAGCGGCTAATGAAGCGTGGATTTTCACTTTTTCACTTGTGTAATGTGTAAATAATGATTCGAATGTTGATGGGATTTTTTTTTTTTTCATATTAATGAACTGTGTATTTTTTTTAATGAGAAAAACAATGATCTCGTGTATAAACGAAGTGAAAAGCAGTGGTATCTGATTTGTGTTGAAATTTACGTTGTACGACATTCTAACAAGGTTTAGTGCTTTTGTACTCTTTCTGTATTTGAGGAATCGAAGGAAAATAAAAAGAAAGGAGGAGGAAGTGTGTTTGAGTTCCCTGCCGCTGCATACTGTACAAAGCTCCTACAACACAGACCCCACAGACAGTGACGGCAGTTTTGGACGAGACCCGGACAGTTAATGACAATTTGTCTAGGCTTCTGATTGGCCCCCTGTTGATTAAGGAGGCTCCTAACAGCACTTAACAGGGCGTTTTGCGTTTTCATGTGGACAAATGATATTTTTAAACCATAGGTCATTAAAAATCGTTTTTAAAAAATACTGTGTGGACATGGCCTCAGAGTTGGACATGGCACAACAGTGTACTGATGATGTGCTCATGGTGGGAGGGGCATCTTCTCTAATTCCTGGTCAATCACAGCAACACTAGATGACATGTGTGTCTGCGCTCTTGCACTTGGAAGAAGGTCGATAACATATTCCTGCACACTTGCTTGCTCTACTCTCGCCTGGTGGGTAGCTGTTGTGCAATAGGACAATTTAGCCACAGGGTTGGAACTGGCATGCTCAAACCCCGGAGACAAAACTCTGATCAGCCATGACATTAAAACTACAAATAGATGAAATGAATAACTTAATTTATTTGGTTACATTGGTGCCTGTCAATGTGTGTTGGAAGCAGGAAAAATGGGTGGGTGTAATGATTAGCACATTTATACATCTGAGCAGTGGAGGATTAAGGGCCTTGGTCAGTGCCCCAACAGTGGTGATGGTGAGGGGTTTGATCCTGGCTCCTTCTGATAAGTACTGTAGGTCAAGACCTTAACCACTGAGCTACCCCTAGACACGTGGAATCCATGACTCAAAAGATCAGAGCTGATTGGTGGCACATGGAGGATGTACAACATATTAGGCACTGATCAATGTTATGCTGATCAGTGTATAGAACACATGCTGTTTGAGAACACGTCTAAAATTAACGAACCCCTATTTGAGTGTTTGTGTGGCTAGATCGTTGTAGTAATCAAAAAGCAGCTCTAGCGGACACCAATGAGTGACCGGGCGCCACATTCCCTGGGGGGAAACCATGAAACTAGTGGACATGAAAACAGCCAGTGGGCATTAAAATAATGTAATACAGGTTCCAAATTGATTCAGCTCCAATTTTCACAGCTGCAGTCATGCAGAAATAATGTTCATCCAGTATCCCTTTGGAAATTCCTCCACTCCTCTTAACTCCCTCCATCTGCTGAACGTGGTGCCGATAAAAAGAATCAATCTAAATAAAAAAAAAAGTTAGTTTCTCTTACCCAACATCTCATACCCTCAGTTTTCACATAAGCTGTCTCAGGTAATACTGGAATCTGGGGGTTTGCTACTGCGAGTCAAAGTGCTTGAAACCTGCCCTCATATTTATACTGTAGGTCAATTGTAAGTGGGCGGGGCCGATATCATTATATTAAACCCTATGGATTAAGAATTGGATGTTACTCAAGTGCATATGAAGGCAGGCGAGTGAATACTTTTGGCAATATAGTGTAATAAAATTTATTTATTTTTTTTATCATAAAATGCAGAGCGTGTTTGTGCAGTGCTGTTACAGGACAGGAGTCAACAACCAGGTGGTGTGTTGCAGCCTGATGGAGAGTGACCAATAAATAAGTAAAAAATAAATAAATAAATAAATAAATAAAAAAGATGAAAACAATAATTTGGAAACTCTCAAGGACACATCTGGAACTGGAACTTTGTTAAATTTATTGTAGATTCATTACAAAAGTCTGAAGAATCAATAATCAAAGCAAAGCACCCTGAGCTAAAAGCCCCTGTAATGTTCTTCCAAATTCTGTAAATAAGCTTGCTAGTGATAATCTCATTACCGCACGCGTGTTCAGACATCAAAAATGGGCAGGAAAGTTTACTGGAGAACATGGAACAGCACAGTGTGCCCCCTGGTGCACCATGATGGTACTGCAGGTGAGTCATGAGAAAAGATTTAAAGTTTTTAAAAAAATTTCATTTTGTTAATTAAGTTTGGTGACAAGGAACGGTTCCACTTTACCATGAAGATGGTCTTGGACTTCCTTCTGTGAGGAATTGTGACTGTAATCTCTTAATAGTTTCTGAAATGTGGACTCCATATTAACTGAACACCTGAAGTTCCAGCCTCCTAACACACAGCATGTCTGCAGATCAATCCCTGCTATCTGATATCATGAAAATGAGGATGGGTTTCCTATTGAGCCCCGTTCCTCTCAAGGTTTCTTCCTATTGCACCATCTCATTTTCTTTTGAGTCTGTAAAGCTGCTTTGCGGCAATGACCATTGTTAAAAGTGCCATATAAATAAAACTGTATTTAATATAATCCTCTGCATGCAGCTGTAACTGCAGGTGCGAGCGAAAGCAGGCCACAGGAGGATATAAACCATTTTTGTTTGTAAAATCATTCCTTAAATAATAAAATAAAAAACATATAATATGTTTTTTTTATTATTTAAGGAATGATTTTACTTTACTTGACTTTGCTCCTTGTTTCAGCATTGTAAAGTTAGTTCGTTCATATAATTAAAGTAGATATTACTAGCCAGAATTTACGTACAAATAACATAATGAATTTTAGGATGAAGGCCTAATATGGGCTTCACCTGTTTCAAAAGCTAGCCACTGTAGCTATCGCGTCCAAATCTGTCTCCTTTCAGCCACGCCCTTTTATTGATCATCATAACCCGGTTAATACCTTGTTCATTTAAAAATAATAATAATAATAATAATAATAATAATAATAATAATAATAATAATAAATACTGGTAGAGATATCAAAGTCAGCTGATGAAGTTCTTGCTAACCCAGTTTAAAAAATTCTACAGCAGACCACCACTAGAGGGCGGCAGAGTCAGTATGGCTTCTGGTTTAAAACCTATTATGACCTCTATTCATTCATGCCAGTATTAGCTGTACACACACACACACACACACACACAGTACAGTGTATAAGGTCAATAGTGTAAACGTTTGTAAACTTTTGTAAAGATCATGGTTCAAACCCCTATCACCATACACTTGAAACTGCAATATGACATCCTTCAAAATTAAATAGCTGGGCATCCATTAAAATAATAACAATAATAAGGAAAACATCAAACATGCACTTTATTTTCAAATTCAAACTCTTATTATAACAAAAATAATACATGTGTGGGAAATGTATGAATTTGGCAACCCTTCTCCAGCTGTGATGTGATTCCACTCGCACATCTGGAATACTCCCCCCCCCCCTCTCTCTCCCTGTCCCTCAATCTCTCGCTCAAACACACACACACACACACACACAAATGTGTGCACTGATCCTGGTCTCACATTGAATGCACATTCAGAGATTTTTCCTCTGTGTGTGTGTGTGTGTGTGTGTGTGTGTGTGTGTGTGTGTGTGTGTGTGTGTGTGTGTGTGTGTGTGTGTGTGTGTGCGCGCCTGTATCTGTGCTCATGTGAAGGAGGCACGAGAGGTAAAGTTGGTGTGTGTTCCAGGATGTTCTCCGCCTGCGTCCTGGTGTGGATCACTGTTCCTGCATTATACTGGGTGAGAATTTCATATTTTTTTACAGCTTTTTTGTACTTTCTATCTATCTATCTATCTATCTATCTATCTATCTATCTATCTTTTGGTGTTTGCTGGATGGAGGTTGTTTCAGGTTCAGCTCTGTTTTGATCTCATAAACTGTAATAATATCAGACAAAATGCTGAACCATAATGAAAAATAGTTAAAGTGATGTGTCTTTATTTTGGCTTAATAACACATTACTATTCAGCATTATGTATTTGTCTCAATTTAAGCATTCATGTTTTTTGTTCCAATTTATATGAATTAGAATATGCATTTTGATTAATCGCAAAATAAACATGTACGTGACACATTCAGGACAAATAATACATATTTAAATGAAGGACGTAATTAACTTGTCGAGGAAATTACAGGAACGAGTAGCAGAGCTTTGTTTGTGTATTTATGTTGAGGATTCTGATTAACCAGGAATATTCTCTGAATCTTCTTTCTTTATTATAACGAATAATAATTAAAAATTTTCATATAATAATATTTTGTGTGATATCATCTACACCTGTAGAGAATAATGCTCTACATGAGAGGATTTTTTAAAAAATGTAAATGCTGCTTCCTTTTCTGCCATACAAATATTGATAATAATGCGCTCTGATTCGTTATCATTTTCTCTATATTCCCTGATACACTAATGGACTTATCCCAGTGTTCGACTAGTGCTTGGATTCCAACAAGGTAGAAAGTTTTCCTGGCCTCCCAGGAACTCCTTCAATGGCTCTTTCCTTTAACAGAATAAAACAAATCACAAAACCTAAAACAATTCTATGACAATTGCATGAAATCTTCCTTAGTAATGAGTTTTTAGCTCCGGTAGAAATTCTGACAAGAGTGTCAGAGTGATTTTTTTGGATTTGTTATCAATTATGGTTCTATGAAGGAAAAGCTAGAACCCGGTTTCTTACTTGGGTAGGTGTATACAAAGTTTATTTGTATAGCACATTTCATACACAATGGTAATTAAATTGCTTTACATAAAAGAGAAGAAAATAATCATAAAATGAAATGGAAAAAAACTTTTTAAATGATTTTAAAATTTATTTCAAATAAAAATAAAAACAGTTCACAATGAAACTTTTAAAACTATTTAAAATTTTATATAGAATAAAAATAAAAAAGATAAACATGAAATACAGTGCAGTCAGTTGATAAGCTATATATTATACAAGGATAATATCTGGTAATATTTACACTTCCAGAACACTGGGTTCTTTGCATAGCTGGGTTGTTTGATTTATAAAAATGTTTTTTATTAAGTTTCATCTAAACAGCAAAGCCTTTTACATAGAAAAAAGGTTCATCTGAAAATCTCTAAAATCATATTCAAAATCAAATCAAATTCGAATTAAAATGTGACAAATAAAATTTTAATTTGATTAGAATTTTGAATTTGATTTTAGAAATTTTCAAATGAACAAAACCAAAGAACCCATTTATAACAGTGTAAAGTTCTAAAGTCTTTGTAGTAAATTCTGCGTTCTTTACTGGGGGCCTGTTGATCTTTCGGTTGTTTTGATGTTGAAATCTTTAAAGGTTCTATGTGGAACCTTGTAGCATGGATTCTTAAAACGGTGAGCCGTGATGTCACGAGAGATCATTTACGTTAAGTTTGAAATTGAAATAAAATATTTTTGAATAAATATTAGAAGTTGAATATTTTTAAAAACAAAGTTAATTTAGAACTTAGCGAGAATCACCTTCTTGAACTTGGTTCTAAGAAAATGTTAGATTTACAGAAAAATGTTGCTACATTACTACAGTATTCTCTGTAGAACCCCACAGCAAAATAAAATTATAAAGATTTTCAAATTAGACACTTTTAAATAGTGTGAAACTGATAACACACCAAAGAATAGATTTTTATGTAGTTGTAATTATTAAAATGCAGTATATATGCTACACTATGATATAAGGATAATTCTGCGAGAAACTTTAAAGCTACTGTGAATAACTCATACAGTGTTTCACTAACAGATTTTTTTGAAAAGCATAAAACCCTAAACATGGTGGACCACGGATCCCATGAAGAACCTGTTCGAACAGATACAGTAGAAATCAGATCTGCTGTATATGAAAGTGACGATTTGAAAAACATCAGATTTTGCGTTCAGACAAAACGAAAAACAAAAACAGATCTGTGTCACATTAAGGTAAAAAAAAAAAATCAGAACTGAGTCACTTCAGGTTGTACTGTGTAAGGTGAAATCTAGAACCAAGGGTTAAGGGTTCTTTAAGGGTTGTAGAATTCACCTTATTTCCAGCAGTGTCCACTTTAACACACTCACAATGGTGAAATGAGAGAACGCAATATTTCAGATTCCTTTATTATCATTGTACAAGTACAACAAAATGTTTAGATTGTTTAAGATTTTAAACATTAAAGGTAAAATTTGGAAACATGGAATCCATGAGATTGGGTTCTGTGGTTATCACAAATAACTTTTTCATAATTTCTTTTTCTTCTTCTTTTTTTTTTTAATCAGCAGGATTTTAGCAGAAAGTTGGAGCGAAACTAAATTAAGCCCGACTCCATCACAGGTGTGAGAACCAGCCATCAGTTTCAGTGCTGACAGCCTCATGTCACACTCTAACATCCTTCCAGCTGTGTGTGTGCGTGTGTGTGTGTGTGTGTGAGAGAGAGAGAGAGAGAGAGAGAGAGGTTCTTGTAATATATATACGCATATAAGCCTCACAGCAGCTTCAGGTCCTGGTCCAGGATTTTAATCCTTTTTTAATTTAGTAGAATATTTTTACAATCCTTGTGGGTTTTTGGTTCACCCGAACAGTTCTAAATAGAACTCTTTAAAAAACAAATAAAAAACCTGAAAGAGAACTGTCTATATGTTTTAAATGTATAGACAATAACCTCACAAAAATAAAATTAAATACACTTTAAAAATAAAATCAATGTGTAAGGGGCCGTTTATTTTTTACTGAAGAATCATTAATAGTTTTATTTAGAATAAATAAATCTTATAGCTATAAATAATATATAATAACTAAGAAAAAATTATATTTTTTTTGTGGTAGGAGCTAATTATTTTAAACTGCATTTGAATTGTAACAAAATCTGAAAGAATGATCAAAGCTGGATATTTATAAAATTGTGAAACATCTCATTATGAATAGAATCGGTACCCAGGTATCGTGATAATATCGTATCAGGTAATCCCTGGTAATTCCCCTCTCTAATAAACAATAAAGTTACAATCTAGTTTGACTGTTTTGCCAGAGCAGTGGACTTTAATATTCACATTGATAATGTAGAGATCAATATTACAAAAGAAATGATAAGTGTTTTAAACACTTTTGACCTGACTCAGCATGTGCACAGACCCACACAGAATCTTGCACACACTCTAGACTTACAGTACTCATCAGTAAGGGTCTAAACATCTCATCCATTGTCATTAAGGACGTAGCACTATCTGATCATTTCTGGATTATCTTTGATATACAGTATTGATCTCTGTTACCACTGAATCTAGATCTGTGTCTGTCAGAAAAAGATGCATTAATGAGAACACAAGTGCACTATTTATGAAGGCTATATCTTTAGCACCAAGCATTTCTGCAGACTCTGTTGATCTTCTCCTTTGATTCCTTAAGTTAAGAATGTTATTGATGATATTGCTCCGGGAAAAGTTCCGAAAGAAACAACAAGAAAAACAGCAGTTAGCTGTTATTTTAAGACACAGAGGTCGGCCTTTCTGTAATAGTTCCTGCAAGAACAGTATTGTGTCAAGTGCATTTGCAAAATCCGTCCAGCACCATAATGAAACTGTCTCTCATGAAGGCCGTCCCAGGAGGACGAGACCAAAACCTCCCTCTGCTGCAGACGAGAAGTTCATTTAGAGTTATCAGCCTGAAAAATGACCAATTAACAGCAGCTCAGATTAGAGGCGTTATGAAGTCTTTACAGAGCAGAAGTAGCAGAAACATCTCAATATCAACTGTTCAAAGGAGATTCAAAGTTTTTGGACGCCTTCAGCAAAACTTTACAATGTAGAAAGAAATAAACATCAGGAACCATCATGGAGTTAGAAAATGTTCTAAAACTTCTGAACGGTAGTGTACAGTATATGGCGGAAGACAAAACTTGAAATTCACTATAGCATCTATAAAGACAGCCTTCGTGCTTTCAATGTGGAACTAGCCACAGCTAGACAGACCTTCTTCTCAAACATTATAAACAGTAACTTAAACAACACTCACACTCTTTTTGCTACTGTTGAGAGACTGACAAACCCACCAAGTCAGATCCCCATTGAAATGCAATGAGTTTGCTTCCTTTTTCTCGGAGAAAATCATTAATATTAGGAGGGCTATTAACACATCAAGTTATGCAGAGATCAGAAAAACTCAAACACAACCTCAAAAAACAGTTACTATGTCTGTCTTTCAAGCAATTGATAGCAAAATCTTGAAAGAGACAGTACAGCACCTCAAATCGTCAACCTGCGACCTTGACACACTTCCCACATCTTTCCTCAAAAGTGTTTAAAACTGTTTAGAAACAGATCTACTGTATTAGAAGTTGTGAACACCTCACTTCTCTCTGGGACTTTTCCAAACTCTCTGAAAACTGCAGTTGTAAAGCTACTTCTGAAAAAGAATCATCTTGATAATTCGATATTAAATAACTACAGACCAATATCAAATATCAAGATTATTGAGTTGTTTTTCATCAGGTGAACAACCACTTAAACTCAAATGGATACCTGGACAGTTTTCAATCTGGTTTCCGAGCGCATCACAGTACAGAGACAGCGCTCATTAAGATAATAAATGATATTCGTTTAAATTCTGACTCTGGCAAAATATCAGTGCTGCATCTGACACTGTCGATCATAATATACTAATAGAAAGACTGGAAAACTAGGTCAGGGTTTCTGGGATGGTACTCAAATGCTTCAGGTCCTCTCAAGGGAGAGGTTATTATGTGAGTATAGGAGAGCATACAGTAAGTCTAAGTGGACGTCCATGACATGCGGAGTCCCACAAGGCTCAATTCTTGCACCACTCCTGTTTAGCCTGTATATCCTCCCACTAAGTCAGATAATGAGAAAGAACCAAATTGCCTATCACAGCTATGCTGCTTTACCTAGCCTTATCTCCAAATGATTATAGCCCCATAGACTCCCTCTGCCAATGCATTGATGAAATTAACAGTTGGATGTGCCAAAATTTTCTTCAATTAAACAAGGAGAAAACTGATGTCATTGCATTTGGAAACAAAGATGAAGCTCTGAAGGTGAATGCATACCTTCACTCTAGGGGTCAGATAACTAAAAATCAAGTCAAGAATCTTGGGGTGATTCTGGAGACAGACCAGTTTCAGTAGCCATGTCAAAGCACTCAAGACTTGGAGAAACTTGTCCATGCCTTTATCACCAGCAGGGTGGATTATTGTAATGGTCTCCTCACCGGCCTTCTCAAGAAGACCATTAGACAGCTACAGCTCATCCAGAACGCTGCTGCCAGGACTCTGACTAGAACCAGAAAATCTGATCACATCACACCAGGCCTCAGGTCCTTACACTGGCTTCCTGTAACATTTACTGTAGGATAGATTTTAAAGTACTTTTACTTGTTTATAAAATCACTTAGTGGCCTGGGACCTAAATACAGTACAGTACATAACATATACAGTACTCAGCAAAAAAAGAAGCGTCCTCTGACTTTCAACTGTTTTTACTTTGAGTAAACTTAATGTGTAAATATTTGTACGAACACTAAAAGAGTCGACACCATAAGACATAAACTAAAACTGTTTCACAATGTGTCCCTGAATGAAGGGAGGCTCAAAATCAGTCAGTACCAGTCAGTATCTGGTGGCCACCAGCTGCTTGAAGTACTGCAGTGCATCTCCTCCTCATGGACTGGACCAGATTTGTCAGTTCTTGCTGTGAGATGGAGGGATTGTGTGTTCCTGGTGTGACTCGGGCAGTTGTTGTGGCCATCCTGTACCTGTCACGCAGGTGTGATATTCGCATGTACCCATCCTGTGCAGGTGTTGTTACACGTGGTCCTCCACTGCGAGGATGATCAGCTGTCCTTCCTGTCTCCCTGTAGCGCCGTCTTAGGCGTCTCACAGTGCGGACATGGCGATTTATTGCCCTATAGCCACATCAGCAGTCCTCATGCCTCCCTGCAGCATGCCTAATGCACGTTCACGCAGATGAGCAGCGACCCTGGGCATCTTTCTTTGGGTGTTTTTCACAGTCGGTAGACGAGTCTCTTTAGTGTCCTGTGGTTTTACAACTGTGACCTTAAATGCCTACTTTCTGTAAGCTGTTAAGGTCTTAACGACCATTCCACAGGTGCATGTTAATTAATTGATTATGGTTAATTGAACATGCATGGAAAACATTGTTTAAACCCTTTACAATGAAGATCTGTAAAGTTATTTGGATTTTTACAACATTATTGTTGAAATACACAGTCCTGAAAAAGGGGCGTTTCTTTTTTTGCTGAGTATACGTATATGGTTATAGTGTTGGTAATTGGTAATATTGCTAATATTTCCACATGGCTGGGATTTTCTTTGAGTTCTGTTTCTAAATCAAAGAAAATGTTTTACCACCATAACTGATCCTGAATATTACATGAAATAAAGTGATAATGATTAGTGAGTACAGTCCTCAAATACTTTCCAGTGAAGTGACGTTAAAAATGCTGTTCAGATGGAAATCTCATTTTTACTCCTAATTATGTGTCACATCAGTGGAGCAAGAGGGTGAAGAGCCTTACAGGACAACGACAAAGATAACAGAGAGAGAGAGAGAGAGAGACGAGTACGGGAAAAGAGACTGCCAGTCTCCAGTGATTTTTTTATTTGTTTGTTTGTTTGTTTTTTTGTTAATTGTGTGCAAATGATCTAATTAAATGGAAATCCACAGAGAGTTGAAAGACACTGCGTTGTTTCTCTCAGCTCTGTCTTGAGGGCTTTACAGTATTTCACATTAATCTCTCTGGTAGATTTATACAAGGTTTATACAAATAGAGAGAGAGAAAAAACAAGAGAGAGAGAGAGAGAGAGAGAGAGAGAGCATGCAACATGTGAGTATTGAACTAACTCTCTCTGATTCCTGTATTCATAAATCCTGTGATTTATTTTTACATCAAATGATTTATTTGTATTTACACATCAAGCTTGTAAGGATTAAGGTGATAATAATCAATGGCAGTGCGGTGTGATGAAGCAGAGTCATTTTAAACACCTTTGTTTCCAATAACAGCGAGAGGTGTTCGAGTCAAACCGGGACTTTTGATTGCGCAGAATGACAGAACACGGCTAAAAACTCCCTTTATTTCTCTATATAATCTCATCACTAATGTCAAGCATGGCTTCATTCAAGTCCCGCTTTGATTTGAACGCCCATCATACATTTTTCCTTTTATGGTTATAATTAATGATTGGGAACAGGAATGAAAACTGTTCTATTCTGTTCTCATGTATATTGTTACAGCAGATTTGGTGGTTTGGTCTTAAATAAGACACTTTTGTTATTGTTGTTGTTGTTGTTGTTGTTTTTGTTGTTAACTTTAAGAAGGCAAAAAAGAGAGGGTGGTGATTGCACAGCTTTAAGACTAGCAAGCATGACACTGAAACTCTTGATCTGTCCTCCTGGGGAAAGCGATAGCCTTCAGGTTAAAAGACTGACACATACAGTAATTAAACATTCAATGCTCCTTTAAACGAAACACGCACACACACAAACACAGACACACACACACACACACAATACACTGGAGCTGTAATGGATTCCAGGACACGAGACGACCTCCCGTGTTTGTCCTGTACCTGACTCATATCTGACCTCAATATGAAGCTGAAGATGAGTGACAAACTGGAATCTTTGGTCTATTGATCAAAGGGATGAGCAATAAATCGCCTCGCTTGCAGGAGACTCATGCACAAGTCAACATTCAGCCTCAGTCTCCTCTCCTTCTCTGGGTTATACAGCAAATTCAGACCTGAAGCTGTTCAGTTCTCTCGGAGGTTGATTCGGTTATTCTGGTCAACCTTCAAGAATATTTTAATCCATCTTCGTTATGAAAAGGTGTCCAATGTCAACCAAAACAATTAAAGAGTGTTTTTTAGTCTCAAGGATTTGTAGACAGAAGACATCACAAAATGGAGTCTTTACATACTTGTCTTTAGTGTTGTGCAATATCACGTTCTTAACTGTGTCTCATTATTGTTCTCCTGCCAGATGTTCTCCGTCCATGTCGAAGGACACACTGGCCTTCAGCACAGACCGAGGCGAGGTGATGAATCAGATATTCAGACCTCAAATATAGAAACCGTTGCTGCTCATCATGCTTACCTCGGAATGCTCCAGCACGAGCTTGAGGACGGGTTTACGGATTACACGAGCCTCCATCCGGCAAAGCAGCAGACTAAAAGGCGTCCGGCTTTCAAACCCAGGAAGCTGAGGAAGATGTTCGCCTGGGGAGACTTCCACTGCAGAGTCAAGACTGCGTCCCTGGATCTTCTCATCAAAGGGAAGATCGTGGACCACGGAAACGGAACCTTCAGCGTCCACTTCCTGTGCAACACCACCGGCATCGGAAACGTCACGGTCGGATTAGTGCCGTCCACCAAGATCGTGGGGTTCGGGTCAACGACGCGGGAGGTCAGGGAATCTGTAGAGTCGAAGCTGTTCAACTGCAGGGTGGAGTCAGAGAAGATGGAGCAGAGCAAGAGGGGCGTGAGGTGCAGCTACGACCCGTCGAAGAGCTGCGAGCATCGGCAGATACACAGCCACGTCTCGTGGATCTGCTCCAAACCATTCAAGGTCATCTGCGTGTACGTGTCCTTTCACAGTGTAGAGTACAAACTGCTGCAGAAAGTCTGTCCGGATTATAACTTCCACAGCGACGCTCCATACTTTCGTTCGGGATGATCGGGAGATATCGGACATGTGACAGGACAAAGCCGAGGGGAATTTTTGTGCAAACATAAATACTTCCTGTAGATGGTTAGTTAAATTAAAACTTGGAAATTAATTAGCTGTGATGTGTTTAGTGAGTCTGGTGCTAATTTGTTGGCTGCAATGGACAGAACAAAGATTAACTCGAGCTTAAAGGAACATCTTCCATCATTATTAAACTTCATACTAGAACTTCAAAGGAGAACTTTGTACTAGATTCTGCTCCTTTCAATGAACTGTTCTGATCCATCCAGTGAAATTATGTACAGTAAATATGATTTCTTTTTTAAACAATCTATGTCACTTCCCTCTTACCCTTGTCATGTTATAGAAAACTGTCTCTCAAACTGTCTCTCATGAAGACCTTCCCAGGAAAGCAAGACCAAAACGTACCTCTGCTGTGCCCCACTGTCTGCGGGTTGCCGGTCACAAGCTCGGATAAAATGGGTGGTTGCAGGAGGAAGGGCATCTGGTGGTAAACCTGTGCCAGGCTGTTGTGCAGATTGATGGTCTGCTGTGACCCCTAGACAGGAGCAGTCGGAAGACTTACAACAATAAAAATGCATTTTATTTATATAGGCTTCTTTCTAGTCACCCAAGGTCACTGTCCAAAATCCAACTGAATGATAGAGTCATATATAAGATTTGAGTGCAGCCTTACATCATGTGGGAAACTTGCTTCTGTATGAAAGGCTCTTTAAATGTGATTTGAAGGTGGATGGAGGAGAATTCCAGAGACGCAGAGTGATGCAGCTAAAAGCTCATGAGCCCATGGTGGTCGGGGGGGCAGGGGTGTAAAGAGCAACCTTGATGAGGAAGAGTACGAGACGGGGTGTAAAACTGTACACGCTTTGAAAGATAACAGAGATATTCAGTAGGGACTTAAAAAAAAGAAGAGTTTTTTGTTTTCCAACTTTTGAAACTGTTGCCAACTTCAGAAGTGAATAAAATTAGAGTTGAAATTGTTCCTGCGTGATATGAGCAATGTACTTGTTTTAAACTATATAGTGAATAGTTCCTGTACCTTTCGAACTAATCTGCTAGCTAGCCATTTTGCTAGTTTTTAAGTCAACATTCATCTGTTCCAGTATGTTGTCCTGTTAAGTCTACAGCCATGTCATCGCGATCCCTGAACCGTTCGTGCGATCACTCTAAATGTCTGACGAAATCCACTAAAAGTAATTGAAAGATATAAATTCTAATCACACCGTAGAATCAACAAAGCTGTTTTCTGCTGCTTTCTTTCAACATGCTTAGAGCTAACTTAAAAAAAAACATTATTTCTTGTTTTCTAAAATACATTTTTGACCCAGTTAACAAATGTGGGGGGATAAAGATCTTCCACTCATTAAAGCTGATGTCTGTCACCTAGTTTTAATGATGGACATGTTAAATGTAAGACTTTTCCGTGTCTTTTTTTTTAGTGGACTTTTTTTTTCGCACCTCACACACTCGACACAATGTTCCAAACGAAGCTTTTTTTTTCATCACACCATGTCAGCAACCTCGTCTGAAATTTTTCTCTAAATGTTTTTTTCCCCTGATGCACCGTCTGCACATCTGTCTCCACTGACGTTGATGAAAAAGTTAAAAATATTTCAGAAGGCAAATATCCCTCAGCATGAAGTGGAGGTGATGAAAACTCTCATGAATATGACATTTTGGATGTGGCAACTGGTTTAACACTAGAGTCAACGTGATGTCAGGGTTTAGGGGATTTAAAGAGCTTTAAAGGTGCTCGCTCTCTACACATATAGAGGACATTTAGTGATACGTGTCTTATGGTGGATGATGCTGAAAAAATCTTCTGAAACAGCTCAGGTATGGGGACTGGACTGAAAATTAAATTTAAAAAATTTGCCAAAAATGAGAGCCAAAAAACTTTTTTTTCAAGGCTACATTAAAAATACTGTACAGTCTCTTCGGAAAACAAAATATGAAAAAATAAAGACTTTTTCACAGTGCTGTATACAGTATATAAAAAACATGAAGATGAAAAAATGAAGGGAGTTTGAATGCACAGTGCTGTATATATGCATTTATTCTTCTCTTACTAGCCTTTCAAATGCATTAAAAGCATGAATCAATATTTTCTTTTCTAGCTAGATTGCAGACAATAACAGACAGCAGCGTGTGTCATCCATCATAATTATCAGTGTTGGAGGACAAATGTCACATCAGGAGGAGAAATCCACATATGCGGTTTGTTCAGGATTTCTCTCAGACATGTAGCTGATAATGAGATTTTAAGCACACACAGGCAAAATGTAAACAACAACAAAAAGGTATGAAATTATTTCGCACTTTAATTCATGAAGTGAAACTCGTATATTCTAGATTCAGTACGTTTAAAATGAAATATTTCCCTTTTACATTTATTAAACCCTTTTTATTTTCATTTTTATTTCAAAATATAAGAATCGATCGAAAATTATTTTCAATACGGAAATGTCCAACTTCTGAATATTATATGGTTCATTTATAACAATACTTGGTCAGGGTTCCGTTAACACAAATCGATATGACTCACTTTAAAGGATTTAAATCTTATAGAGAAACATGTAAAAGTTCAGGGTTGATTCTTTGGCTTTCATCACAGTAACCAGAAACTAAGCTCCTGAATATACAGTATACCGAGAATGTTCACCTACAAAACAAAATGTCTTGGGTCTATTTTGGGAAAATATTTGAGATATTTAAGAGGAACGTTTTCAGGAGCGTTTAATTGATCATTACTGATTTGTTAAATAAAATTGGTTGGAGGTGGCGCTGTGGCCTCTCACCCCAGGGTTGAAGGTTTGATTCCTGCCTCCAGCCTGTGTGCATGGGGTTTGCATGTTCTCTTCATGCCACAGTCCAAAGACATTTAAATCACGCTAATTGTATACAGGCTCTCATGAATATTAAGTAGTTTCTTGACTTATGGAGGAGCAAACAATGATGTAATTGCTAAGTAAGGGTATATAAACCATGTAAAGTTGGGGAAGTGAGGAGATCTTGCAGAATGTTTGGGGAATCTTGCAGAATTTGTGGGGTGCCTGTTTGTCTTTTGTCTGGCCGGTCCAGAGCTGTCCATTTACTTTTGGTAGCAATAAACTTTTTTGCTCTTTCAATATTCTAGTAGTTAATGACTTTTTGTTTGGAAAATTGGCATAGTTCACCACAAATTTGCCACAACAAGTCACATCTCTGGACTTCCATTGGTTATGAACTGAATGCAGTTGCACAGTTTGAACACTAGGGGTCTGCACAACCCATAGGGTTCAAATGTTCCAAGTTCTCTGGTAGGAGAACTCATATGATCATTTACTTAGTTTAAAGATCTTGCAAACCTGTAGTACATTTTGTTTACAATATTATACCTAAAATTGTAGATATTTTTGGAACGTATCATTAAACACCTAATGCTCATTCAAACACATCATTTGAGAATAATATTACTGTCAAAATTATCCTAGACACATACTGCTCTCTCACAATCATCTTAGGAACATATCACTCTCTCAAACTCATTCTATACATCTACTGTATCACTCTCCCAAGTCATTGGATACATACAGAGGTGTGAAAAACTATTTGCCCCCTCCTGATTTCTTGTTCTTTTGATTGTTTGTCACACAAAATGTTTCTGATCATCAAACACATTTAACTATTAGTCAAAGATAACACAAGTAAACACAAAATGCAGTTTTTAAATGAGGGGTTTTATTATTTAGAGAGAAAAAAATCCAAACATACATGGCCCTGTGTGAAAAAGTAATTGCCCCCTGAACCTAATAACTGGTTGGGCCACCCTTAGCAGCAATAACTGCAATCAAGCGTTTGCGATAACTTGCAACGAGTCTTTTACAGCGCTCTGGAGAAATTTTGGCCCACTCATCTTTGCAGAATTGTTGTAATTCAGCTTTATTTGAGAGTTTTCTAGCATGAACCGCCTTTTTAAGGTCATGGCTCAACATCTCAATAGGATTCAGGTCAGGACTTTGACTAGGCCACTCCAAAGTCTTCATTTTGTTTTTCTTCAGCCATTCAGAGGTGGATTTGCTGGTGTGTTTTGGGTCATTGTCCTGCTGCAGCACCCAAGATCGCTTCAGCTTGAGTTGACGAACAGATGACATTCTCCTTCAGGATTTTTTGGTAGACAGTAGAATTCATGGTTCCATCTATCACAGCAAGCCTTCCAGGTCCTGAAGCAGCAAAACAACCCCAGACCATCACACTACCACCACCATATTTTACTGTTGGTATGATGCTCTTTTTCTGAAATGCTGTGTTACTTTTACGCCAGATGTAACGGGACACGCACCTTCCAAAAAGTTCAACTTTTGTCTCGTCGGTCCACAAGGTATTTTCCCAAAAGTCTTGGCAATCATTGAGATGTTTTTTAGCGAAATTGAGACGAGCCTTAATGTTCTTTTTGCTTAAAAGTGATTTGCGCCTTGGAAATCTGCCATGCAGGCCGTTTTTGCCCAGTCTCTTTCTTATGGTGGAGTCGTGAACACTGACCTTAATTGAGGCAAGTGAGGCCTGCAGTTCTTTAGATGTTGTCCTGGGGTCTTTTGTGGCCTCTCGGATGAGTCGTCTCTGCGCTCTTGGGGTAATTTTGGTCGGCCGGCCACTCCTGGGAAGGTTCACCACTGTTCCATGTTTTTGCCATTTGTGGATAATGGCTCTCACTGTGGTTCACTGGAGTCCCAAAGCTTTAGAAATGGCTTTATAACCTTTACCAGACTGATAGATCTCAATTACTTTTGTTCTCATTTGTTCCTGAATTTCTTTGGATCTTGGCATGATGTCTAGCTTTTGAGGTGCTCAACATATACTGTAGTATGTAGTTGGCACATGACATGTAGTGACAAATCACCAGTCATTTTGCCTTGCTTGAGGCATCGGTAGACCCTCGTAGCACATCTTAGAGTGAGTAATTCGCCTTATCCGTGGGCTAACTGTATAAATTCATAAATTTTTCTGCGCCATTACATTGTACCATTGTGCCATGTGGTATCAAAAAAGTTTATAAGTGGTATCAAAAAGTTTCGAGATTAGCTCTGTTTACAAGCTCTGCTGTTAAGTTGTATATCCTCCCTCACACTGCCCCCCAGGAATGAAAGGAGAAGGAGATGATGGGCTCTTGAGACAAAAATGTTGCTGAGACGAAGCAACAGTCTTCACAGACTTTGTCAGACTTTAACGTGATGTTCCTTCTGCTCCTGGATCAGCAGCCTGGGGAGGAACTTGGCATCAACACGGTGACACACTGACAATGGCAGCAATGATGTGGATTGTTCTCCGATGGTCATCATGCACAAGTTGCTGAATTGTTTAGACTTTTTCTGGGATTGAGCTTGTTGTCTTTCTGATCTTTCGTCGTCTTCCGACGCATCACTGTCAACTTGCCAAATTGTGTCACATGTCTTTTGGCACACTGACTTATGAAAGTTGGTGCTGACTATGTGTGCAGACTTGTGCTGCCATCTGTTGGAGTTTTACACAACTAGACCCGAAACTTTTGGATACCATCTCATATCTCCCCTTAGCGTTTGTTGTTACTGCGCTGTTGCTAATGACTTCAGAGCCAGGGCATGCCAGTATTCATACCAAAAGAAGTGTGATATTGGGAAGCATGAAACTATTCAATATTGCTGTGTCTGAAGTGTGACGTCTGGTCATGTTTTGTTCTCCTCAGGACTACGTACAAAGACTATTTCCTGGTGGAGCAGTCGAGCGGTCTGAAGTCAGAGAAATTCAATAAGGTCTCCGGAAAGGAGATGTTCACAGATTCTCAGTGCATGGTAATATTAATAATAATAATAATAATAATAACTTCAGTGCAAATGGTAAAGAGACATTGGTGCGTGTGTGTTGAAGCTTGGTCCATTGGCGAGTTTCCAAGGCACTTCACTGAGCCAAGGTTCTCTTGAGCGCTTAATACGAGAACATCAATCCATGTATATCAAGACTTCTCGCATTCTGCAGCAGGTACTGCTACTCTTTAGTAACAAAATTAACAGCATATTAATGTTGCTAGAGAATCGAATTAAAGCAATTTCATTAAATATTTCATGCTAGAATTAGAAGAAAGTGTGTTTAACTTTACCTGGTGTTTTGGTAGTTACTGACGCTCGAGCATCATGAGTACGTTAAAACTACGTTTAATTTGCATGGAGCTTGTTGCTTTATCTGAGAATGTTTCCCACTGCAGCGTCACACCATCGAGCTGATCCCCGTCACCAAGGTGAACTACGCCTGGAAAGGGAAATCCCACTCTTACATTGTGTTTGGGAACGTGTACACCGAGAGCTACCCGGTGTTATAAGCTGTTATAATGTGTTATATCTTTTAATATTACATTATCCACAAATGGCAAAAACATGGAACAGTGGTGAACCTTCCCAGGAGTGGCCGGCCGACCAAAATTACCCCAAGAGCAGAGACAACTCATCCGAGAGGCCACAAAAGTCCCCAGGACAACATCTAAAGAACTGCAGGCCTCACTTGCCTCAATTAAGGTCAGTGTTCACGACTCCACCATAAGAAAGAGACTGGGCAAAAACGGCCTGCATGGCAGATTTCCAAGGCGCAAACCACTTTTAAGCAAAAAGAACATTAAGGCTCGTCTCAATTTTGCTAAAAAACATCTCAATGATTGCCAAGACTTTTGTGAAAATACCTTGTGGACCGATGAGAGAAAAGTTAAACTTTTTGGAAGGTGCGTGTCCCGTTACATCTGGCGTAAAAGTAACACAGCATTTCAGAAAAAGAACATCATACCAACAGTAAAATATGGTGGTGGTAGTGTGATGGTCTGGGGTTGTTTTGCTGCTTCAGGACCTGGAAGGCTTGCTGTGATAGATGGAACCATGAATTCTACTGTCTACCAAAAAATCCTGAAGGAGAATGTCCGGCCATCTGTTCGTCAACTCAAGCTGAAGCGATCTTGGGTGCTGCAGCAGGACAATGACCCAAAACACACCAGCAAATCCACCTCTGAATGGCTGAAGAAAAACAAAATGAAGACTTTGGAGTGGCCTAGTCAAAGTCCTGACCTGAATCCTACTGAGATGTTGTGGCATGACCTTAAAAAAGCGGTTCATGCTAGAAAACCCTCAAATAAAGCTGAATTACAACAATTCTGCAAAGATGAGTGGGCCAAAATTCCTCCAGAGCGCAGTAAAAGACTCGTTGCAAGTTATCGCAAACGCTTGATTGCAGTTATTGCTGCTAAGGGTGGCCCAACCAGTTATTAGGTTCAGGGGGCAATTACTTTTTCACACAGGGCCATGTATGTTTGGATTTTTTTCTCTCTAAATAATAAAACCCCTCATTTAAAAACTGCATTTTGTGTTTACTTGTGTTATCTTTGACTAATAGTTAAATGTGTTTGATGATCAGAAACATTTTGTGTGACAAACATGCAAAAGAATAAGAAATCAGGAGGGGGGCAAATAGTTTTTCACACCACTGTATACTCAAACTGAATCAAGCATAAAATGGTAAAAGTCTCTGATTTGTGTTTCTTCCGGGTATTCCAGTGTCCTCCCACAGTCCAAATACATGCAGGTTGCAATTGTCCGTAGTGTTTGAATGAGTGTGTAAGTGTGTGCCCTACAATGGATTTAACCCCACATCGTGTCTGAAGTCCCCTGGGATATGCTCCAGGCTTCCTGGCACCATGTACATCATAAGCACTATAGAAAAAAAGTACAGCATACGCAATGTGGGATGTACCCTACAGTATATAGCCTGTCACTACCTTTTTTTTTAACATAAGCAGCTTTGTAACATTTCTAGCTAGTAATAGAGAATCTGTTGTTGAAGCTTGTTTGTGAGTGAGTCAGATGATTTGGATCAGCGTTAGGAGTCGACTCGTTCCAATCATATTATTATTCTAATCACCTTACTCTATTATTGATCTATTAATGAACATTAAGGCTACTACTACCACTCAGTCAGGAGGGCCACGTTAGAAGTCTGCATTCCCGCGGCTCTCCCGCGGGACCAGACAAGATTTTTTGTGGCACGGGAATAAATTTACAAACAAAACGCGGTAGCGGTCAGAAACTGGTGTAATTTGGACGGGAGCGGGCGGTCTAATAATATACCGTTCCCACGTCCTTTCTGAACAGCATATCTGGCAGATGTAATTTTTGTTTACAGCTACACTTTTCCTAAGCTACTGTGTTGACATAAATGTCACATTTATATTTTGAATAAAAATAATAAATATGCTACAATTTTGTACATTGTTTCAAAAAATTTTCCCCCTGCAACACATTTTCCGAAATTAACCATTCTTGACAAGAAGAATAAAAATAAAATATATTGTTGTACAAACTATTCGATTCTGGAAACACATAGAAATTTAGCGGGAGCGGTCGGGTCGGGAAGAAAATTATTCTAAGCGGGCAGCGGGTGAACAAAGAGTGATATATAGCGGGAGCGGGTGGGTGCGGGATAAAACCTGGCGGGAGCGGGACTAAAAAAAACAGTCCCCCGCAGACCTCTAGGCCACGTGATGCCAGCCAACCGCATCTTTTCAAACTGCTCGCTCACGCACCATTAGATGTGGCGTAACACACTCGGAGGACAGCGCTATCCGCTCCCCCCGCGTGCGCGAGCTCACAGACGTGATTAATGTGTGAGCACTAAGTACCTCTCATCCCTCCCCTCTGAGAGAGCTCAGCCAATCAGCTCTCTCTAGACCTCCGGCTGTGAGAGGTTACAGCATCACCTGGGGATCGAACCAGCGATCTCCGGATGATAGGGGCGAGCACTTTACTGAGGCCATACTGACACTTTTTTGACTAAATATTCATGCGCAAAGACAGTTCTTTTGATATTCTTGGAAATCTGCTCAACCATAAAGAGAGGGGGCACCCAGAAAACATTGCACACAGCGTTATACTGATCACATTAATACCATGAATGATTTCTAACAGGAAGATGAACAAATAACATTTGCATGATGCTAAATTGTCTGAAATATTTTGCATTTACATCCAGTACCATTCATTCATTCATTTATTCATCTTCTACTGTATACCGCTTAATCCTGTGTTCAGGGTCGCGGGGGACCTGGAGCCTATCCCAGGGGACTTCGGGCACTAGGCGGGGTACACCCTGGACAGGGTGCCAATCCATCGCAGGGCACACACACATACACACACTCACACACCCAATCACACACTACGGGCAATTTAGGAACGCCAATTAGCCTAACCTGCATATCTTTGGACTGTGGGAGGAAACCGGAGTACCCGGAGGAAACCCACCAAGCACGGGGAGAACATGCAAACTCCATGCACACAGAGACGGGAATCGAGCCTGGCCGGGGAATCGAACCCAGACCCTGGAGGTGCAAGGCGACAGTGCTAACCACTACACCACCGCGCCGCCCATCCAGTTCTGCATTATTGGTTCTGTCCAAGTTTGTCAATATAAAGTGTGTCAGATTAAGTTATGTTCATAAATGGATATTATGGGTAAAACATTGCTGATGTCACTAGGACAAGACAAGACGTGTTGAATAGCTTTAAAGTAAGCAGACACAGAGCGTCGCCCAGGCTGAAGAACGATGCAGTTTTTTTGGACCTAATATTTTTTCAACGATATTTTATGATAACTACAAACATACATATATAGTCAACTGCAATTATTAACTACATAATGCAAAAACACTAATGTTGTTATATTTAAATATTGTATAATTTCCCTTTGTGTGTACAGTTCCCACAGACAATCATTTACCAACACCACTTGATCTCATAGGCTGGACTTTATTGCCATTTCCACATGTTTGGGTCGTGAAAGGAGTTCCTGGGAGGCCAGTGATTCAGACGTGAATCAGAATTTGATCATGGCTCCAGTGTACCAATAAAACTTTCTACCTTGATGGTATTCAAACACTAGTGTAACTCTGGGATAAGTGCATTAGTGTACAGGGGATTATATTATATAGAGAAATAAAGGGGGACTTTTAATCTATATCAATCAGCCATAACATTAAAACCACCTAGATTATTTCAGGTTCCCCTTGTGTCACTGGTACGGCTTTGCCCCCTCAGGGCATCTCTGGGTGTGTTGCTGTGGTTTCTGTTGCCAGGACATCGGCAGCAGATCCTTTGGGCTCTGCGCATTGCCATGTTTGTCCAGTGCATCTCATGGATGCTCGATCGGATTGGGTCCCTTCTTGGTCTCTTTGCTTGCTGGGTCCCATCTATAAATGTTTATAAAAATGTACAGATATTTACAGATATAATTTCATTTACTAAATGAGAATTGGGTCACTGGACCAAAAACTTATATACCCTGTGTAGTCAGATGACTTGTTGGGTTTCAACCGGTACAATGGCATTACATGCAGAAATAAAGTGCAGGGGTGAGGCTGGACCTGATCTCACGCCTCCTATAGACATATAGACATCCCTAGAGATGAGATGTTGTACAGCCTGATCTGCTTGTTTTAGGACCGTGGGAGAAAATCGAAGTACCCAGAGGAAACCCAATAAGCACCAACAACCCTTGACCCTGGAGTTGCGAAACCTCAGTACTAACCACTTTGCCTCTGTGCCACCTCATCACCATATATTTTTTTTTATCATTTTAATTATGTTTTTAAAGAGATAGAGTTTTAAAGAGATAGATGTGTGCGTCATCATATTTCATTTGGTCAAATGTATTTATTTTAAATATAATTAATCTTTCTAAAGGTTTTCTTGCAAAGACATACTGTATGCATTTGTTTAAAGTTCTTTATTAATATATTTACTATCAAACATATTTTTAATAAGATACTTTTTAATACTTTTTTTAGTAAAAAATCAAAAAAGGTAAAGATAAAGATACCTTTATTGTCATTGTAGTATAGATACAATGAAATTTGTTTGGAATCCATATTATTGTAAGAATAAACAAAAGATAGATGCACTAAAATATAAATAGAACAATATATACAACAGTATGCATGTAGGCGGCGCGGTGGTGTAGTGGTTAGCACTGTCGCCTTGCACCTCCAGGGTCTGGGCTCGATTCCCGTCTCTGTGTGCATGGAGTTTGCATGTTCTCCCCGTGCTTGGTGGGTTTCCTCCGGGTACTCCGGTTTCCTCCCACAGTCCAAAGATATGCAGGTTAGGCTAATTGGCGTTCCTAAATTGCCCGTAGTGTGTGATTGGGTGTGTGTGTATGTGTGTATGTGTGTGTGCCCTGCGATGGATTGGTGTCCATCCAGGGTGTACCCCGCCTAGTGCCCGAAGTCTCCTGGGATAGGCTCCAGGTCCCCCGCGACCCTGAACACAGGATTAAGCGGTATAGAAGATGAATGAATGAATGAATATGTATGTACAGTGTTATTTGGTATTTTTATGTACCTGTATAGTGGTATTTTTGTTTGTTTGAAATAATAACGTATTGCACAAATAATAATAATAATAATAATAATAATAATAATGATGATGATGATGATGATGATGATACATGCATCATTTATGCAAAAAATTATTTTATAAAAATGGAAATTGTTTGCTTATAATGCTGATTCTGATATGATAACTTTATAGGGGAAAAATATGTGTTGATTAACATAGTCCAGCATCTCCACCATGAAACAAGGAATTATCGACCCTTAATGGAGGCAGGCTTATGATTATGAATGAATCCATTAATGTATGGATGCATGAATGGATGAATGGACTGATTTGTGGATGATTTAAGAGGGTTTTCTGCTACGTGATCGATGTGAGGTATGAACTGCCTTTCCAATTTATTTGCTCCTCATTTCTCTCCATATTAAATCACATCTGTATGTTTAATATGTAAACATTTTTCACCGTAGTCTCCTCCATGTTAACTTACACATCTGTCTCATGCAAACCACACTCACACTTTTTACATCTACCTTTCTTATTCTCTCTCTCTCTCTCTCTCTCTCTCTCTCTCTCTGTCTCTCTCGTGGACTTTCGGTTCTGCTCATTCTGCGTCTCGTTCTCTCCCAAGAGTGCTTTCTCATCCCTTTTTATTTAGAGACAGGCTCCTCCCCTTTTCTTCCTTTCTTCCTCTCCCTCCCTCGCTCTTGTTCCTGCTCTCCCCCTCCCTCCATCTGGATCGCTCCATCTGTGGTCCAGGGCTCAGTGACGGCGTATCTCTCTGTCGTAAGGGGCAGCTTCATTCTCGTCTGCAGGATGTCGGGCCCTCGTACCAGCTCCATACTGCTCCTCTTCTGCGTGGCTTTCCTCCAGAGTCCGCTCTTGGAGGCCAAGGTAACACACACATACAAAACACACAGACACACACACACACACACACATCACATATCTTGCAATGGGGTGTTTACAAAGTCACACAAAGTAAAAGAAATGTTATATGCTTAATCTATTTTGCTTTATAGATAATTCTATATAAACTTTATGATAGAATGATGCTTATATGATCATAAATTAATACAATAATATATATGAATATATTAATGACTGTCCTTTTTTTATCAGTGCTGTTAAACAATGTATAAACTATCTGAAATGTGCATGAGTGAATTGGCTTGTAATTGAATATTCATCCATAATCATGCATTTCATGGTACATCTACATACCGTATAAAGGGCATCTAAATCGCCTCTCAGGGCGCCTCCAAGCATTCGCAGTAATGATTTAACCATGTGACCATCTGGTCGATGGTGTTCATTTGTGCTGGGCGGATATTTGACCACTATTGCGAAGTGGAAGTAAACGCAGCCACGTCCATCACCAGGCAACGCAGCCATGTCGCCTTCATAAAGTCTGGAGAGATCTGGGAGGAGAGCTGCGTACTTCCAAGGCAACAGAAAGGTTATAAAGCCTATGTTTAGAAGCTATTACAGGAGAAGGTTAATTATCAATCCCGAGGAGTATTAATGATTAACAATATGTTTTTTTTTTTTGCTGTCTGGATGATGGAGCAATCTCAAATCAGGGAATAACAAACACAGTAATGTGTACAGTGATACTGGGTCGAGAGATAAGAGTGTGTGTTGATTTATGCTGCGTAGCTTAATAGCCGTGAGTGTAAGCACAGGATGAGGAAAGACAGCATGCGTTTTTAGATATTTTTGTCTATTGATCCTGGTAAGATGAATGCACATAGGAAAACATAAGGATTATGAATACTATTGTCTAACAGCAGACCAAGCCCAGGTCATGGATGATGCAAGATTCCAAATTTTTCCATAAAATATTATAGAATAAAAAAAAATCGTTATGACCCTTATATGAATGATGATGCCACATATATATATATACATATACATGTCTACAGTAGGTTGTGTGCTATATGAAAGAAAAAAATTATCTTGTTCTTACAAGTTATCATTTGAGCATATACAGAGTGAGTCAAAAAATTTATACACACTTCAGGAAAATAAAAATAGTATGATGCATATTATATAAATATAATATTAATGATAATATCGTATATATCAATATATAACATATAGCAATAAATTTAGTGTTAAAATATTAATTCAAGTATTTCTTTTATATATATAAGAAAAACTTGTATAAAAAAAAAAAAAAAATATATATATATATATATATATATATATATATATATATATATATATATATACACTCAGATATATGTGTGTGTGTTTGTCTACAGTATAACATACATATATGTTAATTTTAGATATATATATGTATGTATGTTGGAACAGATATGTATATACACCTGGACAAGTCAGCCGATCATGCGGCAGCAGAGCAATGAGCCAATCAAGAGCTTTTATGAACAATTAATGTTCACATGGGGCGGCACGGTGGTGTAGTGGTTAGCACTGTCGTCTTGCACCTCCAGGGTCTGGGTTCGATTCCCCGGCCAGGCTCGATTCCCGTCTCTGTGTGCATGGAGTTTGCATGTTCTCCCCGTGCTTGGTGGGTTTCCTCCGGGTACTCCGGTTTCCTCCCACAGTCCAAAGATATGCAGATTAGGCTCATTGGCGTTCCCAAATTGACCATAGTGTGTGAATGAGTGTGTGTGTGTGTGTGTGTGCTCTACGATGGATTGGCACCCTGTCCAGGGTGTATCCCGGCTAGTGCCCGAAGTCTCCTGGGATAGGCTCCAGGTCCCCCGCGACCCTAAATACAGGAGATGAATGAATGAATGAATGAATAATGTTCACATCTAACAACGAAATGTGTACAAATCTTAATCTTATTCTTGGTGCCAGATGGGCTGCTTGAAGCATTTCAGAAATTGCAGATCTTGTGGAATTTTTTTGCACACGAGAGTCGTTATGCAGAATGGTGCAAAAAAAATAATAAATCCCAAAAAGAACCTTCAGTGCACAGCAGTTCTGCAAGTAGAAATGCTTCGAGAGGTCAAGACAAGGTCCACAGTGGCTCAAATAAACCATTCTTAGAACCATGCTGAACAGAAAAGCTTCTCAAACCATTGTGGTAGACATCAGCAGAAGATACACCACATTGGGTTTCAGTCTCGGAATTGAAAAATATGAGGGAAACTAAACCTGGGCTGGTAAACACTGGCTGGTCAGTGCTAATGAATCCTGATGCAGATGTTAGGGTCAGAATTTGGCATGGACAGTATTAGTCCATGGACCCACCCAGGCTTTTCAGGCTAGTGGAGGTGATGTAGATGATGTAATAGGAATGTTTTTCTTGGCGCACAATAGACGTCTTAACACCACACTCCATTTAAATGCTACGGAGTGTTGTTGGTGACCATGTGAATCACTTTCTAGGCAAAATCTATTCACTCCGTACCACCTACATCCAGCGAGATCACTCTTCATCAAATCTCAAAGTAACTCAAAAACGGGTTCCATTAACATGACGAGGAATTCAGAGTATTGGATCGGTCGCCTCCAAAACCATATCTGTATCCAGTAAAGCACATCTGCAGCAATAGTGTGGAGCAGTCAGGTCAAAAGAACGTTTCCATCATGTTGTGGAATCCGTGTCTGGTCCTGAAGGAGAGGTGGAGTCCTACACACGTTCCTAGTAAAATGGTCAGAAAGAATATCATCGTTTCTTATCATCTAGTATAAGAAACACACCATTTCACTAAATCACTTCATCAGTGTGACATCTTGTTGTGACTAATATATACGTATGAGGGTTCATCCTTTTTCATTAAACGATATTCAATAATTAAAATGCGAGAAAGAGGGTAAATGTGCACAGGATACACGATTGAACAGGAAGCCCCGGAGCTGCTGTACAATCTAATTAGCTACAAACACGCCGTCGTGAGCCGAGGAGCTGTGCTGTCATAGCAACAGCTTTCAGTGGGTGCGCACACACATACGCACACACACACACACGCACACACGCACAGATACAAACAGTGATGAATGTAGTGAGGTAATAGCTCACGTATAATTGTACTTCTTCCATTCTGTGTTAACCCAGTGTTCCCCCGGGGTATTTCATCTAAACAGCAGGGTGACCTTTTCCAGCTTCAAAGAAAAATAAATAATGATAATAATAATAATAATAATAATAATAATAATAATAATAGTAGTAGTAGTAGTAATAATAATAATAACAATATTTTTTCAATATGTAATTATAGTACAGTATGTCTCAACCTTGCTAGAATTAACTACAATTAATACATATTTTCTATTTCATACGTTAGCAATACCACTGCATACAGTACATTATTAAATCTGATCCGATCCTATTCACAGCTTTAGATCCACAATAGTATATAATATTTATACAAAAAAAATCACTGCATAGACTTTTTTTTTTTAAGAATTTAAATTAATTTTTGCGTTTTCATTTTCTTCAAACCTCACTCATCGTCTATTCCGCTTTATCCTGTGAACAAGGCCTCAGGAACCATTTCTTTAAATCACTGCATTAGACTTACAGTAGGGCACGAGGCACGGTACCCCCTGGACAGATACAGTACACACACTACGAGCAATTTTGGGAATGTCAGTTAACCTAATCTGCATCTCTTTGGACTGTGGGAGGAAACCCAGCAAACATGGGGAGAACATGCAAACTCCATGCACATAGACCCAAGGTGGGAATCAAACCCAAACCCTGGAGGTGCAAGGCCATTAAGCCATCGTGCCGCCAGCAGCTTCAAACCTTTATAACAGAAATCTCAGGACAAAATAATTCAATTCAATCCAATTTTATTTGTATAGTGCTTTTAACAATTGACACTGGCGAAAAGCAGCTTTACACAATCATAAGAATTATTTAAGTTTATATGGAATGTGAATGTGTATGAATCAAAATGGTCAGATAGTCCCTGGTGAGCAAGCCGAGGGCGACTGTGGCAAGGAAAAACTCCCTGAGATGGTAATAGGAAGAAACCTTGAGAGGAACCGGACTCAACAGGGAACCCATCCTCATCTGGGTGAAACAGATAGCAGGAAATGATCTGCATCATACTGTGTGAGGCTGGAAGTTCAGTATGACAGGAGGTGTGTTTAAGTTAATATGGATTCCAGTTTGTTATCGGAGGCTCAGGTAGACTGTAGGAAACTCCAGTCCTGAACTATCGAGCGACCGCAGTCACGAGTCCTCAGAGAACAGCTGTCTGCATCAGCCAAGCACAGGACCGTCTAATAACAGAATGTTTATGAAAAACAGGATTCACAGGAAGTTTAAAAAATATATATAATAATCTGACATTAATAATCAACTTTTCCTGCATTTTTTTTTTTGTTTGTTACTAAAATCTCTTCTTGTCCTCATACTGTATTTTCAAAGACATCTGGTTGTTTTGTCTAAGTCAGAGTTATTTTTATTATAATTTGAAGGCATTTTTCCTCACTAATTAAACAATTAATTGCAGATGGTGTTTCTCTAAAATAATTTGGTTAAATGATTTAATTTGCATTACATTTCTGGTCAAACAAATGGCTCAGATTAAGAGTCGACACTGTGTGTGTGTGCTAATTCACAACATGGCTTCTATGGAGACAGAACATAAAGCAATAGATAATGTAAATAAATCTAGACATAACATTAAAAACAATGACATTAGAAGCACCTAGGATTTAGGTTCTCCTCGCCTGGACTCCACAAGGTGTGCTGTTGTTTCTGACACCAGGATATTAGCAGCAAGGTGGAGCCTCCATGGATCAGACTTGTTTCTCCAGCACATCCCATGGATGTTGGATCAGACTAAGAGCTGGGGAAAATCCAGAACTTGTCTGCTAAGCCTCATACACAACAGGCTGTGATGCACTGGGTGTTCTGGTATCTTTTCATCATTAACGTTTTCAGCCGTTTGTGCTGCATTGGCTTTTCTGTGGGATAGGGCGAGGCAGGCTGGCATTTGCTCCACACAGGAATAAATGAGCCTTGGCTGCCCATGGTCCGGTCCCCAGGTTACTGACATATAACTGATAATAAATGTTATTAAATTCCCCCGGCAGCGGTGCTAGTGTTATGGCTGATCGATTTACATGTGGTAACCTGGGAAAGCCATCAGACATGGCTGTGGCTGGACACCCACACATTTCGGTCTGTATACATACTCAGAAATCTAAACTTTCAGAAACCATAAGCATTATATTTTTAACCAAATCTGCATGTAAATCTTTCTATTTGCTGTAGGAAGTTTGTTTGTAACCTGATTTATACTAGCTGTTAACTAAGCGTGCACGTAAACTCAAGACGGCCACAGCATGGTTGTTTGGCACAATGCTTGTGCATGCACTCAGAAATTAATGTGATGCGTCAATGTGGTGCGACAACTGAATAAATATTGTCAGGATTATATAGGATCATGTGGCGTGATGTGAAAACTAAATCAACCAAATGTGGTATCGCAAATGCCATACTTACAGTATGTAGACTGTTATAGAGTGCTGTTACTATTTCTTAAATTAAAGAAAACTCTTCAATCTACTGTAAGGTCTGTTTTAAGATTTGAGATGCATATCAGACATAGAAAACAATAAATAAATGTTATTAAATCCTTAAGGCAGAAGTGGGCCTATTCTGGCTATTATTATTATTACTATTATTATTATTATTATTATTATTATTATTATTATTAAGTCACTAAGTATTCAAAGTTCCACAGCGACTGCCCTTCTGTCTGTCACTGAAAAGCTCCATGCTGCTAGATCAGTTAAAATGCCATCTGTCCTGATCGTCCTAGACGTCTCAGTAGCATTTGACACAATAAACTAGAAGTTTCTCTAGTCAGTCCCTGCAAGCCTTGGAACCTGTGACACAGCATGGCAATGTTTTACCTCCTACCTAGAAAATTGGTCATTTGATGTTAAATGAAGGGAATCCACATCTGTTCCATGCATTGGTGTCCCACAAGGCTCAGTACTTGGTCCTCTAGACCAAGTATGATGAGGTCATATCCTCGCATGACTTGTTACCACTGTTATGCAGATGACACTAGGTATTAAAAAACCTATATAGAAGAAAATGCCAAAATCTCACAGTGTGAATGGTTTCCATAGCAACCAGACTAAAAGAAATCAAGTTAATTATGCATAAGGAACTTTTCTAAACCATAAGGGTTTGGTAAAAGACTTGGATTAATTATAAGAACAGACTGAACATTCACATAAACAAAACTATGCACACACACAGCACACATATGCATGTCTTGCGAGGCTCAGACGTCATCATGCACCAGAGTGACTCACCTGTGACTCACTCGCTGCCTCCTTCGCTACACCTCCATACGTCAGTCACAGAACAATCTATTATCCCTCATCCCGTTCATTCTAAGAAACTCCTCAAAGTCACACACACTTCATTAGGAAATTCTGTGAAAGTAAACAAAAACAACACTCTCATTGCACATAAAATCATTAAAGAAGCTTTCATTTGGTTCAGAACTGTTGTATCGATCGCAACTTTGAAAGCTCTGAGCTGACTTTCCCCCAAAGCATTTTAATTAGGAGAGAGAGTGTGCAGAGTGATGCTCGCTCTACCATTTAGTAATGATATAACGGTGCTGGGCTGCTTTAGGGACACTCTGCCCTCATCATTAGTCGCATAACAGTGGAATGGCTGCTTCAGATGCAAGCGGACTTTAAAGACTCTTAGAAAAAAAAGAAAGAAGGACGAAAGGAACAAATAAACAAAAGAATGAAAGAAAGAAAGAAAGAAAGAAAGAAAGAAGGAAGGAAGGAAGAAATAAATAAATGAAAGAAAGAAAGAACAAAAAAACTAAAGAAAGCTAAAGAACGAGAAAGAACAAATGAAGGAAAGAAAGGAAGAAAGAAATATGAAAAAAAGAAATATGAAAAAAGAAGAAAGTAAGGAACAAATAAGCAAAAGAAAGAAAGAAAGAAAGCGAAGAAAAGAAGGACAAATAAATAAAAAAATAAAAAATAATAAAAAATTAATCAAGCGATCGAAAACAAGCCCATTAAATAAAACTAAAAAGATCTGCCACTCAGCTCGGACAAAAGTAATGGCACCTTGTAAAAGGAGGAAGAGGTAGTACTGTATGTGTCTATGCTGGAGGTCATGAGGCAATGGCTAAGCTGCATTACTGCAGGGTTATACAGTAGTGCAGTGACGTATTATTAAGCTCAGATGTTACTCGATTAGTTCATCACTCCAGTGGAACCAGTAGTGAAGTGACAGTGAACAGGTGTGAATCTGGATCCTGATTGGTGCTGAGAGTTTAAGGGGTTAATATTATTAAACAATGCATTTATTCTAACTCAGGGAGCTCGTTACACCTCTCAAGATTTTATTTCTTTTTCCTGAGGCTCACACGATTCTGCACGCAGCCTGTGAAAAAAAAGATAAAGCATTTGCTCATGTAAATCAGATTTAGACGTTCGGCCTATTATTACTTAACATATGCAGTAATATTTTTTTGCCTTGAGCTGGAATACTGGATTAAAGGCACTGAAGCGCTGTGCTGGCTGATGTATTTCAGGAGCTGCAGTGTGGGTGTGTACGATATTAGCAGAATGTACACGATGTGTAATGTAGGGTGAGGTGAAGTTACAGACTCATTGCTTCTGAAGAAAGAAAGAACATAAAGGAAAAGAAAGAAAAAAAGAAAGAAAAACTTATTAATTAGCTGACTAAGTAACTAAACATAAGAAAATGAATACAAAAAGAAAATTAATTAAATAAAAAGCGCTGAAAGAAAGAAAGATTTTATAAAGCTCGACTGGACATACAGTATAATGTTCATTATACATAGTACAATGTTCATCATCTGTATAAAATCCTGAGTCATTTTATAATCAGGCAGCATCGTGGTGTAGTGGTTAGCACCGTCACCTTGCACCTCCAGGGTCTGGGTTCGAATCCCGTTTGTGTGCATGGAGTTTGCATGTTCTCCCAGTGCTTGATGGGTTTCCTCCAAGTACTCCAGTTTCCTCCAACAGTCCAAAGACATGCAGATTAGGCTTATTGCTGTTCCCAAATTGTCCATAGTGTGTGTGTATGTAGCTCAGTGGTTAAGGCATTGGACTACGGTTTGGTTCAAACCCCACAACCACCAAGTTGCCACTGTTGGGCCCTTGAGCAAGGCCCTTAACCCTCAACTGCTCACATATGTAATGAGATAAAAATGTAAGTCGCGTCTGCCAAATGCCTAAATGTAAATGTAAATGTATGTGTGTGTGGCCTGGATTGGCACGCTGTCCAAGGTACTGTACCCCGCCTCTTGCCCTAAGTCTCCTGGGATAGGCTCCATGCCCCACGCGACCCTGACTACAGGATAAAGTGGGATAGACAATGAGTGAGTAGTCTGTAATGACACAAACATACACACCACGGGCAGCACTGAGAAGACCCCAGCTGTGTAAATGCTTCAGGATAAAGCCGTCACTTCCATTTAATGAATTTCCTCTGACACTCGTAAGAGAGACCCACAGCTCGGTCTCAGCGCTGCATTAGCGCGTATAAAAGCCTTTTCATCCTCTATGAATCAGACGCTCGCTTTAATGCGTCTGCGCTCGTCACTCAGCTCCTCATCCTGCAGCAGGAAACCAGTGCAGCCAGGTACTGCCGCCTTTTATTCCATAAATACTTCATCTGCAAGTCGATGTGTGTGTGTGTGTGTGTGTGTGTGTGTGTGTGTGTGTGTGTGTGTGTGTGTGTGTGTTTGTAGATTAGATTGACTATTCAAGTGTTTAAAGAGCCACATAGTCTTAAATTTGTGAAGCGAAATAGAAAAATAAAAAAAATGGTAAGAGACAGAAAGGAAATAGCTGAAAGAAAGAAATGAAGAAAAGGAAGAAAGAAAAATATAAAGAAATGTAATGATTACATTTAATAATTTTTTTATTTTTAAACATTGAATGCATTAGCAGTTAATTAGTGTATTAGAGGTTAACTATTTGTTTACTATTGTAATCTATTTTTTATATTTGTGCTTAATTAGTATATTGATAGTTTATTACTATATTAGTATTTACGGTTAATTGGTATATTTGAAATTATCTAGTGTATAATAGATAATTGGTGTATTAGTGTTAGTTAATGTATTAGCAGTTAATTTGAAATTAATTAGTGTATTTTAATTTTATTAGTGTATTAGCGCTTCATTTGTGTATTAGCAGGTAATTAATGCTTAATTAGTGTATTTAAAGTTAATAAGTTATATTAATCACTACACACAGTCTCCTATCTTTCATGGCTGAAAACATTTTTATTAAAACTGCTTCTGTGCCTCATGGAGCAAAGTGAGGGAGAGTTTTATACAAGTCACTTAATATCTTAATATTACTCTCTAATAATACTATATCTCTCTCTCTCTCTCTCTCTTTCAGCCTCTCTCTGTCATGCATGGGGGAGGAGCTGCACGCCTTCGCCGTGACCTGCGTGATGCAATGCCCTACGAGGCTCAGATGATGTCATACCCTCCTGCTGGGTTCAATGGACGGGGCAACGATGTGTACTACCAGCCAGAGGCCCTGAGAGCGCAGGGGTTGGGCCACGCCCTGCACCGCCTGGAGAACGACCAGAGGCAGGAGCAGGAGGCAGCCTACCTGGCAGGGTTACTGCGTCTCCTGAGCGAGGCTGAGAATAACGGCCAAACAAGACCGGAGGAAGAGGAAGAGCAAGTGGAAGGTGACTTCCAGGAATCTTACCCTCCAGACTATGATGAGACAGAGCAGACCATGAACATGGCGAAACCCCAGGCACTGCTGGACCCACAACTCACCGAGGCTCTGCTCAACCGCTATAGGCAGGAGAGGATGCTCCAGGCAGGGCAGGACCGAGACCAGGAGATGCTCCGGTGAGAAAAATACCTTTTAACATTTTTTTTTCATTTCTCTACATTATACTGTAGTACATAATCATCATTAATACTTGCATGGAGGATGCTTCAGTTAGGGCAAAGTTTATACTGGGAAACAAATAGCTTATCTCTCCTTCAAAGACCGTAAAAGCAGTGACGGTCTAAACATGATGGCAATTTCATCCCACTGCCAGAACAGTGTTCCCTTTGGGCCAGTGATTACCTCTCTAAGCTTCTATCAATGAGTTTAAGCGTTTTATAATTCAATTCAATTTTATGTGATGTACAGTATGCTGCAGTCTCAACAAAGCAGCTTTATGAAACTCCCGATGGTCTCTTACGGTGTATAGTGCCCAGACGAGACAGGGGTGTCTTCCTGAGACAACATGGGGAAGAAGATTCGATTTAACCCATTTGACAGCAAAGTGTGTGATTATAAATCGTTATTCTTCTCCAACCGTAGATTATAGAAACAAACAGTAATCAATAGAAAATCAATAAAAACAGAGTGTAAATAAGAGACAAGGCAGCATCAGTATCCACTTGATAGAAATGGTTTCTGATCATTCACAGCATCAGAAGGAATGGATGAGATACAGTAATGGTAATGGTTGTTGTTGTTGGATTGTCGCCGCAGCGGACCATCTGAACCGCATACGCCTTGGCACAGGTTTTATGCCCTTCCTGATACAATCTTCCCATTCTGTCTAAGCAGTAAGGATGCTCTGTATCCAGTGACTGGAAATCAAGTTGGTTGGAAAGGGGTGAATTGAGTTTCCTCTGAGTCTGTTACGCCACCCACTTCATGTGTTATTGCTATAGATAAAAAGCTGAAAGATGGGTTGAAATTGTGTATGAATATTTAATAGAGAAAATTTGTTGAAAATCAAAATAAATAAGCATTTGCCACACATATGCATTGTAAACCAACATTCGCATCCTCATCCTCATTCCTGACGCTTTACCCAGGTACCTTGTGGAGAAGGTCATCTCGAATCTGGCAGCCGAGAACCCATCCAACCATCGAGGCAAATGGGAAGTGGCAGCAGCAGCCAGCATTGGACGTGACAGATCTACCCCTCTGAGACGGGCCAGGCGATCTCTAGACTCCGCCCCTCCCGCCTCCCCCGATGCCGAAGCCTCGCTCCTGCGGGTGAAGCGAGTGGGCGATGAAGACCATGACGATTTCGGCGGTCAGAACAACCGGTCTCCCCATGTCGGCCTGCAGAGGATGAAGCGAATCGACACAGATCTGCCTCCAACTGCAAAGCACAGCCGCAAACGCCGCTCTGTGACCTACGACCCCGAGCTCATCGCTCAGCACATCATCCAGTACCTGAGAAAGTGAGAGAGAGAATGAAAGGAAATGAGGAAAAACAGAAAGGTTGCAACAGTTCACATGCAGACAGCGAACTCACTGTTAACTGCTTATGTCTGGCAAACAAATGTATCTGCTTCAGCGCTATAATAAAATCGCAAACACACCCGATGATCTGTTGTACATGCTAATGCGTATGAGCGAATAACATTTTTATTTATGGGTTTGCAGTAGATGCGGTGATACACTGTGGTTGGCAACCTGTCAGTCCTGGTAGTTCAGATATTGATATTGACATCACTTGAGTTCCAGTCGAAGCCCAAGACCAAATTCTTCTTTTCTTAAATTTAGATTTCTTCTAAACCTTTAATCTTGAAAGGAGTGGAGTTTCAAGGTCACCAGCCCCTTTATTGGGATTAAATAATTCTACACTTCTATCACAGGACCTTCTAAAAAACAAAAAACACTTTTAGGATATGACATCTTTAATTTTGGTTATCCTTCCTAGATAATCTCAAATTGCTACAACTCAAATTCTTTACTAATAACAAATGAGTAATGCACCATTATTCAACTTATTATTCAGTTATTGATTTTTTGAGAGGTCACCTATTATTGAATAAAAAAAAATAAAAAAAACAGCTATGTGACCCCCCCCCCTCCACCCCCCAAACCTAGGAGTAGGTTCTCATCCTCGTCTTGGTATACACACCAGTTATCCTGCAAATTTAAGTGTTTCTCTCAGTACAACTGATTCAGTAACAACCCTTTTACAATAAAATGTGTGGGTCAGGAGATGGGTTGTGAACCCATGCCCTAGTAGATACCATCTGCATGTATCTGTAAGGCTGGTGGTCTTTTTTTTCGTTATGGCATTGGGAAATTGATTGATTGGAGGGTTGTGAGTTCAAATTTCAGCTCATTTAGCTGGCACTGTTGGGCCCTCGAATAAAGCATTTAACCCCTAATCTGCTCAGTATTATCTAGTCTCTAGTCTTGTAAGTCACTTTGGATTAAAGCAAAAGAGATTATTGCAAATCAGGTCCTTGGTCATGAACATACAGTATATGGATTTGCAGACACTATATATTAGGGCGTAACTTTGGGTTTTCATTAGCGGGGTTGAGATCTCGACCCATGTAGGGGTGTCTGAGGACATGTTCAACCCCCCCAATACACAACCAAGTCTTATTATTGGCTTGATAATTATAATGAATTTAGAAAGTCAGCCAGTGTCAGTCATTCTGAAATGATATATGGGAGGTCGTACGGGTGCGTTTCTATAATTGGTGGTTACGACCTATAAATCAAATGTAATATAACTAAATATATGGCGACATGGTGCCTTTGTGGTGTCGCTCCATGCTCCAGGGTTGAGTGTTTGATTCCTGCCTCGAACTCTCAAACCTGGGTCTGTGCATGTTCTCCCTGTGCTTGGTGGGTTTTCCTCCAGGTACTCCAGTTTCCTCCTACAGTCCGAATACATGCAGATTAGGCTATTTGATGTTCCCAAATCGTGTGAATATGTGTTTGTGGCCTGCGATAGATTGGCACCCCATCCACGGTGTACCCTGACTCATGCCCTAAGTCTCATGGGATGGGCTCCAGGCCCTCCATGACCCTGTGTACATGATGAAGCGGTACAGACTACGAGGGAGTGAGTACATATTTAGTACCAGCTAACAAAACAAATGAGCTTTCTAAAATACATTCCCGGGCCAAAATAAAGGTTTTCACTTTCACGTAGCATTTCACTTATTCTAGCATGTTAGATATTGTAGGATCAAAGTACAGGGTCACCAGTGATGCAGCACATCTGGAACAGAAAAACTTCACAAACCTCGTTTGAGGGTCCTACAGTGCCAGCTTAACTGTACCAGGGACTGAACTCACAACCTCCTGATCAGTATCCCAGAGAGAAAGACTAACCGAGACACCACGTCAACTCATAGGCAGGATACTTATACTGTATATTTGTTCGACCTTCAGAGCTGTGATGACTTGGCTGTTTTTCAAGAGCGACTGGTGGGCTGAACACTTTAATGCTTTCCCATGGTTTAAAAAAAAAAAAATCTGGCACTGAGTTGCGATAGGAATTGAACTGCATGGAAAATGTTAAACTGTTCAGCACGGAGAAGCTTCATAGAATTGTCCTTTATGATGACCTGTGATGTGTGTGATGAATAATATCCAATTTACCATGGCTGCACCAAAGATAGCATGACCCAGTGGATTAGATCCTGGCCTTACTGTAGATACTGAGAAGAGGATTGAATAAAAGATTCTTTTAAACGCATCATCGGACCAAAAATCCAACCAGGCCAGCAATTACCAAAATGCTTATCCATTTATCGTTGTGGGAAAAAGAAAATGTTCAGAATAAAACACTACAAAAGACAGTTTTAACTGTAAACCCTTTATTGATCAAACTACAAGATATCTTGACATAGTTGAAAATGATCGTCATCACAAAACACACCGGAGAACGTCTTGGCCCCTGTAGCTTTAAACAGCCATGCTGAGCCTCAGCACGAGGGTTGCTGAGAATGTTGTCCATTACGTTATTACTGTTTAACTACATCAAATTTCACTCAATTCAATTTACCAGCCACGAGATAGCAGACCTCTCATGGCAAGACCTCTGACGTTAACAGTGATGCAGTGAACCTTTCCCAGAATTCCTAGTTTCCGAGTTATCTCTTTGATCCCGAGCTGGATGTAGCCCGTTAACTCAGCACGGTGTCGGTTGCGTTTGACCTGCGTGTATTACTGACCCCTACTCCGACCATCCTCGCCGTGGAAGAGTCAGTCGCTGTTGTTCTGCTTCCTCTTGCTTCGCCAGTGGCTTTCTTACATTAACGTGCCATAACGCTGGCTATGTTTTACACTTCACCTCTCTGATCACTCAATATGAGAATATGTGCAAATTTTAAGTCATAATTGTTGTTATATGCTTTACGTTTCCTTATATGTGTGTGGTTATGAAATCTTAATCTCATAAATGCATCTGTGAGCAGCAGGTGGAATCGTCAAATAAAATGAGAAAAAAAAATTGTAAAATGAGTTGTACAATAAAGAATTGGATGTTGGTGTCAAACGCTTGTGTCGGTTCTTTCGTTGTTCACTGTAAAGCTTAAGGCTTGCTTTGTGTCGCAAATGCAACCTGTAATTAACCTGGAACGCAATGTTTCTTGAAAATGCATGAAAATACAAAAAGAGTAAATTAATTAATCTTTTAATTGAATATTCAGTTTGTACAGTAAGTGTAATTCGGATTTTGTGATTCTAACTGTTCTACACAATAACACTAAACTATATTCATCGATCAAACACTCGGCCAAAACACAGTAGACGTGCTGATTAAAAAAAATGTTTATGTTATACATATAATACAGAAAATGTGTGTTCGCCAAAAAAGTTACTTCTGAAATGTACACGAAATGGAAGTGACCAATCTTGCTTCCCTAAAAATTTCAAGTAAATAACGTTAGCCGTTTTGGAGAGATGGTTTTATATGTCCTGCAAAAATGGCCATTTTTTAGCATTATTCTGTTTTGCAATAATCATTTAAAATCTTAATTATTAATATTTCTTATGTATTGATACTAAAATTGATGTACGCTTCTAGAAGCATATGACCTGTAAAATTGTTGCTAAAATTAAAGGATCCTTTGCAAATGTATGGTTTTGTTTTTGTTTTTTGTTTTTTTAAAAATCTGTAGTGTCCGTAACCATGTCAAATTCATGTTGCAATATCTTAATTTAAATATGAATTATTTTATATATAAATATGTATGAATATTTACCAAAAAATTAAGCATGGATCAGAAGATAAGAATCGTTAAGTATCTGAAAATGCACTTTTTCACCCAGGTGAGACACTTTTTAATACCAATACCATGTTTATGTAAATTCTGATTATTGAGATTTCTGATTGAAAAAAAAAAACTAAATCTAGTCCAGATAGTCTAGTTTTTTTTTATATTAATACATTATTGTTAGTATTGCTTAATTCGTTCTACATTCATCTTCAACATAAATACTTTATTTAAAAATAAAATCTACAGTTTAGACCATACAAAAGTACACAGGGGAATACGATGATGGGTTAAATGAACAGAAAAAAAAACACTAATTTATGTCTATGATGACCTCTGTTCAGTTATCAGCAGGCGACAAAGAATGAAAAACGAGTCGTATTTCCCTCCCTCCACTTACAGCTGGAGTCAGATACGGTTGCCAGGTGACCGTTTCTAGTTTCTATGCAGTTTTTATGTACGCGTCCGGGGGATGATGTCATGCAGTAGAGAAGGAGGAGGAAGTGAGCTTTTCTGAACGTCGACTGTTTTTCTCCATCAGGACCAAGAGATCAGCACCAGATAAAAGCAGGCTGGTGAAGGATGATGAAAAAAAAAAAAAAAAAAAAAAGGAAAGAGAAAGAAAATATCACTGAACACATTAGAGAAGTTCAAAGCAAGCAGTCAGTGGGCCTTTCATCAGGGGCTCCTGCTATACTGTAGGTCCAGTGTAGGTCTCAGGGGGCCACTATAGGATGCTGTCTGAGTGGTAGATCAGTGGTAGCTTTAATGGTAGTGATTTTGTTTGATGAAGTAAAAGTGTGATGAGAAATGATTTAGGAGAGCTACAGGCAGAACACGTGAACAACATGTAGTAGTGAACATGTGAAACGAAATGTGGGGAAACCACGTGTGTAAAAACCGTGGAAAGGAATTAAATGAAATTGTCCAAAAAAATCATTAAAATTAATAATGCAGAGGGAAAAATCATATATGAAAATTAATTATGTAAAAAATAAAAAAAAATTGGAAAATCACATGAAACTACATTAATCAGGACTAATCACAATCATGGCTAATGATGGTCTTATAAATAAATCATGTGAGAAAATAATTTAATCATATGGTTAAATCGCATGTAGAAATTAATATTGTAGCAGAAGAAAATCATGTGAAAAATATATTTTTTTAATACTTATTTACATAAATGAAATATATAAATTATGACTCATTAGCTATTTAAGTCTAATCAAATGTCCAAATAAATTAATCACATGGAAAATATATTCATAAACCATTAAAAAAAAATCAAGCATGAACAATTACAACTGTTAATATTAATCAGGTAGAAAAAAAGTCTATGTAAAACAATGAATGTGAAAAAAAAACTAGAATGTGAAAATGTAACATGATCCGTGAAATGAATTGTGCGATTATTCATTGACTTATTTATGACTTGATTAATTATTTACGTGACTTCTGTTATTGTACACAGGATGAGAATGACCAATATTTACTGTATGTACACGAGAACTGTACCTAATAATCTGGCCTGTTATTTGATCTTAACATCCATACCTGTTGCATCTCTTCATCGCCAGTCTACGCTTCCAGTAACAATCCAGTCACTGAGGAAAACCGAAGAGAAGCTTGTCTAAATTAACAACTTTAATTCTTATTCTAATATTTACAGTATGAGTCAAAAGTTTGGACACACATTGTACTTTAATGCTTTTTTTTTTTTGTTAAAGTGATTTATTTCCTACATTCTAGAACAATACTGGAGAATTCTGAAATAACATGAAGGTCAGCTGTTATGGATCAGTTCTTGCAAGAACAGTATTGTGTCAAGTGCATTCGCAAAACCCATCAAGCTCCATGAAGAAACTGGCTCCCATGAAGACCTTCCCAGGAACGCAAGACCAAAACGTACCTCTGCTGCAGAGGTGAAGTTCATTTAGAGTCACCAGCCTCAGAAATCACTAATTACTGTAGATTAGAGTCGTTATGAAGGCTTTACAGAGCATAAGTAGGAGAAACATCTCAATATCAACAAATCATGATAGACCGTGGAGTTAAAAGGCGTGTCCAAACCTTTGATATTATATTAAATTAAATTTGATGAATGGGGTTTCTTTACCCTCACCATCCTTGGCATCATCTGGGAGGAGCGCATCCTGACGGTTGCCCAGGACGAAGGCAAGTGTGGCGAGGATGCCGGCATCCAGCACTCCCAACATGGCTAGTATGTAGGCCCAGTGCACGGTGCAGTTCCCTGGAGAGAAACTCTCGACGGTGTCTCCGCACAGTGCACGCATCTCAGCGCACTCCCACGAATCTGGGAAGAGCACGCAGGCCAGCGCCAGACAGAAACCTGCAACACAAGAACCCAATCTTCTAATCATCAGAAGTAAATCGAATCCATTTCAGCAAACACTAGCTACAGCCAAAGTGTAAAAGCAGACAGTGTATCTATGGAGCACAGAACCATTTCTGTTTTAAAATACTTATACGGTAAATACTCTCTTACCAGCCGTGAGCTGGAGCCAAGCGCAGATCTTGTACACGGTTGCGGCGTTGCAGAACCGGAACAGACACAGACATCCAACGCTGACCCACACCATGGTCAGGGAGATACACACCAGCACAGCCGGTGACTGGAAGGCCGGAATCGGAGTCAGCGTACGTAAGGAGCCTGTGCACTCCGGTACTGGCCAGTCCGACTCCACACACACCTCGAACAGGCCCAGGGTCCCAGTCTGAGGTGGCGCCTTACCACCGACACTGCTGACTGGATAACGGAGCTCACGCGTGCCTATCCAGGATGGCTGAATTAGAATGACGACCTCGATGACGGCAAAGCAGAGCGTGCAAATGGCCCACAGGACACCCATTGCTCGTGCGCTCCGGATGAACTCGGTCTGGTAGAGGCGCGCCACCTCCGCCGCATGGGGCTGCATCATGACTGCTGCTAGAGCAAATACTGATGATATTTTACTATCTACACTATTTAACAAGTTAACAGACATCTCAGTCCAAGGGGTCAGGGTAGCTTGGTGATGAAGGCCACCCTGTGGCCCTTAACCCCCACCTGCTGAGATATATAATGAAATAAAAATGTAAGTCGCTCTAGATGAGGACGTCTGCAAAATGCCTAAATGCAATGTAATTTTATTCCTCAAACTCCCTCTGTTTCCCTTTGCCACGCCTCATGACTACATACTTCCTGATCCATGTCCAGGGAATGAACCTCCTATTTGGGACCGGCACTGGCTGGGGTTTGGCGTTGGAGGGAATCAAACCTGGGCCTTCTGCATGGCAGGCAAGAAACCTACCACAGTACCACCAGAGCCTCTGATGTACAGAGAAATTATTAATATTATTGTGCTGATTACTAGCCTATCTAATAGCAAGGTTTTACTAATTAAATTAAATGTACAATTGTTGCATAGTCTGTCGGTAGTAGTATTATTTCGTCCTCTATAATAATGATTATAGATAGATAAATCGCTTGTCGGGGGAGGGTTTTCCTCATATGAGGTCACATTAGGGGACAAATCTAATTGGCTTGTTCAAGCTCTGGCCGATACAAAAATGGAAAAAGATGAGGTTTTCATCTGATGGTATACAACTTCCACCACACGGGGTATCCATCACAGGACACACACACTACAGAAAATCTGGGAACGGCAATTAGCCTAATCTACCCGTTTTGGTAGTAGACTGTGGGTGGAAACCAGAGTTCCTGGAGGAAACCCACCAAGCACAGGGAGAACTCTTAAAATCAAACACTCTTAAAGTGTCAAAATGTAGTTTCAAAGATGACCAATAATCATATTTGGTATTTTTTGATTGAGAAATTAATTTTCAGTTTGTGTACAAAATAGATATAGCAGTGCTGAGTTCTGGGTGGAGGCGGGGCTAATTTCTGGGCCAGAAAAACTTTACAACAGAAACCTGGAAAGAAACAAGTGGAGATGAAACAAGCAGTTTCAACACTGTAAAATATAGATTTTCTAGAATATCCTTAATGACTAACAGACTTTAAAATATGTTTAATTTGCCTTCGGAGCTTATTCGCGCATATCCTTTACCCCTACCGCGATATTAACCCGACCAGTGTATATTAAACGCATTATTCAGCTGGAAAGCTGTTCTGTCTGAAAGCTCGGCACACGGCCTCAGGAGCAGGAGATCAGCGAGAAAACCGTCATAACAACCTCAAAGAACTCAGCAGACCAGCAGGGGGTTAATGACGGGCAGAGACTCATGAGGATGTTTTCAGGTACTGTATGGCTAGACGACAGAGATGATGATGATGATGATGATGATGATGCTCACAGACAGGGTGGAAGAAGAAAAAAAAAATCAACAACCAAGATGTGCACGCGAAGACGAACGAGCAGATGAGATGAGATGAGATGGAGATGCGAGCACGGGATGATGTAGATCACCTCGTTCTCCTCTGGCTCGTCTTCTGCGACACTCTGTCCTTCAGCAGGAAGCAAAAAAAAAAAAACATCAAAATTCAATTACCGAGAGCTGCATTATCGGCGTGAGAGGGAGTGAGACAAGGGAAAAAAAAAAAAAAGAGAGAGATCCTTCCCTCCTCCTCCTCCCTGTGGGGTTGTGGTGGCAATGATGCAGGACATTAACAGCAGGCCAACACCAATAGCAAGCGATGTTCCTTCAACATGCACCGAGGGAGGGGTGATGAGGACAAAGAGGGAGGGAGGGAGAGAGGGAGGGGTAAAGGGAGGGGGGGAGAAAAACAGAAACGATACTACTCTGCTCTGATAAAGGATTTTACAGAGAGCACTGGTGCAGGGAAGAATAAATCGTCTTGTCACTGAAAGAGAGAGAGAGAGAGAGAGAGAGAGAGAGAGAGAGAGAGAGAGAGAGGGGGGAGAAAAATAGATGGAAAAAGCAGCATCAGCATCCTCCAGAAGGAAAAAGAAGAAAGAGATAAATAGAAAAAAAAGGTAAAGAATTAGATATGGGGAAGAAAAAGAATGGGAAACATTTGTTACTGTATATTGCACAATAAATGTGTTAACTGTGAACCCGTGAAAATATAAAAGTCTCATAAACTGATGTATAAAGGAAGCTGTTACAGTATGTACGATCATAAGTCACAATCATAAAGTACATTCAGTGACCAAGATGTCATGTTAACATAACCGATATTCATGACAGTAGGGTTTTTTTCCTCACTATTTTGGCAGTTAATCTACAAGTGCCGCACACACACACACACACACGATGCATAACAGCTAACATGATAAACTTCTCAGTAAATAACATTTACAGGATTTGGCCGACGCCCTTATCCAGAGTGACTCACATTTTTATCTTGTTATACATCTGAGCAGTTGAGGGTTGAGGGCCTCGCTCAAGGGCCCAACAGTGGCAACTTGGTGGTGGTGAGTGTATTTGAACCTGGGTCCTATTGACATCTTAACCACTGAGTTTTACCCCTGCCCCACTTTGTTTTCCAAACATACCCTTGGTGATTGAGGGCAAAGAGTTTCATCCGTTCTTCCGACAATGACAAGTTTCCCAATTTCTGGTTTATCGTGATTCTAAGTTCACTTTTGCTCTGGTGACTCTTCCATACAGAATTCAAGCAGCTCTGCTTGAGTAGACAATGGCCGACCTTGCGAGGATCCTGAGGTATCCAGAGAAGGACCAGCTCCAGCTGGATTCAACTTCATAATGGTTTGGATCTACACATGCTGCTCCTGAGCTCCCAGTGATCCAGACCCCATCTGCCCTCTACACCTGCTGACTCGTCCCTTTGCTGAATTGGACGTCATGATAATTTAAAGAACTTCTGTTATATTGAACTTTCAGCTGATCAATCCGTCAATCAGATCTGTTATCACCCAGATGAGGATGTGGTTCCCTTTTGACTCCGGTTCCTCTCAAGGTTTCCTCCTATTGTCATCTCAGGGAGTTTTTCCTTGCCACTGTTGCCTTCACCCTTGGCTTGCTCATCAGAGACAATAATCTCATTGTTATCTAGACACATTTTTCTCACACATACACACTTCCATAAACTTTCTTTTCATTTTTGTGAAGCTGCTTTGAGACAATGACCATTGTTAAAGGCGCTATATGAATCAAATTGAATTAAATTGACTTCTTTAGTGTCATGTGCGGGTTATGCTTTGCTTTCTTTCGCTTTCTGGTGAGCATCTGGCCAGTTCCAGATCTTGCCTCGGCATCTGCCGCTGCCCAATCTGCTCTTTTTAATGCAGTTTCAGTCAATAGTAACCGCTACCTGGAAGCTTTTCTTCTTTTTACAGCCTGGTTTTCCTTTTAAGGGTCACTGGCATTGAGGTTCATTTTAAGATCTCAGAATTTTTACATTTTAGACAATTTAACTTAAAATTTGCCAGGTTTATCTAACTAATTTTAAAAGTATGAATCAATTGTGAATTTAAAACCGATCCAACAAATCAGTTCAAATCTGAACAAAAAAGTTACAAAATTCAATCAAATGCACAACTCTACGAAGAGGCGTTCAAGTCAAAGCAGGACTTTTAAAAAATTGTACAGAATTTTTTAAAAGTCCCTTTATTTCGCTATACGATCCCCTGATACACTAATGCACTCATCCCAGTGTTTCACTAGTGCTTGAATACAGTCAAGGTAGAACTTCTTCTCAGTAGACTGGAGCCATGATCGGACTGCCTTCATTACGTCTGAAACACAAAACAACATATGAAGATAAAACATGTCTGAATTACTCCCAGGAACTCTTTTAATGACCCTAAACATGTGGAAATGGCTTGGCACGAGGTCAGGACTGTATGGGAGATGTGGCAAAAACTCCCAGTCAAGTTCCTGTAATGTGCAATGGGGGCGCTTTGAGGTTGTGCATCCTGCAAAAACCGAATGCCTCATAAATCGTTTTTCAATCATTCACCAACACCACGCGTACATTACAGGACCTCAGCTGGGAGTTATTGCCACATCCACTGTAAAAGCCCTGACCTCGCTCCAAGCCATTTCCACGTTTGGTTAGTTGAAGGAGTTCCTGGGAGGCCGGGGGGTTTCAGACACGAATCAGACAAGAGTACTGAGAAAACTTTCTACCTTGATGGTGTCCAAGCACTAGTGAAACCCTGAGATAAGTGCATTAGTGTAGCAGAGGATTACAGTGGTGTGAAAAACTATTTGCCCCCTTCCTGATTTCTTATTCTTTTGCATGTTTGTCACACTTAAATGTTTCTGCTCATCAAAAACCGTTAACTATTAGTCAAAGATAACATAATTGAACAGTTGCAGTTTGTAAATGAAGGTTTACGTTATTAAGGGAGAAAAAAAACTCCAAATCTACATGACCCTGTGTGAGAAAGTGATTGACCCCTTTGTTAAACTGTGGTTTATCACACCTGAGTTCAATTTCTGTAGTCACCCCCAGGCCTGATTATTGCCACACTTGTTTCAATCAAGAAATCACTTAAATAGGAGCTACCTGACACAGAGAAGTAGACCAAAAGCACCTCAAAAGCTAGACATCATGCCAAGATCCAAAGAAATTCAGGAACAAATGAGAACAAAAGTAATTGAGATCTATCAGTCTGGTAAAGGTTATAAAGCCATTTCTAAAGCTTTGGGACTCCAGCGAACCACAGTGAGAGCCATTATCCACAAATGGCAAAAACATGGAACAGTGGTGAACCTTCCCAGGAGTGGCCGGCCGACCAAAATTACCCCAAGAGCGCAGAGACGACTCATCCGAGAGGCCACAAAAGACCCCAGGACAACATCTAAAGAACTGCAGGCCTCACTTGCCTCAATTAAGGTCAGTGTTCACGACTCCACCATAAGAAAGAGACTGGGCAAAAACGGCCTGCATGGCAGATTTCCAAGGCGCAAACCACTTTTAAGCAAAAAGAACATTAAGGCTCGTCTCAATTTTGTTAAAAAACATCTCAATGATTGCCAAGACTTTTGGGAAAATACCTTGTGGACCGACGAGACAAAAGTTGAACGTTTTGGAAGGTTTGTGTCCCGTTACATCTGGCGTAAAAGTAACACAGCATTTCAGAAAAAGAACATCATACCAACAGTAAAATATGGTGGTGGTAGTGTGATGGTCTGGGGTTGTTTTGCTGCTTCAGGACCTGGAAGGCTTGCTGTGATAGATGGAACCATGAATTCTACTGTCTACCAAATAATACTGAAGGAGAATGTCCGGCCTTCTGTTCGTCAACTCAAGCTGAAGCGATCTTGGGTGCTGCAGCAGGACAATGACCCAAAACACACCAGCAAATCCACCTCTGAATGGCTGAAGGAAAAACAAAATGAAGACTTTGTAGTGGCCTAGTCAAAGTCCTGACCTGAATCCTATTGAGATGTTGTGGCATGACCTTAAAAAGGCGGTTCATGCTAGAAAACCCTCAAATAAAGCTGAATTACAACAATTCTGCAAAGATGAGTGGGCCAAAATTCCTCCAGAGCGCTGTAAAAGACTCGTTGCAAGTTATCGCAAACGCTTGATTGCAGTTATTGCTGCTAAGGGTGGCCCAACCAGTTATTAGGTTCAGGGGGCAATTACTTTTTCACACAGGGCCATGTAGGTTTGGATTTTTTTCTCTCTAAATAATAAAACCCCTCATTTAAAAACTGCATTTTGTGTTTACTTGTGTTATCTTTGACTAATAGTTAAATGTGTTTGATGATCAGAAACATTTTGTGTGACAAACATGCAAAAGAATAAGAAATCAGGAGGGGGGCAAATAGTTTTTCACACCACTGTATATAGAGAAATAAAGGGATTTTTAAAATCTGATAAACATGTTGTTATTCTTCTGCACAATATGCTCTGGAATTTTGATTCGCAATTATAACTCATGACCTGCTCAACGAGACATAATGAGCCAGTTTAGGGCTAATGAGTTCATTAAGTCTGGAGACTCTGCCTCTGTAAAGGGTGTCCAAACATTTGCATCTGCTCCAATTGCTAATTTGTCTCAGTCGTTAAAAATATTTAACATACTAAGTGTTGGATATTTGATGAACTTAACAAATCTAAATTGGATTTTATATTGTATATTATGTATGTTTAATAATAAATTGAAAACAAAATGGAGAACACAGAAAATGTTTCGCATATTTAAAGTGTATTTTGTAAATGAAGTTTACAAAAACTTTACTCACAATTACTGTTTTACAGACAGAAAAGGTCCACAAGTAGGAACAGAACAAGAGAACACTGAACCGGCAGAACTGCGTTACGTTACAGAAACCTCTGCATTAGATACTGCTTGTGAAGTAATGAGAACATCATTAAGAACATGATTAACAGTGTGATGAACACTGGGCTTGGTGCTGAATTCCAGACGTCTGTCTGTCTGTCTGTCTAAATTAAATTAATTATTTGGAAGCTGCTTCGTTTTAACTCTGAGTATCAGGAGGACGAGGAAGCTGCTCCTGTGCTGTTTGTACGAGGAACGCGTAAAGAACCGAGAGATTTGTTGAAACGATTAACCTTCGCTCAAATGATCGGGGTTTTGGCACCGAAGCGGCGGAGGAGAAACGTGCGATCTCTCTCACGCTGGTCCGGTGGAGCTGCAACAGGATAATGAGGACGGCTCTCCTGCAGAGTGGAGGACGCGTAGGAGTTTGGAAATGAAGATGAGTGTTCAGTGTGAAAACAGTTTCTCACTCACTCATACACACACACACACACACATTCAGCTGCATCCTGTAATAACTGCTCGTTACTTCCTCATAGATGCATGAACAGGCACAAGCAGACACAAACATTCACACGGAAACGCATCTCTCTCTCTCTCTGCACTGGAATCTTCTCATCTTCAGTGCTGGATTAGTTGATTGGGGGAATCTCCTCCCCGAACTTAGCAAGATGAGCAGCGTTCTTGGCTTCATACAGCACCTGCACACAGCGAGAGAGAGAGAGAGAGAGAGAGAGAGAGAGAAAGAGGAATAAAGACAGGACGTGTGAGACGGAGAGAGAGAGCCAGAAAAACAAAAAGAGCAGGACAAAGATAAAGACAGACAGGGCAAGAGACACACAGAGATGGATGTGGAGAGAAAAGTAGTGAGAGACGGGAAAGAGATAAAGTGAGAGATGGACAGATGGGAAAAGGAAAAGCGGACAAGGAGACATGACAAGGGACAGAGAGACCGAGAGAAAAAAAAAGGGACAAAGAGATAGAGAGAGAGAGAGACAGATAAAAAGAGGGGCAGGACAAAGAGGAATAGAGAGAGAGAGCGAGAGAGAGAAGGAAACAGAGAGACAAAAATAAGGACAAGAAGAGATCGAGAGATAAGAGAAAAAGAAAGACAAATAGAGGGACAGAAGTGGGGGACGAATAATGAGCGAGAGAGAGAGAAATGGAGAAGCAGATAGACAGGGAGACAGACAAAGAAAGGGGCGGGACAGAGAAAGAGACAGAGATCGAGAAAGAGAGAAACGGCGACAGAGAGAGAGAGAGAACAGAGAGGGATGGAGAGAAACGGTGAGAGAGAGAACAGAGAGGGATGGAGAGAAATGGAGAGAGAGATAGAGACAGACAGACAAAGTGATGAACAAGTAGAAAAATAAATGAGAGGTGAAGTGAGGGATATATAATAGAAAGAGAAAGAGAGAGATATGAAGAAACAGACAGACAGGCAGAAAGACAAAGAAGGGGGCAGGACAGCAGGGGATTGAAGGAGACAGCGAGAAAAAGAAGAAAAAAAAACACAGAGAGGGATGGAAAGGGATATAGAGAGATGGTGAGAGAGAACAAATGACAAATGGACAAAATAGAGAGACAAAATTACAGAGAGAGAAGGAGAGAAACAGGGACAGACAAAGAGAGGGACAGAAAGAGACAAAGAGAGATGAAGAGAGAAAAGAAGAGACAAAGATAGGGACAGAAGAAAATGACACAGAATGACCGAGACAGCAATTGAGATGAAGAGCGAGAAAGAGAGAGAGAAACAGACAGAAAAAGAGAGAGACATAAAATGACACAAAGAGAGGGAGAAAGACAACTGTTTTATTTTTCGATCATGGGCGGCTCAGAGCTCATCCGCGCTCACCTCGTTGTGGACGTAGGACTCGCAGGAGTAGCACCACACTGATAGATCGGCGAAGCTCAGGACCAGAGGGTGAGAGGACATCTGCCCGTGGGCCACCATGTGCTCGTTCACAAACCGCCCACACAAAACCTGCACAGAGATCACACACACACACACACACACACACACACACACACACACACACAACCGGCCTTTGCTCGACGTACAGCATCATACGGCTTCACCTGCTCGTTCGTTTAGAAACTTCAACAACAGAACGACAGACAAAATAACTGTGTAGACGTGCGAATAATAATTCTGACTCGGTGCCACTAAATGGTGTTTATTAAAGGCGCAGGCGGTTACGACTGTTAAGTCCTGTTACCTTATAGCAGCTCAGACAGATCCAGTTCTCGTTTTCAGCGCCGCACTCCTCACACGGCCGGAACACGTCGACGCCCCCTGCTGGCACGGCACGCACCGACTCCAAGTGCGGGCACCAGGCCAAAGGGTCCACTACGTACATCGTGTCCTAAAAGGAGTCGAGACACAAGATGAGGTCCTGGCATGTAGCAACAATACGTGTGACGTTACACACGAATAACAAACAAGGCAAGTCAGATCCAGTGTCGCTCTTATTAGATATTTCATCTAGCTTCATCAAAATGCTAAAAATAATCGTATTTAGTTGAAAAAGAACATATCGTATTCTCATCAACACTGACCGAGTTTTGTCATATTATAGAACAAAGAGAAAAACCTTTTAGAAATCATTACCAGTGTTACTTTATATTCATTTACAGTTATATTATATTTAAGAAAACAAGTTACAATGACAGCTTTTTTTTCACCCCCAAAGACAAAAAAAATACAGATTGTCATCTTCAAATACATCAAAGCATAATCTTCTCCATCTGAAAGCTTTTTTTATGTTGCAAACCCTGATGATAATTAAAAAAAATCACTTTACAGTTTCTAAATCTGTCCTCATGCAGATCATATGGAACTGTAAGATGTTACTATAGAAACCACGCCGTTATAAAGTGAATCTAATTATATAAACTTTGTAACTGCTCTTACAGAAAATTATCTGATCTTCTGATCAATCATATTGAAAAAAAAAAAGCGAAGAGCTTCGTTATAATAATAATAATACATATAAAAAAATTAGAAATCATAAAAACTCAACTGACAGACATCCTGACTCGCCCAAACGCTCTGTACAAGAACAACGGTTTAGCTTCACCGCTTATCTTCTCCTACTGTATATGTGTCAGACATCCACATCCATTTAAAGCCTCCTGGAGCCCCTGGGAATTCTTCTGGCTCGGCCTGTGTGCTGGAACACGCTTCGGAGACGTGGACAAAGCGATCTAAATCCCTCGAAATGAACCCATTAACAAATCGCTTTTGAGTTGCAGCAGCGTGGTGAATCAGCAGTTACGCCAGTTGTTTATCTTCTCCATCCTCCATAACCCGGCCCTCCAGGGGAACGTTTTTCACCCAGTGTGGCGAGAAAATATATTTTCAAATGTAGGTTTAGAAAAGCTGCCTAAATATAATATGCAATAAAGATGAAATAGAGATGAAAAAAATCGATTCAGTTATGGATCGTGATTCTCATATGTGACAATTCGAGTATCGCAAAATTGATTAACTTTTTTAATATACATGTAATTTTTTAATATGTTTGCGTCTGATGCGATAAAACATCACAGTCACTCTATAATCCTACAGGTGGTGCACATTGCCATGGCATCCCATAGGGTAGAAGAAGAGAATTATTTGCTAAGTTTATTTAGAAATAAATAACGACGACGGCAGGTGACGGACCAGATGAGATACACCGCTGCTCGGTAACAGCGTAGCTTTTTTATTTAACAATTACATTTCAATAATTATATTTAAAGTTATTTTGTATTGTTTAACTAATGGGTTATATTTAGTTTGTCATGTTCAATTCAGTTGTGAACCTGTTGAATGAAGCTTTCAGGGGACTGCGGTACCTCTGCATATGGATTGCAAGTTCTTTAGGCGGGATTTTATATTGCGGAACTCGTTCTCCCAATGGAAATAATGGAAATGCAGATAATCCGTTCCAGCCACCCAAAAATAGTACCAATATTACCAATTTCCAACTATAATCATATTTTTGCATATAAAAACAATTGAAAAATTTAGAGGTGACAGTAAAATATGAAGTGAAGTAAAAAGTGAAACCTCACTTTATTATACTGTACATTATACAAAACTAGAAGCTGCTCTCTTCTCTTCTTGCCGCTGTCCTTGCTAATACCCCTATCTCACCTACGCGGTTTGACTCGCCGTGAGATGCGGTGTTAGGCACCGTGAGCGGCGGCGTCCCGCTGACATTCCGCAGAGTTCTGCAAGGTCTGCCAAAAAAATTAATCACGTTTTTAAGGCGGCTTAAACATGTTTAATTTTTCGCGCAGAAAGATGGAAACGTAATCGCAGTGCCAAAGCTAGCGGTGAATCATGATGAACCGTACTTCCGGTCACCGCGCGACACCGCGTAGGTGAGATAGGGGTGTAACATTCTAAGATTAGAGTCAGTGTAATGCAAAAGACCCCCAGAAAAATATGTAAACTTGCTTTGATTGACGCAGGCTCCCGTTACATACGCACAACTTAGCGCATGCTCAGTTCGGTCGCTCATATGCCAAAAAATGTTCCGTATCCCGAGGCAAATTTCTTGCCAAAAATTGCGCAAGCGGGGCGTTCGTATGCTGAGGTACCGTTGTATACCGCTTTATCTTATGAGCCATTTTGTTTTGCTTTGCTTAATGTTCAGAGCTTTCAATTGTAACAAAATCAGGAATCAGAATTTTTATGTTTGGTACTTACACAAAGAAAAAAGTTTTACTAAAGGATAAAAAGAATCACTACTGAGGTCATGGTTCTTTAAACACTTTCCTATGAATTCCGACTATTTAATAAAGTTCAGCTCAGTAAGATGTTTTCTGATAAAATTATCTCCAATGATTTATAGATTATTCAATGTTTTATAGATTACTATAGGGTTCCCGCGACTCCCCCCTCCACCTCGCGTACTATCATTACCTGCGAATGTAGCTTGCGGTCAACTGAAATGTTTCTGCAGATCCTGTATATTATTACATCACTACTGTTACACGGTGAGAGACGCCGGTACACCGGCCACCCGAACACCGGCGGCAGACCAAACAGATTTTCTGTTTTATAATATAGATTACTCTCTATGATTTAAGGGAATAAGTGCATAAACAATCCAAGGTTAGGGAAAGTGCGGGGTTAGCAATGGAAACCTAGATCTGAAAGTGTAACAGTCATTGACGCGACCCTTCATACGCAAAAACCTCAAAGTGACTCACGGAAGAGTAAAACTGCAACTGAAACTTGCCACAGTTACGTGATACTATATGTGCTGCCACAAACTCAGTGTCAAGTTCAAAATGAGTTAAAAGCAGCAAACTGTGTCAAAAATAAGCGGCGACAATTTGAATACGTGCGTTTCAGTCGCGTTTTCATACAAACACAATCGCTGTTCCGATAGAGGTGTAAGAATGTGTTGTTCCCCTACAGCCTTTAAGACTGTGACCTACATTTTCTGTTCATTTACAAACGTGTTTCACATCAAATCGCTCACCGATTCATTTTACAAGTTCAAACACGTCACAATGTCGTGTGCACTTTTTTAACTGGTAAAATAACCTGAAATAATAATCTTTAAATATTAAGGAACTCTTCAGGTTAACTGAACACCAGGTAAAGGTTAAGGTGAGATCGTACCCCGGCCATGTCCACGGCTCCACACACGAGCTCGAAGACAGATTTCTTGGTGTAACCAGACGCTCCTTCCAGCGCAGGACTGACCTGATCGCGCACAGCCCCAGGGTTCGGTGCTTCAGCCGCTTCCGTTTCTGACTACAAGACGTAAAAACAGAAGGTGCGTTTTCATTAAGAAATTAAACACTTCACGTTTCTAAACTTGTCAGTACCGCGTATTATGAAAACTACAGCAGGGGGCGGAGCTTTTTCTTACTGTCTGTGTTTCCTTCTGGCTCTCCCTTTTAGTTATGATGTCATAGTTAGTCCTGCTGGAGTCCCTGCTTGCACTCTACAGTAAATATACATTCACATTATACAGTATGTGACTGTGACCATACCTAACTGCCATCTCTCCTTTTCTTCTATTCTCCCCTCTCATTTTCTCTCCCCCTCTCTCTCTCTCTCTCTCTCTGTGTCGAGCTACACATGTGGTTCCTGAGCTGCCAGTGATTCAGATTCCCTCTGCCCCCTGGACCTGTCTGATTCGTCCTGATGCCCCGCTTCTGGTTGGAGATCTCGTCATATGGATGCCCCGTGTGTCTCTTTGGGATGCGTCTGATGTCTTTAGACGGTTTCACTCTACCATGAAGACAGTTCTGGCCTTGACTGATGTTGACAGCTGTTTCTCTGAGGACTTGACTTGGCTACAGTTGCTCGATAGTTCAGGACTGGAATCTCTACCTGCGTCTCCAATAACTACCTGGACTCCATATTAACCCAGATGAGGATGGGTTCCCTGTTGAGTTCGGTTCCTCTCAAGGTTTCTTCCTATTACCATCTCAGGGAGTGTTTCCTTTCCACCGTCGCCCTCGGCTTGCTCACCAGGGACTATCTGACCATTTTGATTCATACACATTCACATTCCATACAAATTTAAATAATTCTTTTGATTGTGTAAAGCTGCTTTGCGACAATGTCAATTGTTAAAAGCGCTATACAAATAAAATTGAATTGAACTGAATTAAACTTCAGCACATCACGGATCCTTTAAAATCCCAAGGTTTACCCGTTTCTCCTGTTTAATGGGCGTGGACTCGGCTTTCACATCACCACCCTCGATCACTCGGACAGGCGACATCTCCGGCACCACTGAGGATTTCCCCTGGGGGCTGGGCTTCATTTTAGGTCTAGCTCCGCCCACAGGGACAGAGGCGGGGCTGGAATTGGCAGATATGGTAGACGTGCTCAGGTCGAGAGAGTGCAGGCCTTGAGTGAGCTCATCCAGCCCCGAGTCCTGATCAGTAGGGGGCGATGTTGGTGATGTCATCACTGGGGTACGTTGGGGTTGTTGTTGAGGGGTGAACTGAGGAGGTGTATGTTTACCTTTCCCTCCAGTCATGCGCTTGACGTTAGGTTTAAGACACTCTGGAACTGCAAGAGAGAATAACATAGAGAGGTGAATAAAGTGTTTCATTGATGAATAGGTTTCATATTTTGTCTTTTGTGGGCGCGGCCTCACTCTGTATTCGGAGAGATCTCCAGAAGAGAGCGTGTACTCGCAGGACATTGTTGATACTAGTGACAGCGCTGGGGTTAGGAGGGGGCAGAGGAGGCAGGAGCGGGGGCGTGTCACCCAGGAGCATGCTGGTGCACATGGCCATGGATGTGGAGATGGAGTTGAGGTTATAACCTCCCTGTATGGTTGGGGGAAAGAAGGACAAGACCCGCTTATTACATTGAGCTTATAATAAACAAAAAAATAATCTGTTCATTCATGACAGCCTGACTTAGTGACTAGTAGTTTTTAGGGCTCTATTAAGATTACAACTTTGTCACATAACGAGGGGCGTTTAAATCAAACCGGAATCTGTGATGAAGTTTCTGGTGAATAAAGATGTAAAACTTTTGAGTATTTACAGAACAGTGATGAGGCTCTCGGCCGTGATAAAACATCTAAATGGAGCAAACATTTTAAAGACGTCCATAAAATAACGATCCCGGCCGAGGTGGCTCGGAGACGTGAACATTCAGTGAGCGGAACTCATGATGCTTTAAAATCTCTAGATAACTTCTCGCCAGAATCCCCACAACTGTCTGTCATTCACATTACAGGAAGGCGGCTGGGAGTTATTTCCACTTCCATGGTGCAGTCCTGACCTAAAGGAGTTCCTGGGAGGCCAAAATTTCAGACGTGAATCAGACAGGACAAGAACTTTGTCATGATGGTATCCAAGCACTAGTGAAACACTGGGATAAGTGCATTAGTGTAGCAGAAATAAAGGGATTGTTCTGTTATTCTGCGTTAATAAAAGTCCTGGTTTGACGTGAACGCCCCTCACCTACATTATATAGTGTCACAATATCAATATTATGTTGTCATACTGCGCAGCTTTAAAGTATTCAGTGTTATGAAGCAGGTTTAATTAGGCTGTGTGTAAATTATCCCCCACCTCTAAGATGATGAAGACTCGTCCTGCTGCTAGACTCATCAGCTGGTGTGTGAGGTGGGCGTAACACTCCGGGGTCACATCGTACCTTCCTAACGGATCACCCCGAGCGGCATCGAACCCGGCCGACACCAGAACCAGCTCGGGGGCAAACTGCATGTCGCAACACAGACATCAGAATCCCTTTAAAACACTATTGACTAAGAAAGGTAATCGAGATATATGTGTGTGTGTGTGTGTTTGTTTGTGTGTGTACGTTCACCTCTCGTGCTATCGGCATCACCACATGGTGGAAGGCTGCTAGGTATTCCGGGTCGCCCATCTTGGCGTTGTTCCAGGGAATGTTCACGTTGTACCCCGCGCCTTTCCCACGGCCCACCCTGTCGTAATCGGCGTCCTCTGAGGAGGGAAAAAACGTGGCGTCTTCGTAGCGATGAAGAGAGATGTAGAGCACGCTGCAAGGAGAACAGTGCGCGGTCAGGTCGACGTACTGATCCACTTTTACACACATTTAAGGGGCTTCTGGGCTGGTCTCCATACTTTCGAATTCAAACATGCAAACAAGTCATCATCACAATGTACGATTTCTTCGGGACGGAAACAAATTCATGGATGAAGGTGATCCCAGAACCTCACTTTCCCAATTTAAGTCCTGCAATATGGCTGTGCCATCAGGGGAGAAAAAAACTTCCGGTCTTTCAGTACATTCAGGTCGTCAGCCGAAGATCTGAATGTCAGCCGAAGCCTAGACCTGAGCACCTGAAGCAAGCGCAGATCATAACACAATGGGTGCATCGCTTCATGCGCTTCCCTTCTTACCCTGACACGCCCATCGCTCTGGAATAGGTTCACTCTGGACTCATCATGACCTTTTCCCATCGTTCCAAAGTCCAACCTTTAAGCTGATGAGTCTCAATAACAAGCGGTTTTCCATTGCACACACTTTTACCGAAACTTTTTTTAATCATGCAACTTCACTAAGCGTTTAAATTATCTCCATTTAAGGATTTTTTTTTTCTGGACACATGAAAGAGCACCTTTTCGTGGATGTAACATACTCAAAAAAAAAAAAAAGTTCAATCACGCAGCACTGTTGCCGCAGCGCAAAACTCCTTTTATAGGGTGCCATTACTAATCGAATAGCTAGCCTAGGGTGCCCTCTCAGGGTTGGGAGTGAGATCCTGCCCCAAGTGGAGGAGTTCAAGTATCTCGGGGTCTTGTTCACGAGTGAGGGTAAAATGGAGTGGGAGATCGACAGGCGGAAAGTTACTCAATCAAGTGCCAAATATTTTAATACTAAATTAGTGAATAACGAGGTCACTGGAAACATCCCACCTGTCATCTTCCTCAAAAATGTGTTGGGTGCCGTTCCCATGGTGCACGTCCCAGTCGAGGATGAGGACACGCAGGGCATTGTGGGTAATGCTCTGAGCATAGCGGGCGGTTAGGGCAGCCGTGTCGAAGAAGCAGAAGCCGCAGGCGTGGTCTCGTTCTGCGTGATGCCCAGGGGGCCGTACGATAGCCACGCCGTTCCTCACCTACACACAAACACAAGGCCATCAGAGATAATCCACTGTAGTGTACACACCGCGTTCCAAATTATTATGCAAATTAGATGTAAGTGGTCAAGGTATAAAAACATTAGATTTCATGGAAACATAACCGTGATCTAGCACTGTCGCCTTTGCACCTCCAGGGTCCGGGTTCGATTCCCGGCCAGGCTCGATTCCCGTCTCTGTGTGCATGGAGTTTGCATGTTCTCCCCGTGCTTGGTGGGTTTCCTCCGGGTACTCCGGTTTCCTCCCACAGTCCAAAGACATGCAGATTAGGCTAATTGGCGTTCCTAAATTGACCATAGTGAGTGTGTGTGTGTGTGTGTGTGCCCTGCGATGGATTGGCACCCTGTCCAGGGTGTACCCCGCCTAGTGCCTGAAGTCTCCTGGGATAGGCTCCAGGTCCCCGCGACCCTAAATACAGGATAAAGCGGTATAGAAGATGAATGAATGAATGAATGAATAACCGTGATCATTGTACTGTGAAGACATTTGTGGCTGATTCAGTGCACAGACAGGTTCGTGCAGATGAAGGCAGAATGAGGAAGGTTTCTGCCAGACAAATTCACCAGATTAAGAGAGCAGCAAACAGGTATTTGAAGCTGCTGGTGCCTCTAGACTGGTGCATGGACCACGACCTCAACTCATCACCACAAAACCTTATTATTATGTTACGTTGTGTTTTTGTCGCACTGTCACTTTGTTGCTTTAGTTTGCACATTTGCACGTGCACTTTGTCTGCTGTCTGTTAAAAAAAAATAATAAAAAAACCCTGTAGATAAAAAGTCTTAGTTAGATAGTTAGTTTTTTGTTAATTTATGTTGTAATTCATGTTAGGTCAGTCTGTCTTGTCTCTGCTAGCCAGCTAACTAGGCCTCTTAGTTAGCTAGTTTAGTGTTTTCTGGTAATCTATGTTGTAAATTTATGTTGCATGTAGCACCTTGGTCCTGGAGGAACGTTGTTTCGTTTCACTGTGTACTAACTCTATATGGTTGAAGTGACAATAAAGCCTACTTGAACTTGAACTTGGAGTTCCGCAAACATCAAGGTGTAGGATCCCTCATAGACTGGCAGTTGTGCATAAACCTACTATTCGGCCCCTAACCAATTCTCACAAGCAGAAATGGTTGCAGTGGGCCCAGGCATACATGAAGACTAGTCTTGTTTACTGATGAGTGTCGTGCAACCCTGGATGGTCCAGATGGATGGAGTAGTGGATGGTTGTTGGATGGCCACCATGTCCAAACAAGGCTGCGACGTCAACAAGGAGGTGCCGGAGTCATGTTTTGGGCCGGAATCATGGGGAGAGAGCTGGTAGGCCCCTGTAGGGTCCCTGAAGGTGTGAAAATGACCTCGGCAAAGTATATAGATTTTTTGACTTTCTTCCATTGTACAAAAAGAAGAACCGTGCCTTTTGTAGCAAAATCTTCATGCATGACAATGCAGCATCTCATGCTGCAAAGAATACCTCTGTGTCATTGGCTGCGATGGGAATAAAAGATGAGAAACTAATGGTGTGGCCACCATCCTCCCCTGACCTCAAACCCATTGAGAACATTTGGAGAATCCTCAAGCAAAAGATCTAGGATAGGAGGCAGAGCACATCAAAACAGCAGCTCTGGGAGGCTAATCTGGCATCCCGCAAAAAAAATTCAAGCAGAAACTGTCCAAAAACTCACAAGTTCAATGGATGAAAGAATTGTGAAGATGATATCAAAGAAGGAGTCCTATGTTAAGATGTAACATGTAGCCCTGTTAGGATGTTTTTGATTGAAATAGTTTTTGATTTCAGTAAATATATAATAATGCTGCAAATTAAACAAAAGCCTATTTTCAGTTCTTTACACATACACACACATGTTACAGCTGTGTACGTACAGTATGAGAGACCCACCTGACCAGTAAGGATGGACTGAGTTACATTGAAACACGCTCCAGCCGCCAGAAGTGCACACTTATACGTCTCATTACTGATATAGATAGAATTATATTCGTTCCCGAGCTTGTTCAGGTCTCTGGACTTCATCTGTTCAGTGCTCTTTAATGTAGCGATGTACTCTGGTCTGAGAGAGAGAGAGAGAGTGAGAGGGAGAGACGGAAAGTGAGGGAGAGGAAAAGAGCACGATAGAAAAGCAACACGAGCAAAGAGGAACATTCTGTCTACTAGAGATTAAAAAACTTTTAACGATTAATTAAATGCATCCTGTTCCTTGTAGCATTAGTTTTCTCACTTAAAAAACAACCGCATACAAACCAACTTCAAAGACAAGAGTTTAACATTTAACTTAATTAAATGAAACAAAAAGCAAAATTTTTACTGAGCAGCAGTGTGTGTCTCGGTCGTCCGCCCAAATTATTATTCCTAAACATATAGTTCACTCCTACTACACGGGATGAAAATGTGTAAATAGTTCAGAAAGCGCCACCTGTAGGATTATAAAGAAACTGTGACGTTTTACCTCCGCAAATGTCCCCAAAGTCATAAAACTCGGCTTGCTGTGAGCACGCGGGCAACGTGCAGCTTCTAACACGGGCACGCGAATTTTCTAACTCGCACGATTTCCCCCAAAAAACGCACTTGTGGGGTTTTGAGACTTCTGTAAGTGTGTGTAATGAACATTGTGAGAGTTTGAACAAAGAAGTAAGCCAGACTATTCTGCTCACGGCTGATCAACCGGTTCATCTTAAATGTAAATGCGTGTTTTGCAAAGAAAATATATTCTATAGTCAAAGAGAATCACGATACATCAAAATATTTTTGCCCCCACCTAGGGTTGGGTATCGTTTGGGTTTTTTTCGATACCGGTGCCAAATCGATACTTTGAAAACGGTACCGGTGCCAAAACGGTGCCTGAACCGATACTTTTAAGCCAAAAAATTATAGTGGATGACTCAAGAATGAATTTTTATTGAACAAAAAATTTTATGCTTAAAATTTAATAATATATTAAAAGTTTAAAGTATACAGTGGTGTGAAAAACTATTTGCCCCCTTCCTGATTTCTTATTCTTTTGCATGTTTGTCACACTTAAATGTTTCTGATCATCAAAAACCGTTAACTATTAGTCAAAGATGACATAATTGAACACAAAATGCAGTTTTTAAATGAAGGTTTACGTTATTAAGGGAGGAAAAAAAATGCCAAATCTACATGGCCCTGTGTGAAAAAGTGATTGCCCCCCTTGTTAAAAAATAACTTAACTGTGGTTTATCACACCTGAGTTCAATTTCTGTAGTCACCCCCAGGCCTGATTACTGCCACACCTGTTTCAATCAAGAAATCACTTAAATAGGAGCTACCTGACACAGAAAAGTAGACCAAAAGCACCTCAAAAGCTAGACATCATGCCAAGATCCAAAGAAATTCAGGAACAAATGAGAACAAAAGTAATTGAGATCTATCAGTCTGGTAAAGGTTATAAAGCCATTTCTAAAGCTTTGGGACTCCAGCGAACCACAGTGAGAGCCATTATCCACAAATGGCAAAAACATGGAACAGTGGTGAACCTTCCCAGGAGTGGCCGGCCGACCAAAATTACCCCAAGAGCGCAGAGACAACTCATCCGAGAGGCCACAAAAGACCCCAGGACAACATCTAAAGAACTGCAGGCCTCACTCGCCTCAATTAAGGTCAGTGTTCACGACTCCACCATAAGAAAGAGACTGGGCAAAAACGGCCTGCATGGCAGATTTCCAAGGCGCAAACCACTTTTAAGCAAAAAGAACATTAAGGCTCGTCTCAATTTTGCTAAAAAACATCTCAATGATTGCCAAGACTTTTGGGAAAATACCTTGTGGACCGACAAGACAAAAGTTGAACTTTTTGGAAGGTGCGTGTCCCGTTACATCTGGCGTAAAAGTAACACAGCATTTCAGAAAAAGAACATCATACCAACAGTAAAATATGGTGGTGGTAGTGTGACGGTCTGGGGTTGTTTTGCTGCTTCAGGACCTGGAAGGCTTGCTGTGATAGATGGAACCATGAATTCTACTGTCTACCAAAAAATCCTGAAGGAGAATGTCCAGCCATCTGTTCGTCAACTCAAGCTGAAGCGATCTTGGGTGCTGCAGCAGGACAATAACCCAAAACACACCAGCAAATCCACCTCTGAATGGCTGAAGAAAAACAAAATGAAGACTTTGGAGTGGCCTAGTCAAAGTCCTGACCTGAATCCTATTGAGATGTTGTGGCATGACCTTAAAAAGGCGGTTCATGCTAGAAAACCCTCAAATAAAGCTGAATTACAACAATTCTGCAAAGATGAGTGGGCCAAAATTCCTCCAGAGCGCTGTAAAAGACTCGTTGCAAGTTATCACAAACGCTTGATTGCAGTTATTGCTGCTAAGGGTGGCCCAACCAGTTATTAGGTTCAGGGGGCAATTACTTTTTCACACAGGGCCATGTAGGTTTGGATTTTTTTTCTCCCTAAATAATAAAACCCCTCATTTAAAATCTGCATTTTGTGTTTACTTGTGTTATCTTTGACTAATAGTTAAATGTGTTTGATGATCAGAAACATTTTGTGTGACAAACATGCAAAAGAATAAGAAATCAGGAGGGGGGGCAAATTGTTTTTCACACCACTGTATATATGAATATGTAAGCTTCAAATTTTAGCAATTCTTTTGCAGAAATTTCACCATATTTGCCTTTTCTGTCAAAATACGACACCTTTCCTGACTTATTGCCCTGCACAGGACATGTATAGCCTTTGCAATGGTAAATGGGGTCACTGTTGTAGTGCTACTAGTACAGGCTGGAAAGCCATAATTATAAACAGAATCCATGTTACATTAGTTTTTTACAAATCGTTTGTCTATTTGTTAGCATGAATGCAAGATTTGCATTTTGCTATTAACATTACATTATCCTACTACTAACCTGCGGAAAGGCTGCTGACGTCATCATAATCAGTGACTCCTTTTTGCTACGGTTTGTGTGACTGGGATTGAGGGTCGTCCACACCGATAGCGCCAGCTGTTGTCCACAAGCTGTTAAACACGGTGCCTCCGTCTGCTTTTAACTTTATTCCGTCTGCCCTCGAATGTTTCATTAGATTTGACGTGTTTCCGCCTTTACACGCAACTGCTGTAAGACATTCGCTGCACGTCGCGGTGTCTGAATCCTTTCTTGTGAAATACAGCCACACTTTCGACCGTTTAGTTTTAGGCATTTTAACGAGAGGTGTTTACTTTAGCATGCTAAGCTATCGGTAGACCACCTGCTGCCGTCAGAGCGAGTGTAACGTTAGTTACTGCATTCACGCGCATGTCGGATGGTCTCTCATTTCCGGATGATTTGTGCTTTTAATTTTTTTATTTAATTTAATAAACGATTAATCTACAAACATATATGAATCTAGAGAACAAATATTTCAATCGACAGTTCAGGCATTTAAGTGGCACCGAAATGAGGCACCGAAATTCGCGTTTCTGTTTCGGTCCGGTACATACCGGTTCTATAGGTACCGGTGCCGTATTGGCACCGGGTTTCGGTACACAACCCTACCCCCACCTCTACCAAAGATTATGATGCAACTATTCAGTTACATATCGCAACATAAATGTCTCATGTTTTACCCATGACAAAATCCGATCTCCTCCTCTGTGGCTAAACGCGCCGGTATCCGCTCGCAGCGGTCCACAAGCCCCAAGGCCTCATGGTGGGAGAAGATCCGGAATATTCTCTGAGGGTGCTCGGGGTGATGGCTGAACGCAAAACACACACACACACAAAGTACATTATACTATTATGTTACATTATATTATTAATATTTGATTATACAAAAACAAAATGATTTCGAGATTAAAGTAAACTTATTGATTTTGTTGTGTCTGAGTTAAAAATTCCAATCTTTTGAGCAAACAGTAGACTGTGTAAGGCAAGGCAAGTTTATTTGTAAAAACACATTTCATACACAATGGTAATTCAAAGTGCTTTACATAAAAGGAAAGAAAATAATCATGAAATGAAATAGAAAATAATAGCAATAAAACTTTTGAAGGAAAACTTTTAACAACAATAAAACTGCAATAAAGCTTTAAACTAATAAAAAAAAAAATTTCAAATAAAATAGAAAAAAATTAATTTTTCCACATAACTTTATCTGCGTGAAAAAGTTAATTCATATGCGAATGCATTAAAATACTGAACATATGAATATATTACATTCAGCTGCTATTTTTTTTAAAGAAGAGAAAGAATATCACTGCCCTGCTATGTGCATGCTTGTACACGTGTGTGTGTGTGTGTGTGTGTGTGTGTGTGTGTGTGTGTGTGTGTGTGTTGTCACCTGTCCCACATGTTGTGATGCTCCATCATGCGCTCGTCATAAACGAGTCCAGTGTCTCTTACGGTCGATTCCAGTTTCTCCACACACACAGCTGAGGTTAAGGGCTCTGCCTCGGAAAGAGCGCCTCCCTCTGAGAGAAACACACACACACACACACACACACACACACACACACACACAGAATTACAGGAAGAAGAATTTTAAAAAATCCTTGGTGGAAACTACGTAGATGTCCTCAGATGGTCCTGAGTGTCCAACATGCTACGAAACCTACGTCAGCTTTATGGCAGAGCAACAACGTAATTATGGCGGCACCTACAGTAGGAACGGCTTCGGCAGGACATGGTAGCACCTACTGTACCTCTGATTAGGTATGATGAGCTACAGCACCAGCTACGACATGCTAACAACTACTGTATTGCATCCTAGATCCTGTTTTCGGACTTACCCAGAGTCTGCAGGCTGGTCCAGAACGGATACAGAGCGGAAACTGTCTTAGAGATGGACTTTAGAGCGCTGGAACAGAGCACACAAGATAAATTATAGTAAATAAAGCAAACACGGCGGCCAAGGCATCACGTGTTATGGAGACATTAGGATGTGGGTGTCTCGTCCATGTCTCACCTCTCGCTCGGAGCACCTGGAGAGTTCAGATGAGAGCAGGGGTCACCCAAGAGTGACCTCAAACTGGCACATGCCGCCTCGGCTGAGGCCTGCAGGTTATAGCCTCCCTGATCGGAGAAGTTTAGTAAAGGTGAAAAGGTGCAAATCTAAGTATCTCTTTCTCAGAAACATGACAAGTTCAGATTTTTTCTTCAAATCTGCTTCAAGTCCGTTTGATTTTGTTTGATATTAGAGCACTGACATTAAACACATGAGTGAGAGATGCTGTACCTCCAGGGCGAGCACGATCCGGCCCTCGGCCAGACCCATCAGCATGTGGGTGAGCACTGAGAAACACTGCGGACTCGCACTCATCTCACCCTAAACACACACACACACACAATTCAATAGCATTGTTACATTCACACTCCTATGTGATAAATATGTGACATGCATATGGGATCTATGTATTTATTTAATTCTTTAATGTATAAAGTAAGGAAGAAATGATGTGCTTATACAAGCAGAGCCGACCTTTAGATCACCAGCCACCATGTCAAAGCCTGCGGCTACTAACACAAGCTGAGGCTGAAACTGTAAAACACACAAACACACACACACATCACAAATCAGCCGTCATAGAGCAGGGGGTCGAAAACTTTTGACAGTCAGGATTATGTGGTGTAATAAGATAAAGTTAAAGAAAAGTTGAACTTTTTCGACTACTTTTTTCTTGTACTTTACGCAAAAGGTGCAAAAAAAAAAATATTTTTTTTATCAAGTAAAGTAGAAAAATAAAATTAATAAAGTAGTAAAAAAATGAACAAATTATTCCAATATTTTGAGAAAAAAAAATCAACAGAAATTATCCATGAATTTATATTAACTTATTCAATGTAAGCTATTGTAATTTATTGATTTTAATTTACTTTTCATGCAAAAAAATTAATAAATTCACTTACATTATAAATGTAAAACATCTAAATCTATCTTGTATCAGACGAAAAGCACTTTTATAATGAGGTTTTTATAAATATCTTATATTCTTAATAGTTTTCATATTAATATTAAGAAAATTCTTTAAAATTTTTCTTATTTATAACAATACAAAAAATCGGGCAAAAAAACATAATGTATAGTGATCACACCTGGGATAAATTTCAAAGCATTCTTTTTTAATTATTAGTAAATCAGCTTTTCTGTACAAACTTTTTGTATTGTTTTTTTTTAAGCTTTAAAAATAATTTTATATAAAGGTAGATTTTTTTTTAGAAATAGTCATGGGTCATGTGTCAAAATACAGTATACTGTGTGTGTGTGTGTGTGTGTGTGTGTGTGTGTGTGTGTGTGTGTGTGCGTGCATATACACACACACACATATGGTTATCAATATAAAATCAATATTTTAGCACTGATCATTGACTTTTTTCTTTATAAACACAATTGGAATTATTATCATAAACAACATAATATTTACAATAATTACAAAAACTTAAGAGGAATTAACTGCCACATTCTACAGTGATACTAATAAACAAACAATAACAAGAGAACAGAAAGTGAATTGAAGATGCTCTCGGTACCTCATAAGCTACAGGCAGCAAGATTCTCTGGAACGCTGTGACGTAATCTCCGTCCTCCATCCCTGTCTGAACACCAACACACACTGAATAAGCTGCTCATTAGCTCATTCACTCTGCACATCTGTGTGTCTGTGTGTGTGTGTGTTAAATAGATCTTGGTGACCTTGTTCCAGGGAACGTGGATGTTGTAGCCCTCGCCTGGTCCTGACCCCACAGTGGTGCTGTCTCCCTCGGGCAGGTGAGGCCAGAACGAGCCCTCCTCATACCGATGTATGGAGAAATACAGAACACTACAACAACAAACAGAGACAGAATATACAGTATAGCACATCAGATCAAAGTGAAGTTATAGCATACTGGCAACAGACATCAGTTTACACAGGGCAGGCATAAATCATTATCATGGGATCTTAAGCATTAGAAATTAGACTTAATGGTATAAAATTACCAAAAATGTCAATATTATTGTTGTTGAAATTTCATCCAATAAAGTTTAATCCAAAACAGAGCTAAAAAGTATTAATCGATAATGTTTTGCGTAATATTTCTCCGTAGGTCAAGTTTAGGGCTCGAGTAACTCGATTACAAAAAATGATTGAGGCAAAATCTTCTATCGATTACATTTTTGGTAGAATACTCGATTACTAAAATATTCGATAGCTACAGCCCTATCGACAGTCACGTGTATTAATGCGTACACCACAAAGGGGCACACTTCAGACAGTTCACAATACTAGACACTAAATTTAGCGGCTTTGTTTTTGAATGAGGACAAACAGACAAGAGCGGTATTTTTCACAGCCTTGCTACTCTGTGGGCTTCAGTAATTTGTCTCACATAAATAATTCATGGGGATTGTGCTGCTAAAACTGTTTAAATAAAACTTAAACCAATAATATATAACCATCATGTTTTTTTTTTTATAATTAACCAATGAATCAATTATTGAGAGTTAATATATTGGTCGTTTGGACATGCTGATGCCAACACAGAACTCAAAGTCCCTTATGCAATGCAAGCTCAGCATGGTAGCTAGTTAGTATTAAAAAAGAGGAGGCACCACGGCAGGTAGATGAATGGCATCGTGGGTGATGAATTCAAGTTACGATGCAAAGCTACACTAAACACTTAAGAATCATTTACAGTCAATGTTATCATAAGAAAAGGTGGAGAAATGTAGATTATAATTTTAATGAGAGTGTTTATTTAATTTAATAAAAGGCCCTTAAAAAAGAGACATGTGTGTACCTGGGATCCTCCTGGAAGATGCGCTGGATCCCCTGACCGTGATGCACGTCCCAGTCCACAATCAGAACCCTGCAAAAACCACGTGCACAAGAACCACGTGCACGCACATTATATAAAGTATTTAAACAGAAAGCTCATCATAGTGTATAACCTTCCAGGAGAATCCACCACCAGTCTTACCGCTGGACACCGTGCTGTTCCTGAGCGTAACGAGCTGCCACTGCGATGTTATTAAACAAACAGTAGCCGTTCATCTCCTCGGCCTGGGCGTGGTGTCCCGGGGGTCTAGGCCGAAAACGATAAATCACGAAGCACTGCTTTAACCAAGATAGTGAACATATGCACTCATTCACAACTGCCAAGGGGAAAGCTTTGTGAGTTTAAAAAGTGAACCTAAATATTAAAAGGTAATTAAAACTGAAAACTTTCACCGCCAAAAAACTATGACCAACAGTTGGATTTAATTCGAATAAATAAATAAATACAAATAAGTGACTGAAACCGTGTGTCAAAATGTCACCTGCACACAACGAAGCCATTGCGTAGCTCCGACGTCATCACCTTGTCGACCAGCTGGAGGACAGAGCCGGCAGCGAGACAGGCACATGAGAAAGATTCCTACACACACACACACACACGATACAGACAAACATAACACACCCGAAAATGAGCCCACTGTCCCACACCTCAGGAGAACAAAAGACGTGTGTGTGTGTGTGTGTGTGTGTGTCTGGTCTTACAGGATGGAGGTAAACAGAGTCGTAGCGATCGGAGACGCACTTCAGCTCCTCCTCCGTCATCTTCTGGGTGGACCTCATGAAATCAATGTATTCCTTCCTGTCTCGCATATTCAACACAAATCAACATGACACAGGAAAAAAAAAAACCGCCTGGTCATTTTAGCGGTATTACTGATCAGACATTAGAAAAAGACTCACGTGTGAACCAGAGACAGTTCCTCGTCTGACACGGCTCTCGTCTGAAAACATGAACAGGATCAAATGGAGAACTTGTGGCCAACAAGGACATAAAATGAAATAGAAAATAATAGCAATAAAACGTTTAAGAAATTTTTTTATTTGCTTTAAAAACAGTTTGCAATGAAACTTTTAAACGTATTAAAATTTTATTTAAAATAAATATAAAAAACGCAAGGAATGTTGTCAAAGGGCAGTCGGTCACCTGACCGCAACCCTATCGAGCTGCTTTTCACTGACTGAAGACAAAACTGAAGGCAGAAAGATCCACAAACAAACAGTGACTGAAGGCAGCTGCTGTAAAGGACTGGTAAAGCAACGTAAGAAAAGAAACGTAGGTTGATCATTTGGTGATGTCTATGCGTTCCGGATTTCACCGAGTCACTGACTACAAAGTCTTTGCATCCAAGTAATAGAAATAATCAATATATTTATCATTTTTGTCCAATTACTTTTGAACCTTTTGCTCTACTTTTGAAAACTAATCCAACAGGAAACACATTTTTAACAAATATTTGCTATGAATTAGATTAATTATCCCTGGAATTAAATCTAAAAAGCTACACTTCAAATCAAATCCATCCTGATTCTGTACAGCCGCAGAAAAAACAATGAAGTAATTGCATCCTTGTCCAAAAACTTATGGACCTGACTGTATGCAGACATCATCTTACGTTTTGTCATATTATAAATCCAGGTTTATTACATTTATAACATTTATTTTTCTGATTTATGCCAATGGGAAAAAAAAGTATGCACAGCGCCCAACAGTTATTTTTATTCTTTTTTTACACATATATAAACTGTAAAAACCTTTATACACAAAATGAAACAACTGTGGATGTTTAATCCAGTGGATACTGGATCTTTAAAAATCTTATCTTACACATGATCAAAATTTGTAAAGAATATTCATATATTTTTTGTTAAAAAAAATAAATAAAAAAAAGGATTTTCTATAAATTTGGTCATCAATATTAATATTTAAGACCTGAAAACAGGAATTTGTATATATATATACACTATTGGAATTTTAGTTTAGAATATTGTTAGTGGTAGTAATATTTATTTCAAGTATAACATTCTTGTTCTCATACAGACATAGATTTACTTTTTAACATAAGGGACGTTTTAAAAAATTGTAAAAGATTCACATGAAAGAAAATCATACATCACATATAACATACATCATACAGTAAATCACATATCAATACTGCAGTACTACAAATACTACACGCCATGTTTCTCACCTCCACATGCACGCAGCGAGACAGCAACCCTTCCTTCTCCATCATCGCCACTATAGTGGTCACTCGCTCCGGACACTCGGGGTGACTGGAAGGACAATAGGGACAACATATTCATAAAGTATAAACTCATAAAGTCTAATCACACAACACGATATCAGTGTGGTCTGACATCCAGTCTAATGCATTACAGCTGTGTGTTTCTGTATCGAACACATTAAACACTGAGTGCTGGGGTCACCTGGAGTCCCACAGGCAGCGATAACGGGAGAAGACTTCGGAGTAAACCAGGCCAGTGCCAGTCACCTTCGGCTTGTCGTGCAAATCCTACAAACGCATCAACACAACACACACCCAAACCTGTTTAAGTGCATTAAAGCTTGACTGCTAACTGAATCCTACATTTTATTAAAAGATCCTAAACTAAGCTGAGCAGTGCTGTGCAAAAGTCTTGATTCAAAACTGATTTCTTAATATTTTGCCTCCACTAAGCCGGAATTTCTTGTATTTTAGTATAGTCTCGAGGAATCGTTCTCCAGACTTCCTGTACGACTGTTTCGGCTTTTATTTTCAGTCCAGTCGCGTACCTGAGCAGTTTCCGAATCATGTTTTTTGTTTGCTAAGCCACGCGGCGACCTATGAATCATTCAAGCATTAAAAACATTAAAAACAATTAATGATTCAAACAAAACACGCTTTGTAGTATGCAGTATGCACAGATATGCGTACCATGCTTTTGAGTTTGTTGGTCATCTCCTCTTCTGCTCTGCCTCGGTCCCGTCTACCTTTATTTCTAGCCTCCTGGAGACCTCCAGGTTTCTGGCTGCGTTTGCTGTTTCCACGCTAACAGACAAGGACACGAGTTAATCACAAACCAACGCCACATCAGACTAACGGGGATTAGAATTTAAACCCCAGTGTCAAACTTTGACTTTTTGAATATTCGTACAAATAAACGACGGCTGTAGGGCAATGAGAGGGTATGATCTGTAAAAACTTCTCCCTGAAATGATACTGATATTTTTAAATTATTTAACTATTATTAAGATACATAAGAGTTGTTTTAATATATAAAATAAATTAATTCTACTCTCTTCCTCGTGGATCCGATATTAACGTGTTAAATGCCACTACATTTCCGTCTCCTCTTGGATTTGATAGGAAAGTGATATTAATCTATTAAACTTTCTTTGATCTAGTAAACAGAACTAGAAGATCATGCTTAGTTTGTATGTTTGTGTGTGTGTGTGTGTGTGTGTGTGTGTGTGTCTAAGTAGCGTAGTTTCATGTGTCGTCGATTAGTCAAGTAAATTCTTGTTTCTTTATAAAGAACTGTGGTCTTGGTCATGTATTTTACAGTCTAAACATTTGCGCAGATCTTAAGCTACCTTGCTCATAATTGCTAAATACTAGGTTTAGTGTGATCATCGTTGGCAACGTGATAAGCAGAACAGGTAAGATACACTAAATTGTGCTAAACGCTGGACGATAAAGTCGATACCAGTTCTGCTGATCACGTTGCCAAAAGTCAAAGTACATTATAAATTTTGATTCAGTTAATCAAATTAACCCGAATCGTTAAAGATTTGATACACCTCTAACCCAGAGCTAAACACTACATATTAATGGTGAAGAATCGTTGTCATTATTATGGAAACCCGACAGTTTACATAAAACTCGTTGTGTCTCTCCCGGTACCAGTGAGCTTATCGAAGGACAGCAGACAGACAGAGTGACTCATTTATTCATCTATGAAACTTTGAATCTTTACACATAGTCACTTGGCAAAACCTTAAGAAGCATCGATAAAGAACATCCTGAAACCCTGCAGTGAAAAACATCAATCCTGAGCTCATTAAATGGCAGTCTGAGGTTTTGTTCAAATACGATAAAGACTATATAAGAACACAAGTTCAGTATTAAGTAAGATAATAAAAGTTTCGCACCTTTCCAGAGCTCTGTGGTGTTTTTCTTGGAGAGCGTTTCGAACCCTTCGGTGTTTGATCAGATGTCGAATCCATGACGAGGCAAACTGTAAACGAGCAACGGATTACACCTGGATTAACAGCACAACCTAATTCCTCTTGTGGGATTTATTGTAGCCATAACTTAGGAACTTGTGGGAATGACATCATACATGTTCCAGATGTGACAGGATGATTGTTGTTTTGGAGTTAAGTGTATATGTATATGTAATGTAATGTTTATGATTGTTTGTATATATAATTACATGTAATGTTTATGATTGTCCTTTGTTAACTCCTAGGTTTCATTAATTTATTCATTCATTGATCTATTATTATTATTATTATTATTAATAATAATAATAATAATAATAATAATAATAATAATGCAGTTTGTGTTCATATTTATGTGTCAATGTTTAATAGAAAGATCAACATTTATACTCATAACTATCACACTTATATACACACTTATATACACACTTATATACACACTTATACACACACTTATACACACACTCTCTGATCACTTACTGTTTGTTTGTTTGTTTGTTTGTTTTTTCCAGAAAAAAATATAAATATCTGATTTGCTTGTCTTGCTTTCACTTGTGTTTCACCAGCTCCTCCAAGAAAAATATAATTTAAAGGCCATTTTATTATTAAACAGGAGTGTAAGCAATGTTGCCTGATACAGTTTCCAATGAAAAATTAAACACGAATAAAAAATCAAATCAGTTAAATTAATAAACTCAGGGTCTGTGCTTTCTGCCTAACGCGCTCAAACATATCTAACCAAAAACTGCATGTCACAAATCGCACCATTAATCCCTATTAAGGACACGGAGTGTGTATAAAAGTAAACCCTACAGAGTGCGCGTATGTAGTGAATATTTGAGGTTTTTGAAATTCCGCCGTTCTGTCGCACAGCTGTAAGGCGTACAGATATTTGGGCGCGTAATGATGACGTTTAAAGCGACCGTTTACTCCGCTGGCGATGTTACAAGGGAGTGTCTGTGTTTAAGTCAATTTAACCTATTCATTATATTGTTTTTTTTGTATTATTATATTGCTTGAGGTGGTATAATGTAACTTTTTAATTAAATACTTGTTAGAATTTTTTAAAATAAGAACATATACGTTTACTAAAACTGTACTTATTTATATTGAAATGTTAAACCATTAGCCTTCAATTATTGATATATTCTTGAATATCTCTAATTTCAACCAAAGCAGCCATCTAGTTTAATATTTTATTAAAGTTTTATTTAATCTTACTTGTTTATTACATTTTTTTAAACTGGTTTTCAATTTAATCGTTTTTAGGCCCCGCCCCTAATCCAGTACTCTTTTCTGATTGGATGAAGGGCAAGTTCAAACTGCGCGCGCATCTGATATTTATTGTATTTTTTACTTTTGTACGGGTGCTGCAAAGGCCTTTGAGTTGTTATTCAGCCCACAGGTTCGGCTGCACCATATTCACTTACATAGTGCCCTGTTTTTTCACTAAGTTTGCTCTTTTCTATTTAAAAAAAAAAAAAGTGTATCTCTGATATTTATATAGGCTCATGAACTCCCACAATGCACTGCAAAACAAACAAAGTGCACTTTTGAACATGTCATATAAATTATCTGTCTATTAGATAAAGAGTGATATGGTCAATGAGAAGGTCTATTAAAGCCGAAATAGAAAAGATAAGAATCTAAATAGGTTCAGTCTCCTTGCCTTTAGTCTTCAGGTTATGTATGTTATAACTGAGGAACAGAATGTGTGTGTACATGCTATTGGTTGGGGTAGCTCAGTGGTTAAGGCATTGGACTACGGTTCAGAAGATCCCAGGTTCAAACCCCACAACCACCAAGTTGCAACTGTTAGGCCCTTGAGCAAGGCCCTTAACCCTCAACTGCTCAGATGTATAATGAGATAAAATTGTAAGTCGCTCTGAATAAGAGCGTCTGCCAAATATGTAAATGTATTTCAGCTGCTCCCGGCAAGGGGTCGCCACAGTGGAATAGTCCACACAACATAAAACACAACAGGTTTTATGCCCTTCCTGACACAACACTCCCTTTTTATCCGGGCTTGGGACCGGTACTGCACCCAGTGGCTGGAAATCGATGCAGGTTCCGCATGGCAGGCTAAACACCTACCACTGACCCACCAGTGCCGTGTGTGTACATACAACCCCTGGCAAAAATTCTGGAATCACCCCTCTCAGAAGATGTTCATTCAAATGTTTAATTGTGCAGGAAAAAAAACAAGCACATACATGCCACAACTATTTTCACTCAACAATCCAAACTTCTGGCTGTATAAAACACTTTTATAACAGCTTGAATTCTCTGAGGCCTGGATTTAACTAATGTCCAACAGTAGACTTCATCAGTCTGTCTCCAGCTTTGTCTTATTGCAGTTGCCAGATCAGCTTTGCAGGTTGGAGCCTTGTCCTGGACCATTTTCTTTCATTTCCACCACAGATTTTCAATTGGATTAAGGTCCGGACTATTTGCAGGCCATGCCATTGACATTATATGTATTTCCTGTAGGAATGTTTTCACAGATTTTGCCCTATGGCACGATGCATTATCATCCTGAAAAATGATGCTACCATCACCAAACATCCTTTCAATTGATGGAATAAGAAAAGTGTCCAAAATCTCAACATAAACTTGTGCATTTATAGAAGATGTAATGACTGTCATGTCTCCCCCATACCTTTACCTGACATACAACCCCATATCAATAATGATTGTGGAAATTTGCATGTTTTCTTCAGGCAGTTGTCTTTATAAATTTCATTGGAACGGCACCAAACAAAAGTTCCAGCATCATCACCCTGCGCAATGCAGATTCGTGATTCATCACTGAATCTAACTCTCATCCAGTCATCCGAAGTCCAAGAATGTCTTTCTTTAGCCCACTGAAACCTTGTTTTTTTCTGTTTAGATGTTAATGATGGTTTTCTTTTGGCTTTTCTGTATGTAAATCCCATTTCTTTTAGGCGATTTCTTACTGTCCGGTCACAGACATTGACTCCACTTTCTGCCCATTTGTTCCTCATTTGTTTTGTTGTGCATTTTCTGTTTTCAAGGCATATTGCTTTAAGTTTTCTGTCTTGGCGCTTTGATGTCTTTCTTGGTCTACCAGTACGCTTCCCTTTTACAACCTTTCCATTTGATTTGTACTTGGTCCAGATTTTGGACACAGCTGACTGGGAACAACCAACATCTTTTGCAACATTCCATGAAGATTTACCTTCTTCAAGAAGTTTGATAATCCTCTCCTTTGTTTCAACTGACATCTCTCGTGTTGGAGCTATGAGTTATGTCAATCATCTTGGTTCAACACATCCCTAATGTGTGCAAGCACTCTTTTTTAACTGTAGACTAATTAGCAGTTGTAATCAGATACAGGTATTTGTTTTAGAAATGCAAAGTGCATGGTGATTCCATATTTTTTTCCTGTTTGAGTTGTCAAAACAGTTGTCATTGACTATAGTTATCTTTCTTTGTTTTTTTTTTAAGTGTTTTATACAGCCAGAAGTTTGGATTGTTGAGTGAAAATAGTTTTGTGGCATGTATGTGCTTGTTTTTTTTCTACACAATTAAACATTTGAATGAACATCTTCTGAGAGTAGTGGTTAGCACTGTCGCCTTGCACCTCCACGGTCTGGGTTCGATTCCCCGGCCAGGCTAGATTCCCGTCTCTGTGTGCATGGAGTTTGCATGTTCTCCCCGTGCTTGGTGGGTTTCCTCCGGGTACTCCGGTTTCCTCCCACAGTCCAAAGATATGCAGGTTAGGCTAATTGGCGTTCCTAAATTGCCCATAGTGAGTGATTGGGTGTGTGTATGTGTGTGTATGTGTGTGTGCCCTGCGATGGATTGGCACCCTGTCCAGGGTGTACCCCGCCTAGTGCCCGAAGTCTCCTGGGATAGGCTCCAGGTCCCCCGCGACCCTGAACACAAGATTAAGCGGTATAGAAGATGAATGAAGATCTTCTGAGAGGGGTGATTCCATAATTTTTGCCAGGGGTTGTATATATACATATGTATAAATTCTGTTTGTGTGCTTGCACAGGTAGTTCTGTCACAGGCATTCCTCGCTCAACGTAACAGTAGACAGCATTATCATCAGCTTTTATGTCATAATGTGAGCGTGTCACAAGCGTTCCTCACCAACTATAATGGAGCAACTTTTTCAACCATCCAAGAACAGCTTGGAGATGAACAATGCCTTTTCCAGCATGATGGAGCTCCTCGCCATAAGACAAAAGTGATAACTAAGTCAGGGAACAAAACATAGAAATGTTGGGTCCATGGCCATGAAACTCCCCAGGCCTTAATCCCATTAAGAACTTGTGTTCAAAGAGCCAAATGGGCAAACACAAACCCAGAAATACTCCAAACATTGATTATGAATAGCACTGCCTTCAGTCAAGATGTTGCCCAGAAGTTGATTGACAGCATGCCAGGGCAAATTGCAGAGGTCTTGACAGAGGAGAACTAACACTGCAAATATTGTCTCTTTGCATAAACTTAATGTAATTGTCAATAACAGCCTTTGACATTCGTGTAATGCTTGTGATTATACTTCAGTATACCATAGAAACATCTAACTAAAATATCTAAAAACACTGGAACAGTAGACTTTGTAAAAATGTATATTTGTGTCATTCTCAAAACTGCAGGTGTAGGTAGCGTCATCTACGGAGAAAATGGGTACATCAGGCCGAGCTTATACAGTAGCTACTGAAACTCTGCAGGTTTCTGATTGCAGAGCGTCTACAGCGACGGCACATAAGAAGACGGAAGTAAGAACTGGCGAAACATTGGAGCAGCATGAGGAGCATCAACGAGGTGATCGCACACTCCATTCGCAGGTAATGGTAGCACACAAGCGTCTCATCTCCTGCCCTGCTTTGCCTCAGTCTACCTTTATTGAATAAGTGGTTTAAAGTTTTTTATCATTAAATATTTACTTACACTGATTCACTAGGTTAATAACTAGAAATACCATCAGATAACACACTTGGAAAGGGTTTTGTCAGTGACTCGGCTACATGCATGTCTTCCCCAAGCCTGAGAGATGGTGGGATCAGTGAATGTCTAGAGCAGTGGTTCTCAAACATTTTGTGTCATTTCCCACTTAAGGGGGTGGGCGGATTTTCAAGCCCCACTTGAATGATAACGAAATCAGCCAAGTTTATTATTTATTGAAATATCAATTTCTAAACCAAAAAGATCAAATAACACCAAGTTCAAAACAGATAAAATACACATGCTTTGTATTTTTCTTTTATTGTTATAACAGGCTTACTTTGTCACTTATCTACAGCTTTCTTTCAAAGAAGTCGAGTGGCTTATTAACGTGACTGGAGTGTGTTGTCTCTAAGTGTCTTCCTAATTTGTTGGGTCTAATGCTGTCTGCTGCCAGCGGTTTAAGACACAAAACACACACGGGTCTCTCCTCTGCCCTCACCATGAATCCAAGCGCAACATAGGCTTCATCATATTGTCTTTTCGGCTGGCTCTTTGGTTGATTAGGCTGATGATGCTGAATCACCTGCTTTTTTGTGGTCCATGTAACAAATGTATCTATTGACGTTATTATGCCCACTACATATAGTACGCTACTGACCTGGTTTGTGACCGCGGTAAAGTTAGTTTTATAATCGCAAATTCGCATCTCTGAATTCAATAGCTGCATAAATTTCCTCTCTACATTGTCTTTAAGCTACATCCGCCTTAAATTATACATGTTTAAAAGCATAAACATCATTATTCTCTACGGCGCAACAAATGATTTAGGGATCATCACAAAATGCCGCACACCAACAAAAAGCATAGAACGATATTGATCTTCCCGTCTGTTCAGTGCCTGAAGGATAAAAAAGCAACTTTGTTGCCACACCGGAAACTAGAAATGCCAGACTAGTACTGCCTGATAAAATATAAATTTTTACCAAAAATACAGAAATATCAGCATACACATTGGAATAAATGAAATTACATATATAATACCGAATGTTTCCTTATATATTGGTCCTCTGCAATTAACATGCCGACGTTAAACCGTTATGGTTCCACTTTTTCTCTGATGTTATTTTAATTTACTTGTATTAATGATCCATTTCTTTGTGTGTGGTTGTTTAGTTTTGAGAATACACTCTTCATTGTCAATAAAGAAAAGCATGAATTAGAATACGTACTTTCCTAAAATTTTCCACTAATTTCCTCCCCTTCATTGCGCCCCACCTGTCATGTCTGTATTCCCCACTAGTGGGATGCGCCCCACACTTTGAGAACCTCGGGTCTAGAGGCAAAATCAATGATTAAAGCAATTTATATTAAAAAAACATAGAAAACAGGAGGTGATAGTTTGGAGGAATGAGAAACATCTGTTTAACAACCAAGAGCTGGACAGATTATCAGACAGATCTGGTTAGATTATTGGCCCTCTGAGAGCATGAGTACCTGTAAAAATCCCTAAATGTATGATAATTTCATTTCGTAGTTTTTGGTGTCATAGCTTAACAGTGTGGATCTGATTTTTTTGCATGTAAATCTGTCATCACATGTCACAGAAAACATGTTTTAAAGGCTACTTTGTATACGTTACAGTAACAGTACAGGAACCACCAGAGCGACAAGGAAAAAATATATAGTTTGGTCCCCTGAGAGTGTGTGAGAGATTTCCGCAGTTTGAAGGAATGCATGAGTGGATGCTACTATAAATATAACTAAACAACTTGCTGCAGTTTCTAAAAGATAAAGTACACAGGAAGTGTCATCGTTTCTTAGAACTACGTCCTTTACTCAAAGGATTCAAGGCCCAACCGTAACGCTCAGTCCTCCAGTCCAGTAAGTGGCAGCAGTGCACTATAAGCTTTTTAAATCTGCCAGAAAAAAAAACCAAGAGGCACACATGAACAGTGAGAACCACATGGGGCCACTATTACTCCAGCACCAAGTTTTAAAACATTTTGATTATTCACTGCGTTATTATCATTTATGTTATACATACACTATATACAGTGATCTGACTTTACTTATGTTAAGAATAATAGGTTATATATAAGCATGTTTAAGAATTAACACCTGAGCAAAAGACAATGATAATAAAATTAAGCAAAGATTTTTAATACATTTTTAATTGGAAAACGAACAAGTCTTGGGTTATGAGCACCGAGTATCATGTACTGTACCACGCATGCGCTTCTTGTTTTGACGCCGAGCGTCACGTGATCACAACTGAGCCAACGTTTTTTTTGTGGGAATTGTGGGTAATCGCCTCCCCTACTGGGTCTTAGTGCGCGTCCCTTGCTATTATAATCAACATTTGTGCACGCATGTACTGTTTACTATAACACTGTGACCACGTGTGTGCGCGTAAAACATCTTTTATTTTGTGTCTATATGCGTGTACAGCGCGCTTGATGAATAAAGCAAAAGCAAGTCTCATTAATTTGAGTTTCCATTATTTCTTATGGGAAAAGCCGACTTGGTCTACAAGTGTTTTTAAATACGAGGCCCTCCTGGAACGAATTATGCTCGTAATCCAAGGGTACACTGTAATATCCACTCGCTTAGCGTCATTATTTTGTACTGATGAGTTCAATACATGCTACAAAAGGTCAGAAGGTCAAGCAACCAGAAAAGAGTGACTTCTTACCAAGACAACGGAGAGGATAAAAGAGAGAGGGATGTGAGTAACCACTCACCACATGTCAGTTTGCATGGCCGTGCATGAGCATATTTGTGTTTATGAGTGAGTTTGTGCGTAGCGAGAGAGACAGTGTGCCAGTGTATGTGTGTGTGTGTTTGGTGTGTGAGAGACAGGCGGGGTTGACAGAGCGAGGGGAGTGCTAACGGTCGCGCCCATGCGTCCGCCGGACCTGGCCTGTGGTTGCTAATCTCCATGTGTCATTCTGTTCCATTTCCCACTCATTTGGCCGCCCAGATAAAGCCGGTGCACTCTGAATGGAGGAAGCCAGCAACAGAAACCAGAATAAGATGTGACACGCGTGGCACCTCGAGAAAAAAAAAAACACCTATGGTGGCACATGACATCGACTGATGCCTCCTCATGTGCATCTCTCCTTCCCTTCTGCATTTTTTTTTTGTGACTCCGGAAAACCAAAAGCTGCCTGCGTTGCACAATGGGGCACCAGTTTAGGCCTGAGGAGCAGAGTTGTGTGGTTATTGCTGAAAGAGTAAAACAGATGGAGGGAGGTAGGGGTTTGAGGGGGAGAAATGAGGGGGAAAAACATTTCTGTATCCAAACAGGGTTTTATATTGTATACTGGTTGTTTATACGTTGGTACAGTTTCTGGGATGCTGCACACCTGGTGGAAGTTGCTATTTATAATGGACAGCCTAGTGATGAATAACTGGAAGGTTTAAAAGAAATAGTAGGGACAGGGATCACCAGGGATCAAGCAATACAATATTATCTTGATATGAGGGATGCCGGTTCGATTTGCATTGCGATTCTATTAGTATCACAATTTTATAAATGGCCCAATTTAAATTTTTACATTTTTATTTATTTTTATTTTAGTACAATTCCTTAAAAAACTTAAATAAAAAAAAAATTTGCTCCTGTCATACGGGATGTGGTGCCACATGTGTAAATAGTTTAGAGTGCACCATTTATATGCTTGTAGAGAATTGGCAACCTCCAATGCAAACATATATAAACTTTATAAATCATTAAAAAAAAAAATCAATTGAATCATTAAAAATAAATAAATCTGGAGTCTGTGTGGGGATAAATAAGTTGTCAGACAAAAATGCAATATGTGACTGAATCGATTTCCCCCCATTTCTAAAGATCAGTCTTACTCTCCTTCCAGCAATTTATACGAGAATTCTTTTAAACACCATGAACATTTCCAAAAGCAGCCCGTCACTTACTTGTATTCGATCCCTCTCTCAAGCCCCAGCTCAAACATAATTATTTTTCAGGGGTTAACATTTTTTCATTAGAAGGACGTGAGGCAAACATCAGCGTACATGGAGTCTACATGATTTTATAGAAAGTTAAGTTTGGACCCAAGACTTCACGACTTCATTCACAGGTACTGTACAAGTGCAGCGAGTTCAGGACCAAGGACAGCAGCAACATAAGGGGACATTTCAGGTGGTTTTTGTCCACAGAGACACCCTGTATGTGCCCAATGATTCCCAGTGGGGACTCGTATAAGACCCTAGTATAGTCTACTAATGGTGGGATGAGTTGTATCCCATTCCCTACTTTCTATCCACATAGGACATCGTTTTTCCCGACATCAACAAGCGGTTATGTGACCGCACATACAGTAAATAGCCCTGATTTCATCATTGGCCGACCAGAGCTGATCCCGTTCTGGTCAGGAAACGCACAGGATAGGAGTTGGACTCCAAAGATGGGGTAAAAGGTGCAGGTTTGGGTGAAGGGTGGATTCAAAGTGCATTAGCCAAGTCCTTTAAACTTAAGAAGAAGCCCAAACATGCAAGCCCCATGATAAATTTCGTATTTATTTTTATAACCAGAACTTCTTTAATTACTGCCCACTTTGATTCGTTGTAATTTTCCACTCAAACATATCATAGATTTACATTATATTACACCTGGTGCACTTCCACCTTCTGGGTGGAGCATGTGGGACAGGCTTCACTGGCCTTCCACAACCCACAACCAGCATATGTTTTAGCAAGATAACCGGCTCATGGTTTTCATGCTAAGCACAAGCTGCACATTCTCGATAACCTTGAAGGGAGCGTACATTATCGGATCATCCCAGACATCTACCAGATCAGCCAACCAGGAGGTCAGAAATGAGCACTGGATAAGCTAAAAACAATAATAATAAACTAGACTGAAACTGTAGTGCTGTGCAGAGGGTTACATCTAATGTAGGTCTGTAACTCTGTCTCTCTAACAGGGACTGCTGCAGTTTGAAAATATCTTCATAACAGTCCCTAATCATAATGACCTCATTCTGATATTGTATCCAAATATATCAAAATGCTGCAGTCATATTGTACTAGGTCAAATCTATTGGCCTGTATGGGACATCTGTTTTATTTCCTTGGTTACTAGGACAAAAAAAAAAAAAACATATACTGTAGGGTTGGGATAAACTTCCCAAGACCCTGCATGAAGATTTAATCTGTGCCGTTATCTGATCTATAGATTTACATACTGTACAACTTAACTTTCTGGCTGTTTACCAGTCTAACCAACTACACAACCCTCTATTGGATAAGGCTGTCGAAACAGAACGGTCCCAGTGTCACCCCAGGCGGTCCTTGGTACTGGAAGAATGGACAAAGTATGTTGGCAAGATTATCGGTGGAGAGTTGTATAAGACTCATGTTTACTGGACAACAAGTCGTCATAGCCGTGATTGTTCACTGCTTATCTTTTTTTAATGGTGTATTTGTACAGGATGGATGTCTGAAGATAGCTACGTAAAAAGAAATGCCTTACTTCTGTTTTGAACAGATGTTATCTATTTTTTGCATGTTGAAAGCCTTATTGGGGAACTATAAAGATATGGAAACCACAAATTAAGTAGTCTGTTTGCCTTTTTATTGTATACATGTTATTTGTGTCCACTGTATAAAATTGAAACTATATGCTGTAAAGGAAACATTGTATTCAGCTGAACATGAAACAAATGTGCATGTGAATATCTCCTGGTAAAGTGATGAGACAGTACAGTATAATGTAGTATTAATATTACTGTTGTTGTTGTTGCAGATAATCATAATTTTCTTCTCAAGGTAGCACTAATGAACACAGGAGTGCTTTACGTGTTGCTCACAAGGCACTTCCTGGGGTCACTGATTAATTTTGTTAATACAAGGGGTGTTCAAGCCAGAGCGGGACTTGTGATGAGATTTCTGGTGAATGAAAACATAAATGCGTCAACATTTACAGAAGACTTCAAGCGCAGTACAGTGACGTGACTCTTAGCCGCAGTAAAACATCTGATCGGTGCTAATGTTTCACAGAACGCCGTCCATACGTGAGTGAAGATCCCGGCCGAGGTGGCTCAGAGCTCACTGATCCCTGAAAATCGACAGATAATTTGTCGCCAACTTGTAGAAGAGACACGTCTGTCTGTGAGAACTGTACACACACGATCATACACCAATACCATTACAGGAACTCGGCTGGGAGTTATTGCCACTTCCCATGTACAGTCCTGACCTCACTCCAAGACAATTCCACATGTTTTTGGCTATTAATGGAGTTCCTGGGAGGCCAGGGTTTCAGACAGGAGGCAGGCAGTCACATCATCGCTCTGGCATACTGAGAAAACATTCTACTAGTGAAACGCTGGAGTAAGTGCATTAGTGTAACAGGAGATTATATAGAGAAATTAAGGGAGTTCATAAGTGCGTCAAGGTATTCCGCGCAATCAAAAGTCCCTGTTTGATTTGAACATCCCTTGTATTATAGGAAATATAAATCAACTAAGTTTATTTGGACGTATTATCAAAATAACAGCAGGACCTGACAGGACTGGTCAAAACTGACAATGAGAAATCCTACACATCTGGCTGTATTATTATTATTATAATAATTATTATTATTATTATTATTATTATACCAATGTTTTTAGACAGCTTATGATGTGTACAGTAGCTTATCTTCAAACTCAGTCAAGCCCTTCGACACACTCCCTCCCTGACTTCCTGTTACAACAGGAACTACAACAACACAATGTACAGAATCAAATCACAGCTCTCACAGTTTTTCACATTCACTTGCGGCAGAAAAACTAGAAAGAAACTGCTGTTAAAGAAGTAACGCAATACAGAAGAGCGCGAGAGGATTTTCACGCCATGGCGGCGAATGTTAGGCCGTTGGTGTGATATGAAAATGTATTATCGACTCAAGCCTCCATGCAGTAAATGCGGCTTTGTTCTGACGTATCCATGACAAGGTTTTTGTTGTTGCACCCTGACGGGATTGGAACGTCCGCAGTGCTTCATGTCCTAAATGGATCTTTTGACTCACAGAGTGTTTCCATAAAGCCACAGATTTGAATCTGCTCAGACGTATCACTCGGGCTAACACCTCCTCCGCGCTATGGAAAGCGGCAGATTTGCGTACACACCGTTCGAGATCAACTCTGCCATCAATTTAGAGTTTCTGCATAGACAATGGAGCTACTGACAGTCCTAACCACAAAAGGGGGAAAAAACGTTGGAAGTTTTGTCGTGTTCAGCAACACGGTTTTATTTAAATTGCCGTCTGGTTGTGCCAGGTGCATTTATTTATATTTTGTCTAAGTGTGAAAGTGATTTGTCTGTGTGTGTGTGTGTGTGTGTGTGTGTGTGCATCGATCCGAAAAACAACATTTGCATGATGAATTGCAGAAATAAAATGCGTCTTCATTTGTACAATTTATTCACACCACCACAAGGGATAGCCAGTGACCAGCATCAGTAAGACCGAAAGTATAGCAAAGAAATGGCTTTACAATAACGTACATATATGAATAAAATACGCTGAGATATTTTCTCACATTTCTTTCCACACGTAAATGAAAATGAAACTTAATACATGATATTTAAAAAGGGAAGGAGGAAAAAAAAAGGAAATTGTCGGAAACAATCGAATTCACTTTGTGCAAGTGTGTACACCGCGAGAGTCTGTTTTCTGTTCTGTTACACCATGCCGGAAAAAAGCGCCGCCGCAGCAGCGTGGTACGGGTAGGAAAGGTGAGACGGGGCATGAAGCGTAGCGGCGGCGCCCACGGGGTGGACGCCATGTCCGTAGGCGCCCAGAGAAAAAGCGTCGACGTGTTGCTCAGACCCCGACGCCTTCAAGGGTTCCGAGAACGTCTCGAGCTCCATAGCGGCGTTCCTCCTCCCCTTCCTGCTCTTACTCGACACCTTCCTGTTACGCGTCTGAATTCCGTCCTTCTTCATCGTCAGAGGTCTGTTCACCTGATGAGGGGTTTGACAGGTAAGAAATGTTTTAATATGAGCGGACAACTTTGGATAGACGTTTCTGATCAGACGATGTTTGACTTTGTGACGTTTTGTGCTTCGTCAGGAAGTTAACCAATATCATCTATTTCCATTGCTGCTCCTGCTGCATCACAGGGCAACGTAACACACTCAAATGAAAGGGATAATGGTTTTTGCACAAATAGACGTAAATGGTTAGTGACACTGTGAGTGACAGGGCGGAAAGTAGGGACAATATCGCTCTTCACACATTTACTGTACGTTTTACATTTATGGAATTTGTCACCCTCAGAGCAGTTAAGGGGTTAAGGGCCTTGCTCAAGGGCCCAACAGTGGTAGCTTGGTGGTAGTGGTTCGGTTTGAATCTTCTGGTCAGCAGTCCAATGGCTTAACCACTGAGCTACCTACCCCAGCTTGGGCACAGGTGGCTGTGGCATCACCAGGATTCGAAACACGCAGGTGAAAGCTTCCTTATAAGCCTCACTACTGGGACAACTCGAACTCTATAGTATCTAATCTCATCTTGCAATGAAAATAATTTTCCACTTGATATGACTAACGTACAGGGATTAATAAAGTACTCTATCGATCGAGCTATCTGTCAAGTCAAGTCAGAGATCTAGGATGTGACTGCGTGAAGGGATAAAAGAGAGGAGCTCTCACATTGTGAAGTTTAAAGTAAAGCCCACAAGCGTTGCACACGGGCTCCCCGCTGGCGTTACGTCTCCACAGCGTGGTGGTGCTCGTCTGGCAGTTGGCACACTGCGTCCCTGCCCTCTTACTCACAACCTACAAAAGGTGAAAAGAGAAGATAACAGAATGATATGAATAATAATTATTACATCATTAAAACTCTTATCAATTAAACAGCATGTTTATTGTCTGCTCTCGTCAGCGCTTCGTCGTCTGAATTGAAAAGACGTACCAGTCTCTTTCTGGGCCGAATCAGAGGTCTGTTTTGTCCGTTCATCTTGTGGTACAGTCCGCAGGCATTGCAGAGGTAGTGGCCCGTACCATCACGTCTCCACAGAGGGGTCGCCGTGGCTCCGCAGTTCACACACTCCCGCGTTTCTGAGACCAAACGCAAAATATTCGTAAGGAAAAATTAAAACCTTTAATTAAAGGAAAATAATTTTTATCGTTAAAGGAAAATCGTTAAAGGAAAATAACAATGATGGAACAGAGATACTGTTACACCCCAAAGTTGATTAGCTTTCAATAAAAGCTCAACTCGAAGTGTTTTATTCCTCTTATACTATAGCAATTTGCCAGCAGTTACAATTAACATACCATATAAGCAGCCCAAAATATATTTAATTTATAAAACCATGAATTTAATGTCACTACTGATTCATTTTGGCCAATCAGAATCAGTGAGTGTGTGTGTGAGAGAGAGAGTCATTTCTCACCCGTGGGAGAGAGAGTCATCTTGCCTCGTAGTTTCGGAGAGAACGAGGAGGGCGAGTAGAGGCCAACGCTGCCGAAGTCCTGAGCTGGACTGCCGTAGGAGCTGTAGTGTCCTAGAGAATGTGTGTGAGTGTGTGTGTGCGCCTGCGGCGACCCGTGATCGTGCGGATACATGCCAGCGACGTGGTTGATGGTGTAAACTCCCCCCACACCCTCAGTGCCCGCCACAGGACTGACCCTCTCGCCTTTCAGACCGTCCTTGCAGTCCAGGCCGGGTGGGTGGAGCTCGGAGCGAGGGGCTCTGATGGAGGACAGAGGGATGGATGAATGGAAAGGAGAGGAGGTGGAGGAGCTGTGGGGGAGCACCGGGGTCCTGCTGAACGTACCGCCATGCCAGGCAGAAGGGGACGACGGGTACGAGCTAGACAGGGAGTGAGTGCCGGAGCCTTCCAGCCAGGACAGGCCACTTAGAAAAGGAGAGGAGTAAACCTGTCGCACTGCACAGAGAGAGAGAGAGAGAGAGAGAGAGGGATGAGAAAGCATGAAAGTGAGAGACAGAAGGAAGGAAGGGAAATCACCAACAAAGTTTGGTAACATTTTAGTTCACTTGTTATTGGAAGATGTCCACTAATTTACTGGCATCCTTCTGCAGATCATTTCTGAATTTCACGTAAGTACTGTAGATATTTTTTTCATACTTGTTTTCAGTTCAGTAAGTTTTTTGCGCTGTTACACTACTGTTAATTATCTTTTACCTTTACTTTACCTGCCGGACGCTTACATGAGAATCACAAACAGGTCCACGATGTAAAGGATCATATCCTACTCCAACAAAAACGTTCCCTCTTGTTGTTTGTAAACCCGAATAAGTTGGCAAAACTCAAACAATTTGAGGTTACATCAAATTTTTTAAGTAATGTTGTTTCCAGTTTTACTTAAACAGAACTATGAGTTTTTGAGTTTGTTGTACTCATTCATATTAATCGTTCTTTACTTGCATTATTGAGTAGCCTCATTTATACTATTTAATAGCACCTATCTTTTTTTTTTTTAGTTGTTGCAAATCAAATAAATTGTTGTTGGTCTTTCGGCTGCTCCCGGCAATCGGTCGCTACAGCAGACAATCTGGTCCGCACACAAGCTTGGCACAGGTTGATGCCCTTCCTGACACAACCCTCCCATTTTATCTGGGCTTGGGACAGGCACTTCATCCAATTGTTGGGAATCGAACCCTGGCCTTTTGCATGGCAGGCGAAACACCTACCACTGAGCCACCAGTGCCCTAATGCCCTGATGACGTCAGACACAAAATCACTAGTCAGAAAGTTGGTGAAACTGTAAGGTGACAGTTACTGTTATTTAAGTACTTACAGATACTTAAAATATCAAATTTGTTCAGGGTGAAAATACTCATCAAGGTCTATTAATTTGAACTAATTGTAATTATTTAAGTTAACAATACTCAATATGTTTAATTGCTTTAAGCATTAGGGTTTACAGTGAACAGTTCCATTTCTGAACCATTTGAAATGACCTTCTCTATAATCCAGCGTTTTAAACTCTCAGTATCTGAAGTCACTGAAGTTGTGGTGTGAACAAATAACAGATCTGAAAGATCATCGTTCAGTAAAACATCCAGAATAAGAACTGAATTCCCTTTTAGACACGATTATATTCTGACAAGTAAAAGCACCGAGGTCATCTGCAGCAGATTAACATTACTGAAGAAGGTTCATTTAGAGAAAACCGTATGAGCTTATTTGTTGTGATCACATTCTCTCACACACGCACAGTGGGGGGAAAAAAATGCTGAGTCGATCTGAGAACATTAGAAAACAGGCAAATGTGAAAACACCCTTGGAGGATCGCAAAATATGCTGAGTCATAAAGAGACCGAGTATGAAAAGTGTCTAAGAATACCAACATGCTAGAGCCACGTTCGAGGTATTAATAAACCCTCTTTTTGGGCACTGCAGGTGTTTCCGCTGCTCTTCTTCAACAGCTCTAATGTAAAACATTAGAAGCAGAATGAACCAGCAGATTTGGTTATGAGTTCAAGTCCCACTACTAAAACACAAGCGCCTCTTTAGGAACAGAATTCTCAAATGCTTACTGGTATTGTCTTAAAGTTATATGTTGGAAAAAAAAATTAAAAGTTATCTTTTGTTCAACTTCACATTTTAATTCACTATAAAAAAAATATAAAAAAACAGCATTAAATTGTTTATAAAAATAAAATTTGTTTGTGTGTGTCAACAACTAACCAGGGCTGTGCCTGTATGTCGGCGTGCCGCGGCTCTGGACGGCGTTAGAGAACAGAGAAGGCAGGCCGCCACATTCAGCCTCGATGCTGGAGAAAGTCGAGTCTTCTTCGGCGTGAGACACAAAACTGGCGTCAGACGGGTAAGTGGGCAGAACCTCGCTCGGCATCAGCGACGAGGACGCCCAGCGAGACTCTACTGTCGCCTCCATGTTCGAAACTCCTTCAGCTTCAAACTGTAGTATAATCATAATAATAAAATATATACATCAGACATCATATTTCTCATTAAAACCTCTTAATTCAGGCCAGGAGGTCGATTTATTTTCGATAGCATCAGATTTGGAAGAAGAAGTGAAGCTGCAAATCTAGTCATTATAATAATTTATCTTATGAAATCTACTATACACTAGCATCGTATACTGCGATACTGAGACTTACAGTATAAGGCAGAGTATTGAGTAGAGTTGATGAGATCAATTATTATAATTACCGGGTTTCTCATTAAAATCTCTTCATTCAGGCCAGAAGGTCAATTTATTTCCTATGGCATCAGATCTGAATGAAGTGAAGCTGCAAATCCAGTCATTATAACATTATAATAACTTATCTTATCAACTCTACTCTACACTAGCATCGTATACTGAGACTTACAGTATAGGCAGATTTTTTTAAATGTATTTTTTTGGAGAGTGGCATTACTGATAAAGTCAAAGTTTTTTTCTTTCTTTTCTTTTTCTTTTTTTTTTTTTGGAAGGAGCCTCCAGTCAGAGTTAAAGCTGTTTTTAAAGTTATCAGGACAGCAAAGTTATCAGGACAGAGGGCTTTGTGGTTTTCTTGGTAACATGCCAAGCTGCATTTTCTTGTCTGATTAAGTTGGGAGAAAAAAAAACACACACACACAGAGGATGGCATGGGAGGGACTAGTTTATAGCTGGTGTAACAGAAATAACTTGTTTCTCTTAAACATAAAATGCATTAAATTGTCAAATTATTATGTGACGTGTTATTAATAAAGTAATAAAATACTAAATTAATTGACAGATTTTTGCGATATATGATGAATAAAATACTTGATAACGGGCTGGGCGATAACCCTCAGGGTGCTAACAGTAATAATATCAATATCTCTATATCACAACACGGTCATGTTATATTTCTTCCTTCTTATGAGGAATTTTGAAGATAATGAGGAAATAAATTGAGCCAAAATAATGATTTTAAATGATAAAAGATAGAGAACAGATAAAATATAGAAGGATGAGGTTTTTTTTAAATAACACATAAACATGGCTTTTTTTTTTTTATCTGTGCACATTAATCAATAGTCCATGTATATATTTATAAAATATCAGTAGTTATAAACAATCAATAATAGTTAATACTGGTTAAAGATCAATAAAACATATAAAAAAGATACAAGATAGAAAGATGAGTTTTATCGGAAAAAAAATGCATAAACATTTTTGATTAACTAAATTAGATTTTTTTTTTTTTTTATCCAAGTGTGCACATTAATCAACAGTCCATGTATTTATACATAAAATATCAACAGTTAGCAGCAGTTCATCAATAATATCAGTAATGGTTAAAGATTATTTGTTAAACTGCAGCAACCCATATTACATATAGTAAAATCTAATTCTAACAAAAATGTACAGCAAAATAATATATTTTTATAAATTTTTTCATGTCGCAAATCATTTATATATATTTTTAAGCACGCCTCATTTAATGCTGGACTAATTCGACATTAGTAATGACAGTTAAAACAGGTTGCAAAAAAACAAACTAATCCAGATGGCCTGCTACATGCAGTCGGGGCTCCTTACCTGGCTGTATTTCGGCGCGGGTGATCTCTGTACCTCCAGGTGAGCGAGCGAGGTGGAGGAGCTTCAGTTAAGACCAGGCGTTGCTCTGAAGTGCTGCTGGTCCGATAAGAGAAAGTCAGGGTGGAGTGGTGGAGGTGGTGGTGGTGGTGAGGGTCAGAAGGGAAAGGAAGGCGGGGGCACAGTGCAGGAGGTAATTTTAGAAAATGTTCTTCTGGTGAAGACACACCTCCTACACCAGTTCAGAGAGACGTAACAGAGTAAAATTCGCTGTATCATTACGTTATATTCTGTTTTAATATAAATGATTGTGGAACTTAGAAGAAGCGTCTGAGATGATCCTTTCGTCTGAGATGATCAGCAGACACAATTATTTCTTGTTTTAACAAAGAGCTGTGACTCAATGGGTGAAACACAAGCATACTGTAGTTGCAGATCAATTAGGCTGAGTTTAGGTTCAAGCAGTTACAGTAATGGAATTCCATCCCGTTCCATTGAAATTATCTTATTATGCTGAAAAAAAAACTGGATTGTATGTTTACGAAATTCAGAATATCGACCAAAATACACCAAGCAACCACATCTTAGTCATGTCTTGTCATGCGTTTAATTTTGGGGGCAGAAATGGTAGTTCAGGTTCTTATCAAGTATGAGATATGACCTCATTAACACAGAGTTGTGGTTGCAATCACAAATTAGGATGTGCACCAAACGGAAGCGATACATTTACCATGTGTGTGTGGTATCTACAATGATGGACTATTCATTCAAGGCTTTTTAAGAAATCTTTAAAAGGTTTAAAGGGTGTTCAGGTCAAACCAGGACTTAGGATTGCCCAGAATAACAGAACACAGTTAGCTAACTTTATTTCTCTATATAATCTTCTGCCACACTATTCAAGTCAAGTCAAATAGGCTTTTATTGTCATTCCAACCATTCCAACAGGTCCTTCTCAAAAAATTAGCATATTGTGATAAAGTTCATTATTTTCTGTAATGTACTGATAAACATTAGACTTTCATATATTTTAGATTCATTACACACAAACTGAAGTAGTTCAAGCCTTTTATTGTTTTAATATTGATGATTGTGGCATACAGCTCATGAAAACCCAAAATCCCTATCTCAAAAAATTAGCATATCATGAAAAGGTTCTCTAAACGAGCTATTAACCTAATCATCTGAATCAACTAATTAACTCTAAACACCTGCAAAAGATTCCTGAGGCTTTTAAAATCTCCCAGCCTGGTTCATTACTCAAAACCGCAATCATGGGTAAGACTGCCGACCTGACTGCTGTCCAGAAGGCCATCATTGACACCCTCAAGCAAGAGGGTAAGACACAGAAAAACATTTCTGAACGAATAGGCTGTTCCCAGAGTGCTGTATCAAGGCACCTCAGTGGGAAGTCTGTGGGAAGGAAAAAGTGTGGCAGAAAACGCTGCACAACGAGAAGAGGTGACCGGGCCCTGAGGAAGATTGTGGAGAAGGACCGATTCCAGACCTTGGGGGACCTGCGGAAGCAGTGGACTGAGTCTGGAGTAGAAACATCCAGAGCCACCGTGTACAGGCGTGTGCAGGAAATGGGCTACAGGTTGCAAATTTTGCATGTCATTCGGAAATCAAGGTGCCAGAGTCTGAAGGAAGACTGGGGAGAGGGAAATGCCAAAATGCCTGAAGTCCAGTGTCAAGTACCCACAGTCAGTGATGGTCTGGGGTGCCATGTCAGCTGCTGGTGTTGGTCCACTGTGTTTTATCAAGGGCAGGGTCAATGCAGCTAGCTATCAGGAGATTTTGGAGCACTTCATGCTTCCATCTGCTGAAAAGCTTTATGGAGATGAAGATTTCATTTTTCAGCACGACCTGGCACCTGCCATGTGGAAGGCCTGGGTTCGATTCCCAGCCAGACCACAGACACTGGATGCAGTGCGGGGTCCAAGCCCAGATAAAAAAAAAATGGGAGGGTTGTGTCAGGAAGGGCATCCGGCATAAAACCTGTGCCAAGCTTATACTGTATATGCGGACCGGATAGTCCGCTGTGGCGACCCCTTACCGAGAGCACCCGAGTGACCAACAACAAGATTATTATTTACTTAGTCTTGCTAGTACTTCTAGGGTTTCTGGTAACAAATGTTATTTATACATGTCAAGTCAAGTTAATTTTATTTGTTCAGCGTGTTTAACAATGATCATTGTCGCAAAACAGCTTTACAGGATGTACTTTAAAAAAAAAAAATCGGGTTAGGATTAGGGTTTGTTTAGGAAGAGTCCAAATTCAGTTTCATTCCATTATATCTTGATACATTTATAATAATTGATGCAAGAAAGTGTTAAGACAGTTCTTTCTAGTTGCTGACCGAGAAACAAATGCAAGGCCCGGATCGTGTCTTTAAGCCATAATAAGCACATAAATACTTTTCATGAGACGACGCTTTGTTTTCAAACAAGAATATATATATATTTTTTTAAAGGCAAACCTGGGATACTGAATTGAAAAATAAAAGAGATTTGAGTGACCAAAACACTGATAAAAGATGTGAAACACAGCTTTCTATGTACCACAACTGAAGCAGTTAAGATGAGAGTTTGAGATGCAAATAGTGAGAAAGGCAACAATCGTGTGGAAAGATAGGCACGCCGCATCACCACAGGTCACACACTGAAGGCTGACATGGAGGTGATTTGTTAATCAAAGTGAACTGTTCCAGTTCCCTTTGTTCATTCATTTTTCATGGAAATTAGAGAAAGGACAGAGGGATAACTGTGGTGAGGATGAACCATGCGCAGGACTGTTATAATGATTAAAATGAGCAGACATAATCACAGGCAACACTTCAAGCAGCAGTTGTTTGGCTTTCCTCGAAAAAAGCAACAACCTGCGAAGCATGTCATCATTTAAATCTGTGGCTTTTTTTAATGGACTAAAAGTAGCAAGATACAAGCAATATGCACTAGCAGACCTGATGTCCTGCCAGGTGAGACTGACTTGATAAAATCAAGCAGTCCTATTCATAGTAACTGGAGCAACCAAACTGGTAGCACTTTGCATCGTACAGATAACAGAGAGCCGTTTCCTCCAAGGCTTTTGAACAATGTAACGTTTTGGGAGGGGACTTTTTTTCCCCATAGTGTTGCTGAACAGACGAGACCTGGATGATACCGGCCTTGTCATTATGGATGGTCCAGACAGAACCGCCTGAGTGAATTTTGGCTGTTTGCTGCTGGACTTATCACTGTAGAAATCTGCAGCTTGTATACAGTGATAGTAACAACCTCCAACTTTGGTCATGCATTTTACATTTTTTTGTGAATCTGTAAAAAAATTATCAGACAGTTTGTAGTGCTGCTTTCATGTGAAAAACCAAAAGCAGTCAGAAAGGAAAACTGTCCTATTGTAACATTTATGTGTTTGGGATAAATTACTATTAATACTATTATTTGTTTATTTATAACTATTAATAGATATTATTTATATTACAGACTCCATACTTCAAAGACATTCTCATGCATATGTTTGCTTCCTTTGTGTACAAGTATATAACCCTTACCCTTTAGGAATTTTACGGTTTCACTGGTACTAAAAGTGGTCATTAAAAGGGTCATTAATTGTAGGGGGAGACCGGGCCATGTTGTCACACCTTCCACTTTTTATTACTGTTAGTACTGGTCAGTCCGGCACTTTCCTGTACTCTGCTTATTCTTCTGTTTTTAGTAGTAATTGCACTGTCTTGCACTGTTACACATTATGTAGTCCTGTGTCATGAAATAATTCAGTCATGTGTAGTTTTCTGCTGTTTCATGTCGCATCATTGTCCTGGGGGACAGTTGTCTTGTTTAACTGTGTCCTGTACCAGCTGTATTTGGCTCAAATGATATTGAAAGCCTCTTGACTGGGCTCGATTCATCACAAAATGAAGGAATGAGTTCTCAGACATTTTTTTTTTTTATTATAATTTTTTTGTATTCCCAGTCCCAAAATACCCCCTGGGACTTGTGATGGAATTTCTCATGAATGAAGGCATAAAGCGATTGAAATTTACAGAAGACCTTAAGCACAGTACGGTGATGAACAGTAAAGCATTTAAACAGTGCAAATGCTTTAAAGATAGCCGTACATCCTTGAAGGACGATCCCACCCAAGGTAGTTGTTCCTGTGAACATTTATCAAGTGGAACGCCTGATCCTTGAAAAATCAATGGATTACTTGTCGCCAACTTGTGAAAGAGACTCTGTGGAAACTTGAACAGTTACAGTTTCCCTATTAGTGTTTGTAGTGTCAAAGCCTGTATGCTGTCACTCTCCAACCTACAATCTCTGGCCTTGTTCCATCATCTTTTAAAACAGCTGCTTTAACTCGAATGATTAAGTAATCTGGCATCAACCTTAATAAGCTCCATAATTCACTCCCAATGTAAAATCTCAGTTAAATTTAAAAAATTCGGGAAAAAGTAGCTGCTGTACAGGTTCACCTCAGTGACAATAATCTGTTTGAGTCATTTCAGTCTGGGTTTCGTCCTAAAAATAGCACAGAAACTATCTTGGTGAAGGTCATCAGTAATTTCTTGATGGCTGCTGCTGCTGGATTCTACTACTACTTTACAACTACTCTTGTCCTGCTTGATTTGAATGCAAGCCTTAGAAACTTGCACGTTTTGCACACCATTTTGCTAAACCACTTAGCTGTTACTGGCATCAGTACAGACTGTACCCCAAAAAAAATAATTTAATAAATAAAATTCTGCTTGCAGTCTCTACTCATCATCAGGGGTGTTCCTCAAGGTCCTGTCCTAGGCCCCTTTCCGTTTCTTATCAATTTTGTCCATACTGGTCACATTTTTAGGAAATTCGGTATACATTCCCATTGTTATGCAGATGACACATAAGTTTATATGTCCACAAAGCCTGACTTCATCCTTCCAGTCATGTCTCACCAATTGATTAAATCAACCAACTTTATTTCTCCTGAAACTTCCTCAAATGAAATAGCAATAAGACAGAAGTTCATCTAATAATTTTTCACTTTTTATAAATGGTTCCACAGCTTCTCTGTCTCCAAAGGTTGAAATGTGGGGGGAATTTTCAAAAGCACTTTTGTTTCAATCCCAATGTCTCCAGGTGATGTTACGTCCATCTCCGTAGCATTGCTCATCTCCACCCGTTCTCACTGGTCACCTCATGCACTGATTATTGTAATTCACTTTTATCTGGCCTACTACATGAAGTCCTACATAAACTATTATAACTTTAATTATAACATATAATATAACTCGGATTTCCTACATGCATCATGTCACTCTCTCCCTTTAACAACTCCACTGGCTCCTTATCAAATACTGACTGTATGTCATTTAAAATTCTCATTCTCACTTCTAAAGCTCTCCATAACCTTGCTCCATCTTACTTCTTAGAGGTCACCCCTTCTCATACACTTTGCTCTTCCCCATAAAGGCTACTTTTAACACCCCTGCCCATGATGGTCATTGGCTATAGCACCGTTAGCCTCGCCACTCCCCGTTTCTGGGGTCTCCCTCTTAAAAAACATCCATAAGATATGTGATTCTGTAGTAATCGTGTCGTAAAGACGTATCTGTTCCAAACTGCATATCCCAAATGATTTTAGACCCCGTCATACTATGACAAAGACCATGAAGTTCCAGCTTAATCCTAACAACATTGAAGAACACAACTGGAACGGAGACGAATTGGAAAGGTCAAATTCATACTACTTTCTAGCTACGTCCCTGTCAGGTTCTCAATTTGTCTATGATGTTGTTATTAATATCCCATCACGCACATCAAGATCCAGTTCAGCTCAAACCAAGTTATTACTATGGCTGAACAGATTGCACCATCTTCTTACAGGGAGCTTCTCACACACTTACTATGTTGTCATTGTATCCAGGGAGATGGAAAAAATACCACAACAGGCACAGTGCTGGTATGATGAATTGGATCCAGTATTTGTACAAAATTCTCTGAACCTAACTTAGACGCGCAGATAACCTGCTGCATCTGCGTCATAAACACAATCAGCACCAGAAGAATGTAATATGAATTTAAACAGTCTTCTACAACATGGCATGGACCTACCACAAGTCTGAAGAGGTTGCTACGATGAGTTAGGTACATCGTTAACCGGTCAATGTAACAGTTCTGAACAATATAACTCGTCAATGTAACAGTCCTTTCTGTGTCTTCACTTTGACCATGTCCTCACTAGGCTTTTTTTTTTTACATGTCCAAAAAAGGTGGACAATTTCCTACTGCATTTACCCAACTGTTTTGTAGATGTAGTGGAAACCTGGCTCAGTGTGACAGGGCCTTAGGTTCTACTCATACTCAAATCAAGTATTTGATATATTTTTCTTTCGTGATTCGCTGTAAATATGCCATTGTTATTGTTATTTAGTGCTTGGCTGTATTCGTACAGTGACCTTAGGTGACTTAAAAGGTACCTATAAATCTAACTTAGTAGAAATAGTAGTATCACTGCGTATAAAATCACAAACCATTTTGCAGTTCCTGGAAGCCTGACAAGTTTTTGGTTGTATTTTTCTGTCTAGTGACTGTGGGACTTAATCTGACAGATGTACATAAGATAGGCAGGTGAGTGGGTGAATAATGCTGCTCACATGGCCAAAGTCTTAGAATAGTGGAGTCCAATCTTCTCAGGAAATGGCCTGTGCAGGTCTTCATTCCAACCAATCAGAAGTCACACCTGATTTCACACCTGAAAGCCAAGAACAACAAATCAAACAGGTGGAATCAGTTGTGACTTCTGGAATGACGTAGTGAAGATTAGACGCCCCTGGACCATGTGATACACTAGTTCGCCCCCTATTGCCTATGAAGCAAACTGCAAGTGAAATACGATGAAAGCATTGACAAGCATTAGTCTTCGCCCACAACCCACAATATTTACAGTGGTGTGAAAAACTATTTGCCCCCCTTCTGATTTCTTATTCTTTTGCATGTTTGTCACACAAAATGTTTCTGATCATCAAACACATTTAACTATTAGTCAAAGATAACACAAGTAAACACAAAATGCAGTTTTTAAATGAGGGTTTTTATTATTTAGGGAGGAAAAAAATCCATACCTACATGGCCCTGTGTGAAAAAGTAATTGCCCCCTGAAACTAATAACTGGTTGGGCCACCCTTAGCAGCAATAACTGCAATCAAGCATTTGCGATAACTTGCAACGTGTATTTTACAGCGCTCTGGAGGAATTTTGGCCCACTCATTTTTGCAGAATTGTTGTAATTCAGCTTTATTTGAGGGTTTTCTAGCATGAACCGCCTTTTTAAGGTCATGCCACAACATCTCAATAGGATTCAGGTCAGGACTTTGACGAGGCCACTCCAAAGTCTTCATTTTGTTTTTCTTCAGCCATTCAGCGGTGGATTTGCTGGTGTGTTTTGGGTCATTGTCCTGCTGCAGCACCCAAGATCGCTTCAGCTTGAGTTGACGAACAGATGGCCGGACATTCTCCTTCAGGATTTCTTGGTAGACAGTAGAATTCATGGTTCCATCTATCACCGCAAGCCTTCCAGGTCCTGAAGCAGCAAAACAACCCCAGACCATCACACTACCACCACCACATTTTACTGTTGGTATGATGTTCTTTTTCTGAAATGCTGTGTTACTTTCACGCCAGATGTAACGGGACACGCACCTTCCAAAAAGTTCAACTTTTGTCTCGTCGGTCCACAAGGTATTTTCCCAAAAGTCTTGGCAATCATTGAGATGTTTTTTAGCAAAATTGAGACGAGCCTTAATGTTCTTTTTGCTTAAAAGTGGTTTCCGCCTTGGAAATCTGCCATGCAGGCCGTTTTTGCCCAGTCTCTTTCTTATGGTGGAGTCGTGAACACTGACCTTAATTGTGGCAAGTGAGGCTTGCAGTTCTTTAGATGTTGTCCTGGGGTCTTTTGTGTCCTCTCGGATGAGTCGTCTCTGCGCTCTTGGGGTAATTTTGGTCGGCCGGCCACTCCTGGGAAGGTTCACCACTGTTCCATGTTTTTGCCATTTGTGGATAATGGTTCTCACTGTGGTTCGCTGGAGTCCCAAAGCTTTAGAAATGGCTTTATAACCTTTACCAGACTGATAGATCTCAATTACTTTTGTTTTCATTTGTTCCTGAATTTCTTTGATTCTTGGCATGATGTCTAGCTTTTGAGGTGCTTTTGGTCTACTTCTCTGTATCAGGTAGCTTCTATTTAAGTGATTTCTTGATTGAAACAGGTGTGGCAGTAATCAGGCCTGGGGGTGACTACAGAAATTGAACTCAGGTGTGATAAACCACAGTTAAGTTATTTTTTTAACAAGGGGGGCAATCTCTTTTTCACACAAGGCCATGTAGATTTGGAGTTTTTTTTCTCCCTTAATAACGTAAACCTTCATTTAAAAACTGCATTTTGTGTTCAATTATGTTATCTTTGACTAATAGTTAACGGTTTTTGATGAGCAGAAACATTTAAGTGTGACAAACATGCAAAAGAATAAGAAATCAGGAAGGGGGCAAATTGTTTTTCACACCACTGTATCTCTAATGAATTGCATTTTATAGAAACGTTTAAGAGCTGAGCTGCTGTCCTGCATCTGGGTTTGAATACTGGATCCAATTCCTCACACCATCACTTCATGATGAAAAGCACTGTGCCTGCTGTGGTATTTTTTCCATCTCCCTGGACACAATGACAACCTGGTGAGATCTGGTACATGGGAATAATGCTATTCAGATATTTCCTAAAGCAGATTAAAAAAAACAATTCTGTTATAAAGTTTGAGGAAATCAGACTGTTCACTGCTGGTCTTCATAAATCAGATAATTACAGGCAAAAACATTCAAACATTAAGAGAAATAAATACAGTGGGGCAAAAAAGTATTTAGTCAGCCACCAATTGTGCAAGTTGTCCCACTTAAAAAGATGACGGCGAGGCCTGTAATTTTCCATCATAGGTATACATCAACTATGAGAAACAAAAGTAGAATCCAGAAAATCACATTGTAGGATTTTTAATGAATTTATTTGCAAATTATGGTGGAGAATAAGTATTTGGTCAATAAGAAAATTTCATCTCTATACTTTGTCATACATCCTTTGTTGGCAATGACAGATGTCAAACATTTTCTCCAAGTCTTCTGCTGGTATTTTGGCCCGTTCCTCCATGCAGATGTCCTCTAGAGCAGTGATGTTTTGTGGCTGTCGCTGGGCAACACGGACTTTCAACTCCCACCAAAGATTTTCTATGGGGTTGAGATCTGGAGCCTGACTAGGCCACTCCAGGACCTTGAAATGCTTCTTACGAAGCCACTCCTTCATTGCCAAGGCGGTGTGTTTGGGATCATTGTCATGCTGAAAGACCCATCCAGCTTTGCAGAAAACCAGCCCCAAAGCATGATGTTTCCACCCCCATGCTTCACGCTAGGTATGGTGTTCTTTGGATTGCAACTCAGCATTATTTCTCCTCCAGACACGAAGTTCTATTTGTGTTTCATCTGACCATATGACATACTCCCAATCCTCTTCTGGACCATCCAAATGCTCTCTAGCAAACTTCAGATGGGCCTGGACATGTACTTGCTTAAGCAGGGGAACACATCTAGCACTGCAGGATTTGAGTATTCACAGAGAGCCAGAAATCTTGCTTGTTTGTAGGTGACTAAATACTTATTTTCCACCATAATTTGCAAATAATAAATTCATCCTACAATAATAAATAAATTCTACAATGTGATTTTCTGGATTTATTTTCTTATTTTGTCTCTCATAGTTGAGGTATACCTATGATGAAAATTACAGGCATCTCTCATATATGAATAAATTCATTAGAGTTAACTGAGATATGTTTGCAACAAGAAATATGAATGAATAAAGAATAAACGACATAACACTTTGCAAGGGAACTCAGCTTTACTCGATAGTACTAATGGTAATTAACGAACTGTAGTCTCTTCTCTGTTAATTTTTTTTTCCCCAGGCATGATGGTGCACTATATAGTAAACAGGGTGTGGTTTCAGTCATGTGGTGGCTGTTTGCTGTTATCTAAGGCGTCGCTCGAGTTCCATGAGCCACCTCTGCTGAGGATTATGAAATGCTGACTTGGGTTCAACAACTCGCTCTGTAACGTTTATATTATGAACTGAATGCACAGACGAAAAAAAAAAATTGAAACAACAAACATGGGAACGAAAAAAAAATAAAATAACAGAAGCAGAGCCGGCAAATTAACAGTTGCAAAACACTTTTTCAAAATGTGTTCTAAAGAATCAGAGAGTCGGTCATGTCTAGTACGTACAATCTGATCAGCTTTACAACAGCTATGGCTGTTCCTTAGTCAGCTGATGATTTGACAATTGCAGTGCATATCATTAAAGTTATAGAAAGGAAATAAGCAGCATTAATATTCAGGAACAGTCAGCTTCAGCCACCTGTTCCTGTGCAAAGAAGTCAAGGAAAGCGGGTTTCATAAACACCCCCAGGCGTGTGGTTGGATAAGACTGGGATCCACCAAACTTTCGTGCAAAGGCTGTTCCACCGAGAACTCGTAAGGGGTCTGCAGACGCTGACGAGAGTTTGTCCCCCCGCGCTGAGGTATGGGCAGCTCAGAGTGATGGGCAGGGAGCGGGTCTGTGAAGAAGTAGGAATGCAGTAAAGCCTGCGGAGAGAAAGAAGCAGCAAGAAGGGACAGAGCGAGTGTAATAAATATAGTAATAAATTAAAAGTAGTTCACGTTTCAAGAAGAAAATTCATTTTACCAACAACTATATCATCCATAAAGTTAATGTTATTGTCACTGCTGTTGATGTCGGAATAAAACTCATATACTATAGGAAAACCTGACTTCGTGTCTTCCAAATATCTCTGGAAGCCTCGTATACTGCACAGCAGTGTTTCTTCCCCCCGACATTCACATGTAATACACACTGATCTACTACAGGGACAGATCTTTACACATTAAAGTGAGACGTCTCATGAGATCACACCTGACTGGCACTAATCCTCTGTTTGGATGGATAAACAAGAAATTTCTTCAGCAGATCAACGGCCTGAGGCGACGTGTCGGGGACGATTTCCTCCAAAGGGATCGGAGGGTTATCTTTAAACGTGATCTTGTTGTAATCGGGCAACTCTGTGATCTCCTGTGTGAAGAAAAAATAATTATTAGAAAGAGCTACAACATCAGGGCAGCACTGTGGCTTAGTGGTTAGCACTGTCGCCTTGCACCTCCAGGGTCCGATTATTGGACAGGTTCGATTCCCTCCTCCATGTGCATGATGTTTGCATGTTCTCTCCGTGCTTGGTGGGTTTCCTCTGGGAACTCCAAAGACATGCAGATTAGGTCTACTGGCGTTCCCAAATTGGATGTAGTGTACAGTACGTGTGTGCGTGTGTGTGCGTGTGTGTGTGCCCTGTAATAGATTGGCACCCTGTCCAGGGTGTATGCCTTGTGCCCTAAGTGTCCTGGGATAGGCTCCATGCCCCCAGTGACCCTGTATACAGGATAAAGTGTTGTAGACGATAGGGGGGAGAGGGTTAGGCATCTTGCTCAAGGACCCAACAGGGGCAACATAGTGGTGCTGGGGTTCGAACCTGGGACCTTCCAATCAGTAGTCCAACACCTTAACCACTGACCAACTTTTTGTTCAACAGTGTGAGTTAATGCTAAAAGTCTAAGATTCAAGCACATCTTTACTGATTTATTTAAAATCCATTGTGAAATTTGTAAAAAATTGTGACCCAGTTCAGTTATTTATGAATCAGATTAAATATGGCATAGCTGGTTTAAAACACTAGGTCTCAGTCTGATGAAACTCATAAACTGAGGATGATATTTAGCCCTATATAGACATTCATTCATTCATTCATTCATTTTCTATACCGCTTAATCCTGTGTTCAGGGTCGCGGGGGGCCTGGAGCCTATCCCAGGAGACTTCGGGCACTAGGCGGGGTACACCCTGGACAGGGTGCCAATCCATCGCAGGGCACACACACATACACACACTCACACACCCAATCACACACTACGGGCAATTTAGGAACGCCAATTAGCCTAACCTGCATATCTTTGGAGTGTGGGAGGAAACCGGAGTACCCGGAGGAAACCCACCAAGCACGGGGAGAACATGCAAACTCCTATATAGACATGCCTGTGCATAATTCAAGAGCCCCCTTTTTTTCATATATTGCATGCAAAAAGTCAGACTTGTATTTTAGTGTAGTGTTGAGGCTTCCTGGAAAGCTTTTCTGTCTCTCATTTTCACTCCAGTCTCTGTACCTGAGCAGTTTCAGAGGAATGTTTCTTAAGCCACACAATGACCTATGAATCATTCAAGCATAAAAACACCCCTAAATTAAGGCATGAACCAGTGAGAAACAGACTGCGGATGGAGAAGCTCACCCACCGGCCACACTTTCTGGTTGGGAGTTCCCAGGACACGGAGAACACAGCACAGCTGCTCGATGTCGTTCTCTCCAGGGAAAAGAGGAGAGTTATTCAACAGCTCCCCGAAAATACAACCCACTGCCCTGCAACGAGCACACGGCAAAACACAGGTCAGGGGTTAGAAATGAACAGCACCGCCCTAACTAACGACTCGTGACTAACTAACAAGTTTCTGGTGGGGGTGGTGGAGGGAGGGGGTGTTGTGGAACTTGTGAAACTGTCACCATCTAGTGTGCACTTCAGGAAATACAAATAATAATAATAATAATAATAATAATAATAATAAAATATTTCCATGGTGTGTGCTTGGAAAGGAGGTAAGAAGCAAAGATTTCTCGTTTTAATGACATAACGATGAGTTTCTGTAATAAGGTCTGTTTTTAAAATATTGGCACCCTAGTTACAGATAAGCAAAAAAGTGTTTGTGCTGAATTAGATTAATGTCACACTGAAATATAACCTTTAAAGAAAATTTCCAAGTTTGTTTTAAATATATTTTTGTCATAAATATTCACGCCTCATTATGCAACCCTACTTTCCCAAGCTCAGCACATCTTCTTGTGGATTCTAATAATAATATATAATTATAATTGTTACCCTTAAAAATGTAACTATGAAATATTTAGTGATATTTGAAGGTGTATATTTAAAGACCGAAAACAATAAATAGATTTTTAAGATGTTAAAATGACGTTTTGAAAATTACAAAACGTTCCTTCAAAGTTTTATTTATAATAATAATAATAATAATAATAATAATAATCGATGTGTTCATCATCTTGCTTGTAGAACTATAATCTGACAAGCAAGGTCCTAAACAGCTGTTAAAAATTAAAAACTGCTCCTTTATTGTGTTTATTTTTTTTCTTCTTCTTCCTAAAATGGATTTTTCTAGTGTATTTAATAAATTATAAACCAGCAACAGAGCTTTAAAAACTACAGACTGCTCCTTTTTTCAATCCTCCTGGGAAAATTACAAACCAGCAGCAGCAGTTTTTACAAACGGCTCCTTTAATACATTTCTCTTGAGTGATGAATGTTTCTTGTTAAACATGTAGAGGTGTGAGACAGAGTGTTACATTATCATACCACAGATCCACTCCTTCATCATATTTTCGAGCACCATACAGAAGCTCTGGCGATCTGTACCACCTGCAACACAACAACATACAACTTTCACAGCCACTGCAGGGTTTGGATTTTTGTCAAGAATCCATTTTCAGCTTTCATCTGCTGGTTTGCAAGAACTCCGCGAAGATAACCAGAGATCCTGGAAGTGCTTTTGAGTGAAGCTATACTGAATAATCGACCAGTAGAAAGAACCTGGTTAAGTCTCAGGTCCGAATGTAGTGATAAATGAACCGAATAGTCACCTTGTGGCCACCTGATGACTGTAAAGCCTCTCTCCCTCATTGGAAAAAAGCCTCGCCAGACCAAAATCAGCAATCTTCAAATGACCTGTCGAGCTGATTAGAAGGTTTGCAGGCTTCAAGTCCTGCACGCAAACAGCGTTTACATTATATAATTTGTTATGTCTGAAAACAATGTAGAGATTTTTTTTAAAAAAGGACAATTTAGGCATGTGCTGTTAGAAAAAAAAAATCATTAATGACAATCTTCAAATTTTAATGGGATCTACTATGCAAAATTCACTTTTTAACCATTATTAGATATTCATATGGGTCTCCAGTATGCATGGATATGCATCTTCCAGAATCCAGTAGATTGCATTTCCGCCACCTGTAAAGGTCTCATTCTCCCTCATCTTCCCGGCCTTCTAAAGTCGATTGTCCGGTCCAGCCTCCCTTAAAAAAAATTAAAATTCTAATGCTTCCCTTTCTGATCTTGTCTTGTCTTCTTCTGTGTCACAAACTCTTCCTCTACTTTTATCTGGAACTTTAGCCACATACTCAATCTTCTCTACATTCTCCTGCTTATTAACGTTCTGTGCCTTTGGTCGGCATCCTGTAAGTTGCATCAGTGCCACCTGTAGTTTTTTTTCTCTCCATGTGCTTTAAAGTCGACATTCCAAAGAGGCAAAGAGGTGTGGGACAGAGACAGTGCAGTCCAGATTCTTGATTCTCAGGAAAAATGTGCCTCGTCTTGTCATGTCTTGTCTTCTTGATGTTTACCAGCGGTTTTCATCTACTCTGTTGCATTACCACCAAATTCTCTTCTTGATCTCCCTCATCTTCTTTCAGTTTAAGTCCTCTTTGCTAACTCCATCGCACATTAAAAAAAAAAAAACCATCAAATTCTTTCTTCCTTGCCCTGTTTCTTCATTTTCTAAAGTACTTTCCACAGCATACGCGAGGGCTTAAAAAAGCCAAATAGATTTCCCCCCTATTGTGACCTCATATTAGAAGAGCCCCTCCCTCGGCTTGTTGCTTATGTAAATGTATCCTATTTACATAGACACTGAAACAGCATGTTCAGGAGAGGAGTGAAATAAAGGGAGTTCATGCATTCATGACCTCCAGACTGGACTATTGTAATGCATTACTAGGTGGTTGTCCTGCATCCTCAATAAACAAGCTTCAGTTAGTCCAAAAAGCAGCCGCCAGGGTTCTCACTAGATCCAGAAGATATGATCATATAACCCCAATATTATCATCCTTGCAGTGGCTACAGTGGTTCAGTTTAGAATTAATTACAAAATAGTATTACTTACATACAAAGCTTTAAATGGTTTAGCTCCCACATACCTAACCAGTCTTCTGATGCGCTACAATCCACCACATTCCTTAAGATCACAAAACTTCTGGTAGTTCCCAGAATTTCAAAATCTACAAAAGGGGGCGGGGCATTTTCATATTTAGCTCCAAAGTTTTGGAATAGCCTTCCAGACAGTGTTCGGGGCTCAGACACAGTTTCCCAGTTTAAAAGCAGACTCAAAACCCTTGGATTGTTCATCAGAGACATTTCATTCATTCATCTCATTATTATCTAGACACATTTTTTTCTTTTGTTTAAAATTTCTTTCATTTTTGTGAAGCTGCTTTGAGACAATGACCATTGTTAAAAGCGCTATATAAATAAAATTTAACTGACTTAAAGTATTAGACAAATACATAGTTTGAGGGGTATTTCAGCTGGAGCATTAACACATACACTTTGGGTTAAATAATTAAAAAAAAAAAAGGTTAAAAATAGATACCCTGTGCATGATGGAGTTATCATGACAGAAGGCCACCCCCTTGAGCAACATCATCATGTAACCCTTGACCTGAGACTCGGTAAGGGGCCTCTGAGAGTTCCGGATGACCTCTGACAGATCCGACAGCATGTACTCAAAGACCAGTACAAAGCCAGTACCATGTGGGAACACATCCATCAGCTTCACTACCTAAAAGGAGGAAATACATCAGAAAATGTATTATACATTAGAAAAAAAACAGAACTTATTAATAATTTTCACTTGAGTTCACTTAAACTGTCATTGTAGCTCTGTAGGTATTTTAACCAGATATTAAACACTTGTATCTACGCAGAAGCTCCATTTATTCAGTGTTCATTCAATTTACACTAAGAATCAGACATTCTGCAACATAATCAAGCCCAAGGCCACTTACGAGGAGCTATGGAACTGAGGGCGCACACTGACTGGTTTTAATTCACATGTAATATAAAGCCATATATTTAAAGGATTAAGCACACTCACATATGGGTTATCTTCAATTTCCTGAAGTGCTTTAATTTCTCTTAGTGCTTGGTTGGGGATTCCGTCTTCTAGCTTTCGTAGAGCCACTTTCTTCAGTGCCACCGTCTCTCCTGTCTAGAAACAAAGACAACATAAAAATAAATAAATTAAGATAACAATAGAAAAAGCTGATGGACTGCATAGTTAAATGTTAAATAAATGTCCTGCACAGAGGCATGTGAAGAATAAAACAGCTGGGGAACACTGCTGGCAGAACAGTTAATGTTGTTGCATGCTACAACATAAATTAGCAAAACTAGCTAATCCCCATGACACTGTATACAGGATAAAGTGGCATAGAAGATGAATTAATTAATGATGTGTCTGTTTACTTATTGCAGTGGTTCTCATAGTGTGGGGCCCCACTAGTGGGGAATACAGACATGACAGGTGGGGCTCAATGAACGGGAGGAAATTAGTGGTAAATAATAGGAAAGTACCTGTTCTAATTCATGCTTTTCTTTATTGATAATGAAGAGCGTACTCTCAAAACTAAACAATCACACACAAAGAAGTCATTAATACAAGTAAATTGAATTGAAACCTGCGCGACCCACTGGGCAGCCACCGCGCCGACCATCAAAATACATTTTACCCCGCTGGGATGTGCGCGTACAAACCAGGCATGACAAGGCGGAAACAATATTAAACAGTCCTGACATTTTAAATAAATTGAGTCGCGCAGGTTTGTGATTCGAGCGGCGCTGCGCGATCCACCGGGCTGCGCAAATAAACCAGATCAACTCTGAGCTATCCAGATAGTCGCGCGGCTCGGTATTTGCGCAGATATCTGGTTCAATCGGGTGCCGCGGTTTCGTCCCACTTTTGATGTGTTTGGCTTCACATACACTTCGACAATGGAAGAAGACGCTGCAGCAGCAGTGAGTTTGCTTACATGTGACAAAACCAACAACGAGGAGATTGTAAAGAAAAAAGGTGCATCGTCTGTGGTGTGGAATTGGTTCGGGTATAAGAAAAGTGATACGAATGAGATGAACGTGATTTGCAAGGTACGCAAGTGCACTGTTTTAACAAGTGGTGGAAACACGTCAAACCTTTTCTATCATCTGAAATCCAAGCTTCCAAACGAATATGGCCAAAGTAAAAAATAAATTAAACTGCAGCAAACCTCAGCAATTCACAGTTTCAATAAAATTACATTATGTAAAACAGTTTCTTTGTGTTTGAATTTTTATTTATGTATTTTCAGATACAAATTGCTATATTGTGATGTATATCGTTATCGAGGTAGAAATTTGCTTCTACCGTGATAGAAGATTTTGGTTATACCACCCACCCCTAATGAAGCCTATCTTGAGCTTGGATTCATGGTGGGGATGGTGGGGGCAGGAGAGAGACCCGTGTGTGTTTTGTGTCTTAAACCGCTGGCAGCAGACCGCATGAGACCCAACAAATTAGGAAGACGCTTAGAGACAACACACTCCAGTAACGTTAATAAACCACTGGACGTCTTTGAAAGAAAGCTGGCAGAATACAGACAGCAGGAGAATCGCATGGTAACATCTGAATCAGTGGACAGCAAAGCACAAATGGCTTCATTCAAAGTTACATACAGAATTAGCCAAAAAACTACAAACGATTGCTGAGCAGCTAATAAACATGGGGTCAATTATGCAAAGATAAGTGACAACGTAAGCCTTGTAACAATTGCACGTGTATTTTATCTGTTTTTAACTTGGTGTTGTTTGATCTTATTGGTTTAGGAATTGATATTTCAATAAACAGTAAACTTGGCCGATTTCGTTATTATGTTGTTGACAAGTGGTGCTTGAAAATTCGCTCAGCCCCTTAAGTGGGGAATGACAGAAAAAGTTTGAGAACCACAAAAAAAATAATAATAAAAATAAAAATGAATGGGTTACTGCATGTCTGAGATGATGATGTTATGGAGATATTCCTTGCGACCTGGCAACCCTGATGACACGGGACACGCTAGGATCAGGGGAGTTATGCGACTTTGCAAATTGTGTAAAAAATAAATAAGTAATAATAACAATAATAATAAAACATGCACCACAGAGATTATTTCTTTCTATTCGTGCTGCTGATGCACTGCATTAAAGACTAGATAGAGCACGCGCATCAAGGTGTAACGTTACCCGAGCGCGTGAGCTGGCTAACGCTGAAGAAAAATCCATTTAAAAAAAAACATAAAAATAAATAACACAGAAGACTCCACGATATATATATATTAAGTGTGTATACTTTTTACCTCGATGTGTTTGGCTTTGAACACAATTCCATGCGCTCCTTCACCAATCCTCCCGAGAATACTGTACTGGTCCATGGCGCGCGCTAACCCACAAACTAAACAATAATCATAAAACAAAAAGGGCTAGCCTAGCGCTAACTTTACGGTTTCATTTTCATCATTTTATATTTAAACAAAGGTCGAGATTGTTATTAAAATATATCCGAAAAGATGTTAAATATATAAAGAATGCATTGCTGAAAAACAAGCAGCTAATCCCGGGCTAGTTAGCTAGCTAGCATGCGGCGTTTCCATGGAAACAAAAGCACGGCGCTAACGGCACGCTGTGGAAGGCCAACCGGCGTTTAAACACCACAGACCTCCACAACTCCGAGACATTAGTGTTCAGTCACTAGTAGAAGAGTTTGTAGAAATTATTAAAAGGTTATAGCTAAATAATAATAATAATCTGGTCAGCTTTAATGTAGTCAGTCAGGCCATAGCATAACATTCTCTCACTAAACACAAACTTTTTGCACATTATGCTCAAAAGTATGTACAGGAGCGTTTACCTATTTTTATATTTTTAATATTGTTTATACCTTATTCTTATTTTTAGATGTGGACTGTGGATCTTGTGAATTTCCCCATTGGGATGAATAAAGTATCCATTTATCTACAGCGCATCACTTTTTCCACTTTTTGTTGTCACAGCCTTATTCTAAAATGGATTAAATTAATTTTTTCACCTCAGAATTCCACACACAACACCCCATAATGAAACATGAAAAAAGTTTACTTGAGATTTTTGCAAATTTATTAAAAAATTCACAGCCTTTGCCATGAAGCTCAAAATTGTGTCATCCTGTTCCCCCTGATCATCCTGCTCCCCCTGATCATCCTGTTCCCCCTGATCATCCTGTTTCCCCTGATCATGCTTGAGATGTTTCTGCAAATAAATTGGAGTCCATCTGTGGTAAATTGAATGGACATGATTAGCAAAGGCACACACCTGTCTATATAAAGTCCCACAGTGGACAGTTCATGCCAGAGCACAAACCAAGCATGAAGTCAAAGCAACTGTCTGTAGACCTCCGAGACAGGATTGTCTCGAGGCACAAATCTGGGGAAGGTTACAGAAAAATGTCTGCCGCTTTGAAAGTCCCGATGAGCACAGTGGCCTCCATCATCCATAAGTGGAAGAAGTTCGAAACCACCAGGACTCTTCCTAGAGCTGGCCGGCCATCTAAACTGAGCGATTGGGGGAGAAGGGCCTTAGTCAGGGAGGTGACCAAGAACCCGATGGTCACTCTAACAGAGCTCCAGAGGTCCTCTGTGGAGAGAGGAGAACCTTCCAGAAGGATAACAATCTCTGCAGCAATCCACCAATCAGGCCTATATGGTAGATTTTGATTTCACTTATGGTCCAGGTTAAACCTCAGGCAGATATCCGAGTACAGTACTGCAAAAGTTTCAGAAAATTCTGTCCAGCAGGCGATTTGAGACGTGCCCAGTACGCTGTAAAAACACGCAGTTTCTAATCTGGCACAAAACTACTCACAACTTCACTTCTACAACGTTTTGATTTCATTCATGGCACAGGTTAAACTTCAGGCACATAACATACGGCCAAGTTTCATTAAATTCTTTCCAGCCTGTTTCGCTGTGACAAATCGGGTTTGACAGACATACAAATTTCTCAAGGATGTTTCTGGTTATCCGATTTAAGAGGCAAAGATATAATTGAAAGAGAGAGTTCTGACCACTGTACAGACAAAACCTTTCTTTTATTTATATCTTTAAAATGGTTTATCATCATCATCATTGGAAAGAAGCAATATGTGCATGAACAGAGTTGAAATCCTAGGTGTTTTTCCCCCCATTTCATATTCTTGCTGGTATTTCTAATCATTATACACATCCCAAAAGTTAGGCAAGATGACAAATGAACACAGAGACAGGTTTCCATTACTTTTATATGTCAAGACACAAAAGCAATCAATAGATGACAACATGTAAAAACATTTGTTACAGATAATTATATAAAAAGGCGGAGTTTTGTTTTACTTCTTGCTACGTGAAAGAACTAATTTACAACTGAGTTCGAACGCTGGCTGTGCCGATAATCCATCATCGTTTTTCCACAAATTGTCAGAAAAGCAAACCATTTTCCATTCAGACACATACCGGTCCACTTTTCACACACCATTCTAGAAACCGGGGGATCGTAATGCAAAAAATTACAATTCAGAGCGAGCACGCTGGTCCAGGATCGGAATCGAGCGTCATCCAAAACCGAACACAATGAACAAAACTGATCCTGCATCATCAGCACTCTCAATCCGATACTGTTAATCCGTCTGTACCCTGCACCCCGAAACCATCTGCAAAAAAATAAATCAACTGCCCCATGATGAATGAAAACGCTTGTGACCTTTTCCCAACAATGAGAAGAATCCAAAGTTTTGTTTCTTAAACCTCTAACCAGCTCACAAACAAACATGAGGATAAAAAAAAAAAGAAAAATCCACAGAAACTCAAAAAAAAAAAAAGTTTACAAACTATGGACTAGTGAAAAGGTTAACAGGAAGAAGAAAAAAGAACCAATGGAGAACAAACAGCCTTCCAACAACATACTCCTTTAAATGATCAACAATATACAAGTTGGGAGGAATAGAAATGCATAACAGAAAAGAAAAACCTATATGCAGTATACGCTAAAGCTTGTTTTTCAGAGGGTAGTCTTTTTCCAAAGTGAGTAGAAAAAGTTCACTTCAATCTTTAATTTCTGAAAGATTCCTTAAAGGTGGGATGTAGAAAAGTTCGTGGCGCAGACGGAGGACACAATCGGTGGCCACAGGATCCCAACAAGACGACTCGGACTACAGGAATGAGCAGGAGAAAAGTGTTTGTGTTTTTAAAACTGAGCAAACGCACACAATAAGGGGAACATAAAAAAAAAAAAATATTGACGGAAGAAATTACAAAAATAAACCACACACAGCGAACAACTGCGCAACTTCTTGCTATTTATGGGATTCCCCCCTCCCCCCCCTTCTTTCTTTATACAAGATACATTTCAATGCAATAAAAAAAAAAAAAAAAAAAAAAGGAAAATTCCACACGCCTCCCCATCTACAAGGATCCGAGTCCTTACATCTTCGGTACAAAATACAGTCCTCCAATTCCCTCTTAGCTATGAATGAAAACACAGTGATGTAATTAACAGGCTACTGGACTCTTGGATTGAATATACAATTACAGATGTCTTAAAATGAAGTGTTTTTTTGTTTTGTTTTTTTCTTCAGAAGCATCACCAAGTGCTGTGTTGTTGCTTTTTCCCCCCCTCTCCCATCCTTCAAATGGATTTCCAGGTGTAGCTTCATTGTCAGGGGTGTCCCTCTTCAATCACCGTCCAACATCCGTCTGTGTCCGGCTGAAATATGCAGACTTACAAAAAAAATAAAATTGGCAGAAGAGCAAAGTTTTCTTTTTTTTATCTATTGCTTGTAAGATAAAATAAAAGAACATGAAGGAAGGGGGGGGGGAGGAAAGAAAAAAAAAAAAAAAAAAACCTACAGAAAAACAATATAGTTAACTTGACTGAATGCTGCCATTGGAAATTCATCACACAAAAACTTCCAGGACGAAAAAGCAAAAAAGAATGTGCTTTTTAACGGTTTGTCTGAAGAAGAAACATTTATAATACGGTTTCATTTTTAACACAGTCGAAGCGATAAGGCGTCCATGGCACCAGGATGTCCAGTGATGATTGGGGTAGGGCACAAACAGATTGATCTTTCTCCTCCCCCCCCCCCTCCCCCCCACCTACTGTCATTTAACGTTAAGTAGGACGTGGTAGGGGAACGTGGTTTAATAAGGCTGGGGAAGGACGTTCAGCAGGAAGGAGTTCGGTCAGGGGTGTTGGTCTCGAAGGGGGAGGGGGGCATGTCAAAATCTCTCACTGGTCGGCTCTGGCCTTTTTTGGACCGGTACCTTTCCTGTAGAGAGTGAGACGAAGGAGAGAGAGAAAAAAAAGTTAGTATGAAGAAACCAACCAGAACAGGGTACTTAATAAAAAGTCCAGTTTAATACCCCTTTTCCACCGAGGCGGTTCTGGAGCTAATTCGACAGGGGACCTCTAATAATTAATTTACTGGAATAGAACAAGACAATTTGAGGTGTCTTAAACATAAAACAAAGTTAAGTCAAGTCTTCATTCGTCACATGGGGTCAGAGCGTAGGCTCAGCCATGATACGGCGCACGCCTGGAGGAGACAGGGTTAGGACCCTTCATCATGGGCCCTCAATGGCAACCTGCTAAAGCTGGGCCTTGACCTCCTGAACAATAACTCAATGCCTTAAACTAGGGACCTGCACTCCCGTGGGAGAACCGCGGGACCCAGCTCACGGGACAAAATTTGATGGGTGAATGCGGGTGCGGGCGGGAAGGTCCTCATGTCGTGCGGGTTGTGGGAGAATAACATTTAATCGTGGGACTCCCGCAAAATGGAATTATCTTAAAATTGATTTATTTTAAAATACTATTTTAAATTTATTTTTTATTATTTTTAATACTTAAATACTATATTATTTATCTACTCAGTAGCGGTTCTACACTGAATTGCTCCTCGGCGAGACTGCCCCCCGCTCAGCGCCACTCTACCCCCAGCCCCACTTCCCTTAAAAAAAAAAAAAAAAAAAAAACTTAAATGTTTACCTGCGGGATTTTTGCGGGCGGGAGCGGGAGACAATAATATATATTTTTGTGGGAGCGGGACAGAATGTTGCGGGAGCAGGACGGGAAAATCCGTCCTGTGCAGGTCTCTACCTTAAACCTCTAAGCTACCACTACCATAAAAGCATACCTAAAAGGTCAAGATCTGTTTTCCATCATCACCTCTGTAAATTTTCTCTGCTAGTCATTTTTCAGATGTTAGTTTTGGTCCAATATAAAAACTGACCTACATGTTGGTTTGTTTAAACTTCAGCATTCATCTCATAAATGAAAATTATGTATTTTTGTTTCCTTTGCCAGCTTCTAAAATTAGACATTTAATAAAAACATTTAAGCATCTACCATGTACCCTCACCATGCATTTGTGCATGAGGAACCGCAGTGTTAACCAGTAATATCCAAGTCTCAAGTCTCTGAATTAACCCAATACGGTTTATAACCCGTGTGCGCGCGCATTTATGATGAAATACTCACGTATCGGGAGATGAGACCGGTCTTTTTGCCGCAGGTTTGGCAGCGGATCCATCTTTACTGGTTTCTAGAAAATATATTCATAGCTTAAATACTCCGCATACTACTTCATATTTCACACACGTACATCATATTTAAACTTTATACTGACCTGGGAAGCAAGTCTAAAGGAAGTATTTTTTTTTTTTTTTTTTTTTTTTTTTATACAGCATGCACAATATTTCTAAACTTACTCCGAACATTAAAGAAGCACTTCGTCACCGTACACTATTTATGCATCAGGTATGTTTTGTTGGTTATTTATTAATTAACTTTTTCTTGTGTCACTAAATATTCCTTGACTTTTGATTTCATTACGGCAGCTCACCTTGTAACCACCTGACTTGCGTGGCAGGGCCGTAACCCTTCTCGTTGCGGGCGGCGATGCGGAAGATGATGGCGGGTTTCGTGGTGTAGTCGATGTGGGCGTTGGACAGACTGGATGTCTGGACTAGGCAGGAGGGATTCGGCCCACAGTAGACCCGCATGAAGGCCAGCTGAGCCGGGGCAGACGCCTTCGCCTCGGTCGTCTGAGAGCTCTGGATGGCCAGGTAGACGGAGTACTCGATGATCTTCCCCGACGTCACAGACGGAGGTTCCCAAGTGAGGTGAGCGCCATCAGGGCTCTGATTCAAGAGAAGAAGAAGAAAAAAAAAAAAAGCAAAATATTTCACACAATGAACAAAAATACAAAGAAGGAGAAAAGGTTTTCTGTAGAAAAAAAAAAAAGGCAAACGTATTTAAGCTCACCTTGCTGATTTTAATGGCACATGGCGCACCAGGGAAGCCAGGCAAGCAGGTTTTGAAAGCCGAAACTTCGGAGAACGTTCCGCGGCCGCAAGCGTTGATGCCGGCCACGCGGAACTTGTACGCGGTGCCAGGAGAGAGCTCCACTTTCTTCATCTGACTGTAGTCTGGTATGGCTCCAGAATCATCCTGCAGTATGACACACACAAGGCAAACTTAACTCACTGGAGCTCACGATATACCATCACTAGATATACTAGCTTGATGCTAATTGAAAGGAAATCTGTAATTCATAATCACAAAGAGAGAAAATCTGACTCACGTCAGTAACCTCCGAGTCATCTGCGGGGACATAATAGTGTGTAACGACCATGTTGGTCACCTTGACTATTCCAACATCAAACCACTGATTTTCTTTCTTCACTGGCGGTTTTGCGACAGCAGGGGGCGCTCCTGGCTTCTGTTCACACCAGACAAACAAAAGAACTTGAAATGCTTTCAAAACTCTTAACACATTTAAAGAAAATGTAGAAAAAAAGATTTTAAAAAATGTGTGTATAAAAGAGTGAATGGATTAGTTAGCTCACCCCAGCGACGGACTCGATGCCATTGGCTACTTCAGCAAGTGCAGTGGCAGCCTGTATCTTGGCAGGGCTAGCGACAACCATGGGCTGGACCGGAGCAAGTGTACTCGATGGAGCCAAAGCTGCAGGAAAACAACGTCGATCAGATTCAATATTTTGCAAATAGCCTAGAAAAATTCTCAAGGCAATGTGTTAATTTTTTTTTATTAATTCCAACCAAACAAGTGGAAAGCACTGAACACAAGCGAATTCATGCGTGTTCTCATCTTTCTTAGTTGGAAAGAAAACTGGTACACTATGGCTTTTGAATTGTGTTTTATTGCTCTCACTTTCTGCAGAAGTGCTGGGTAGAAGCTGAGCCACGGCGGCGGTTACCGCGGCGGCGGCCATCTCGTGGCCGTTACTCTCGGTCGTGGGGTCGTTGAGGCTGTCTGCGGGTGCCAGGCCCTCGGTGGGCAGAGTCGCTGCACCCGAATCGGTCCCGAGCTGTTGGGCAGCGACTGCTGCCGCCGCTGCTGCTTGAACCTCCTGGAGTTGCTGCTGCTGCTGGACCAGCGCAGCCAGTTCCTGTTGCGTCAGTACGATGGGGATGGTGGTGGTCTGGTGACCGTCATGTCCAGAGTCTCCTTCATCTAAAAATAGAGATTAGAAAACAACAGTTTAGCTCTGGTGCTCTTTCCAGAGTTTGTGCAACCTCAACTTCTGCTTAAGCTGCACGGTGAGAATACTCACTGAGCACGGCCTGCTGGGCTGCCTGCAGAACGGCCTGTATGGCGAGCGCCTGGGCTTCTTCCGTGGCAGCGGCCTGAGCGGCGGCTTCTGCCGCAGCGGTGACGGCCAGTTCCTCCGGAGTCAGTCCCGTCACCATCAGCGTGGTCTGCTGCCCCTCGGCTGACATCAGTTCCTGAGGCAGTGCTAAGGCCTCGGAGTCCTGCCCTGCCAGAGCCACAGCCTCGGCTCCCTCGCCACCTTGCTCCATCTGCACAGACAAAAACAATTAAACATAAATGAAGAAAAAAAAAAAAAAAAGAATAATAAAATCAAATGTTCTACTAGTAGTGATCTGTGCAATGTAACCAGACAATACGATAAGTAACATTTAAGACAATCACAATGATTATTTGTTTTTGCTAAATAAATCGAATGATTGATATAATTTTATTTTTAATTGCATAAACGGAGCACATCCTCAGCCTAGGGGTATAATATATATTTAACTAAATTTCCACCTCGCCCAACCCTTCCTTTACCTCCGCCTGCTCCCCCTGTCCCGGCTGTGCTTCCATGGCAACGTGAACCTGCAGCATGGTGCCCGCTTCCCCGGCAGCACCCTCCTCAATAGCGACGACTCTGACTGCTCCCTCTTCACCCAGTTCACCCTCGGTCTGCATGGGCTCCTCACCCATCGCCACTGCCTCAGAGTCTCCCTGCTCCATCGCCTCGGCTTCACCAGAGCCCTCCGCTACAGCGGCCGAGCCCGCCATGGAGGAGATTTCCTGGAAAGATAACAGGACAGTCAGGTTTGTTTATGGTTATTATATTCATATACATTATGCCTCTATAAATACACAATAAAACTGCAACATAAGACAGAAAACAGTGCATTAATTGCACTTTCCCTCATGCACCAACTCTGTATTTAATTTAACAGAACAGGAGATATACCGCTTGAGCAATAAAAAAAAAAAAAAAAAATATATATATATATATATATATATATATATATATATATATATATATATATATATATATATATATATATATATATTTTTTTTTTTAACAATGACTGAAAACTGATCCAAGACTTACAGGAACAGAGGGTCCTGGGGTGGGCGTGGCCTGCGTCACTGTGGTGATGGCTCTGCTCTGGATTGGTGGATTGGCAGGTTCTGTCGACGAAGTTGCCTCGGCACTGGTGCCAGCGTCTTGTCCATTACCACCCTGTTGCGCTGCGAGGCAAAAACACAGTCTCACGAAAGATGGTCATAACATACAAACTTTACGCAAAGAGACTCAACTGATGAAATACTAGCAGAACGCTCCGAGTCCATAGCTAGACAATAAGGCGAGGATTTTATATCCGTGTACAAGGGACTATAAAAAAAAATATTAATACAAACTTTGACTACTAATGCATTTCCGTTATAGCACAAGTCAACCTGGAGATGAATATATACTGCAATCACAACTTGACTTGATCTTCATGAGAAGTCACCAGAATCAGTGGTTCGATTAACTTTTCAATGCCTCGAGCTAGATCTGAAGGCTTAGAGTTGCCATGTTTACATAAATCACCACTTGTAGCTCATATGCCTACAATTTACTTTAAATTAAAAAAAACAAGACTATTGGAAAGGGCAAATAATTAAGACCCAATTGCGCATTCAATAAAATAATTGTTCAAGTATAAATTATACAATATAACATTAAAAAGGAATATTTGCCTTTTAACAGGATTTCATTTAGGCAAAAAATAAATAAGTTTAAAATGAACCCTACCTGTTCCATCAGCTGACTCGAGGCTGCTGGTGGCGGTGGTAGCCGTGTTGGTGGTGCCCGTCTCGTGGGTCTCACATGGTGGGTTGGAACACACTCTCTGCACCATGCCATTCTGCCCTGCACCCATGGTTGATGAAGACTGCGTGGGTGTGTTAGTGGTGCCAGTCTCGTGGGTCTCGCATGGCGGGTTAGAACACACCCTCTGTACAGTGTTGGTCTCCGCGCTGCCCATACTGGAAGATGCTTGTGTAGCTGTGCTGGTGGTGCCAGTCTCGTGGGTCTCGCACGGCGGGTTCGAACACACCCTCTGTACAGTGTTGGTCTCCGCGCTGCCCATACTGGAAGACGACTGCGTAGCTGTGTTAGTGGTGCCAGTCTCGTGGGTCTCGCACGGCGGGTTCGAACACACCCTCTGTACGGTGTTGGTCTCCGCGCTGCCCATACTGGAAGACGACTGCGTAGCTGTGTTGGTGGTGCTGGTTTCATGGGTCTCACAAGGTGGGTTAGAACACACTCTTTGTACCGTGCTGGTCTGCGTGCCCATGTTTGAGGACGCCTGTGTAGATGTGCTTGTGGTTCCCGTTTCGTGAGTTTCGCACGGCGGGTTGCTGCATACCTGCTGCACACGGCCCATGTCGGCCGACGCCGTGGTCGTCGTGTTGGTCGTCCCGGTCACGTGAGTCTCGCAAGGCGGGTTGGAGCACACACGCTCGGTTCCGATCTTGGCGGACGCCGTGGTGGCCGTGTTGGTGGTACCGGTTTCGTGGGTCTCGCATGGCGGGTTGGAGCAGACCAGGGTTACTTCGCCTGGGGCGTCGCCTGCTTCTGCGCCTGTGGTGGAGGGCTGTTCGGAGGTAGGGGAGGCCAGGATGGACACGGGGAGGTCCTGCTGCGCCTCCACGCCGGTCGGGGTGCTTATCAGCGTCACCTGAGTGGGCTGTGTAGCTGCCTACGAAAATTTAAAAAAATTTTTTTAAAAAAAGCAATAAAAATGCATTTATATAAAATCAATTACTCAAATCAAAAGTTAAGAGATATTACTCAACAGCAGGCGCGGTACCTGTATGGCCACTGTAGGTGCAGTGGTCAGGTTTGACTGAGCTGCAGACACAGTGATCGCTGTAGGGCTGATTACCTGGCTGGAGAGGGTGGCGATAGTGCCTAAGGTGGTTATGGGGGTGGCCAGGCTAGCGTTGGCAGTGGGAATGTTGCCCCCCGCCAGGCTGGTCGAGATCGTTCCAGTCACAGTGCCGAGAGTAGTTACTCCTGCACAAATATAGGGCAAGGATGGTATCAAATCAGGCAATTATCTACTTAACAGAAAGTATTTCTTATAAATAAATGGAAATTATCAAAAGGGGGGAAAAAATGCAGTAAATATATATATTTTTTAAACTGCTTTTCAACATTAAAGTCGTTTGTGTTACCTGTGGTGCCTTTAACCACCAGCGTGGTAACTGTGGGTTTGACAGCAGAAACAGTACCGGGAGAAACGAGACGTACACCACCCATGGGTACAGTGCGAAGAATGGTGCCAGGCTGTCCTGGCGCCCCCTTCAGGACCACCTAAAAAAAAAAATAAGATTTTAAAAAGTAGTTCCAATTAAAAGTTGACCGACACCACCATAATCGGACATACGACACCTTTGGAAGCATCTACAGCTAAACTACTTAAAAATTAAACGCAAGGGTTTTTTTTTTCCCCTTTTCTTTTCAATGACTATGACGTCGTGGTTTTAAAGATGACCTCACCTGAGTCACGCCCTGCTGAGCTCCAGCAGCCAGTTTTGGTACTGCTGTGATGATTTTCCCTGGCGTGCCCGGTGTCACCATCTTGGTTGTGATGATTGTGATGGGAGACTTTATACCAGCGCTACTGGTAGCACCTGTCGAAAAAACTAATTATAATTTTTTTTAAAGGCACCTTATTGCATTAAAAAAAATAAATAATAATAATAAATTCCTCCCCAAAGTCAGCAGAACTAATGGATAGAAGACGAACCTGCAGCTCCCTGCTGGATGGCGGACATCGGGATGGTTTTGATGATGGTGGTGCCAGGCTTTGTGGTAGCAGTAGGGGAGATGCCCAGAATGGTTGGTTTGCTGCCAGCGCCACCTGCCTGCGTGGTAGTGATGATGGTGGTGGGTTTGCCGTCTGCTGAGGTGACTAGCTTCAGTATGGTGCCTGCAGGTAGAGGGCCCTTTGTCTGGGAGAAAAGTATATTTAAAAAATAAAATAAATTTAAATAAAAAAATTAAAATCAACAAACAGCAGGCTTATATTTATATAGTTTGAGTAAGCCCGATAAAAATTTTTAAAAAAAAAGAATATACATAAAAACAAACACCCTACACCAGGCTTGTTTCTATACAATTATGATATACAAGTCTCTATAGAATAAAATATGAAATAAAACCCTGGTGCGCTGACCTGTATGATCTGCGTGACTGGACTGCCAGCTTGGCCCGTCACTGCAGCACTCTGTACTGGTTTAGTCTGGACCATGGACATCACCTTGCCCAGGCTAGAGATCTGAGGAAGAAAGTGTAAAAATCTTTTTAAAAAAACCTCCTGCAAGACGTTGGAATCTAAATCTTCAAGTAGACCTATACACAAACTGTCCATTTTTAAGCTCCTCAGGGAGAAGCTTGACGATACACTATGCACCACCTCTATACGTTTCTCTAACGAACAACTGGCAAAACGTTCACTTTCTCTCAGTACTCGGTCCTCACCAGAGTGCCGCCACTGCCCACAGTGAGCGGGCTCTTGACGAGCGTGATGGTTTTCGTGACTCCTCCCACCACGGTGGTGACCACCTGGGCCTGCTGGGCCACAGTCACTGTGCCCGATTTGTGCACCGTGATGATGGGACGTGTTGGTGTGTTGGGTGTAGCGATGGTAGAAGTTCCGGCCTGAGCCGCGGCTGTCTTTAGCATGCGGGTGGCTGGGTTGCTCACCTTAAAAGAAAAATTCAAAAAATAAAAAAAAAATGTTATTCACTCGTAAGACTTAACTTCTTTTCAAGGGATCTATTTGGCATAAACTGAATTTGCACAATTATCTGTAAACAAAGCACTGTTAAAAGTGCTTGAAAAACACAGGATCTTTATATTACAACTTAGCATTTACTTTAAAGTTTTACTTTTGTCATGTGAGAGTAGCCAAGGTATGTCTGTTGAGAGGAACATTGAATCCAAGCCAATGGTTCCATGGGGTAATTGAAAAAAAAGGAAAAAGATAACCAAGATTAACTTAAACGTAAGCCAACATACTAAGACAAACGTGCATTAAATTTAAGCTAAACCAGAGCTTTCTTAGTAACAAGTGCTCGATTGTTATGATGCCCTGCGATGCCAAATATTAAATCTTCCAGTTGCTGCAAGATGACAGGATTTACAAGATGTACTTTAGATAGTATAAATTTCATATATCTCTTTTGGTCACGTTAAATGTTTCAGGCTGAACTAAAGCTCCAGAGGGGCACTCACGGTCAATGGTGAGGCGACCTTCACCGTGGCAGGAAGAGCCGTGGAGCCTGGAGTGACTGCAACTGTTTTTACTATGGTGGCTCCTGCAGGAACGTTCAGCATGGTGGCTGCTGATGGAGGGATCTTCTGTGTCGCAGCTGCAGCTGCAGCCAGAGCAGCCATGCCGCTCATCTGAGGGCTGCTCCCAATCGGCTAGAGAGGGCAGGAGAATAAAAAAAAAAAAAAAACTTTTTTTTTTAAATAAATAAAGGGTGGCAGCAAGTAGCGCTACAGATACTACCGTGAATGTGGACTTCCACCTGCAAGCTGCTCGGTAATATAAACAACAACAACTTACCGTTCCTTGTGCGCTCTGTGCAGGAACGACCATGCGGACTCCGGCAGGAAGTGATGCGACTGTGACTGGAGATTTTCCTACTTGATTGGCCTGACGTACAGTGACGACAGACGCCCCAGCAGTGGACTGAGGTGCTGCCACTTTCAGGATGGCTACAAAAAAGTTTTAATAAATAAATAAGACAAACATGCATTTAACTAAACCAGCGCTTTCTTTGTAAAACATGCTCAATGTTAAGATGCCCTGCGATGCCCAACATTACATCTTCCTGTTGCTCCAAGATGATAGAATTTACAAGATGTACTTCAGATGGTATAAATTTCTGATTTGACACGCTAAATTAATTTAGGCCAAATTAAAGCAGTCTAGCTTTGTTGCTAGACATTTTCTGTAAATCAACCAGCTTTGTTCCAATGTTAAGTTTGTCACAAAGTTTATTGTTGAGTTTATTACAACAATTTGCTCTTTATACAATTTTCTCACACACGCACACACACAAAAAAAAAAAAAAAAAAGGAGTAAATAAAGTTACTGGTGCTACGCACTTTTACCTGGACCACGCGGCGAGGCTGCAGCGAGCGGGCTACCAGGCATGGACGTAGTTGGTGAGGGCACCTGGGGTACGAGGGTAACCCCCGTGACAGGAGCAGGCTGAGTGGCGGGGGCAGCGGCGGCCGGGGCCGGGCTTTTCGGCGAGTTCAAGGGCAATGAGGAAGCGGGAGTGACGCTGGGGGAGGAGGCTGCCGTCGCCGCTGGAATTTCGTATTTCTGCAGCTGCAGCAGGTAGGCGTCGGCAGTGGGCACGGCACCCCAACTCACCTCCAGGGAACTCGTGTTGGCACGGACCAGCTGCACGCGAGACGGCGCCAGAGGTCGGTCTGTAGAAAACGTGCACGACAAACAAATAGTTGCACGTTAAACTTCTTTGATCTTTCTCATAATATTTTTATTATTGGTGACTATGATTGATTCATCATTAATTCCCTTGATCTTTAGAAACACTGATCAAAATAAAGTTTATTTTATTTTATCCATTTAGTTTTTATTAGCAAGATAAAAACTCACCCGTCTCCAAATACCAGAGATCTTTGCAGCACACTTGGTTGTTCCAGGCTTTGCGGTAGCCGTCTCTGCCACTCCAAACATACAGTCTGGAGTTGATGGCTACGGAGCAGTGCCCTGCCCTGGCTCGTGGGATGTTGTCTTCCAGAGTGTCCATTAAAATAGTCTCCCATGTCATTGCATCTAAACAAGAGAGGAGAGGAGGGGAAAAAAAAAAACGTTCTTTAAAACGAATCAATCTTGTTCTTTATACAGATAAAGTACGCTTCAACTATTACAAGGTTAATTCCATCAGGTCTGTATTAATCCATACCCAGATTCAGGCATGCCAGTGTGTTTGTACACTTCCATTCCTTTTCATGTGTAGCCACTTTCACGTCATCCATCACCAAGGGCACCCATCCGCCAAACACGTACATCCTCGAGAGAGACGGTACGAAGTTTCATTAGTCAGGTGCATTTTCGTCATTACAAAAATCCCATTCAGGTTAATTATAAATCCAAAGAGACAGATGATTAAATAACAGGGCAAAGCATTCCTGGGATTAAACTCAACTCCTGATCATAAGCATCGGTGGTCTAACTGCACACTGTATAGTACAAGTCTTTATTTTATTATAAACGCTGAGAGAAATGAGATGAGAAAACTCACTTGTTTGTTATGGTGGTGGCAGAGTGGAGACTGCGAGGGAGCGGAGCGGTGCCACTTATTGCTGGCTTGTTCCAAGTAAGCGTGTCTGAAGGACGCAAGATTTGTTAATGAAACAATCATTCAAAACTTTATGCCCCCAAGAGGAGAATGCGCCAAGACTTTCAGCTGTACATTATCTATCCGAACAACAAATTTGAACAATTGAGTAATTTTTCTTTAACAGGATTAGTGTTTTGTTTTGTTTTTTAATAGCTGTTACTGTCGATTTGTAACCAATAAATAAATTAACTATCCGTTCTCTATCCATTTAAAATAAATAAGATTTATAAATCCTCACACAATCTTGATATCTTCGAATCGAAAGCACTTTCTTTAAATCTCTCTCTCACCTATATCTAACGTCCAGAGGTCTCCGAGGCGGCAGCCGCTCATGCCTCCGTAGATGACGAGGCGAGACTTCTTCGAGGTTTTCTCTGTGTAGACTACGGCCGTGTGGCTCTCGCGTGGTGGAGGAAGCACGCCGTAGGTGATGGGCATGTCCCAGCCTGCCACGTTAGAGCCCGGACGCAGCTCGAGTGTGTACAGGTCATTTAGGTATCTGTGCATCGGGGAGAAAAGTAAGCACTCTAGATTAGCAGGTCCGGTGTTTAAAAAACAAAACAAACAGCCTTTTTAATAACAGGAAAACTTTAAGAAATGCAGATCGACCAATTTTAATACACGCTGGAACTTCTGCTTGGGTTCGCACGATGTGATGCCTCATTATGGTTCGATACAAGTTGCCTACCTTGGTATATTGTTTTTGGGATCTTCACTGTCGTTGGCGAGTCCGCCGAATAGATAGCATTTGTTCCCGACGAGGGAGAAGCTGTGGCCGAGGCGTGGACAAGGAGGCGGGCCGTTCTTTGGAGCTTTAGGCTTCAGTCGTTTCCACTCCCATCTACTGGCCTGGTGGTAAAAATAAATAAATAAATATTTATTTGAATACATTTTCTCCAAATCGTAAATTTATTTTAAAACAAACAATCAGGTAAAAAAAAAAAAAAAAAACATTGTTTTTTTTTTTTTTTTTTAAACATACCTGTAGCTCGTAGAGATCGTTGCTGTATTTTCCGTATTCGACCATTCCTCCGAACACCAACAGCCGGGTGCCGTCACACACAAATCCATACGCAGCACAGCCGGGTGGCACATCACCCCGGACAGCCGGGATAAACCACTGATTAGTCGCTGTAGAAGAACACGGAAAAATAAAACAGGACGTTCAACAAATCGACATTATAATCAGCAGTAGACAAACCAATAAATGAATAAATAAATTTGAAAAGGCCCGTTCATTGTTAATGCATGTGGAAACTTGTTTGTCCGTTTTAGGAATCAAGATGTAGTTAAAGTTTCAATTTCTTCAACTTTCTAGTTTAACGCTGCTACTTCACACAACGCTAATAAGCACAAAGACATGGACTTATCATCCGGTACCATAATCACAGCATCATCTACTTCTGCATTTTGTCTTGACAGCAACACGTCGCACAGAAGGCTTTTATCTTTAAAGTGAAAAATTCCTGATGAGCGCACACATTTTAAGAGGAAATTCTAAAAGGGAGAGGCTGCCATCTGAAATATCACTTCGTCTCATTCACCGCTGATCACCTGTGAAATGTCACACACTACAAAAACTGCTTCTTGATGTAACTGAAATTTAATCTTTGACTTTACCTTATGGCAGAGGCCCTTAAAGTTCTTGCAACTATTTCTGAACTTAAGATCAAAAGATCAGGTCCAAGTTTCTAATTTGCACAGGTGGTCATGTTTTTGGATTACACTTGGGGGGGGGGGGGGGCAGATGGACCCCTGGGACTCATTTTGAGCATAAAGTTATCCATTACTACTTTTTTTTTTTTAAGAAGTTTAAAAAGATTTAGGCCAACACGCCACTATAGCATATTAAGATGAAGAAATGCTCAAACTATTGAAATTATATCTTGGTAAAGTTAAACTAAACCATTAGTTATTTGAATCCAAAACTTTATAATGTTAATTACATGCTTGTAATTTGTCTGTGAAGATTATATTTAATTGGCAAAAAAAATAAAAAGTAGTGCTCTTGGTCCATTAAGACAAATGTAGATCATAATCATTAAGGTTTATAAATAAGATGCTGCAATAAAGATTTTTTTCTTTAGATGGCAAAACTAGCATGATCACCTACTATAATTGTTTAATAATAAATAAATAAATCTTAACACAACAAACTTGTTTTATAAATGCACGTTTTCTTCTGCGTAATGTGAAAGTATATTCAATAACAAAAAAAGGGCTGGATTAATTAGTTAATCAGTTAAATGTATTAATGAACCTTAGATCATCTTTATAAAATATGTATGGATTCATGCTTGCTCTCAAGACATAAAACTGGTTTACAAATAACACTTTACAACGCAAAAGACATAACATAAAATGTATTAAAATGGCAGAAATATGCACTGGGCATTGATATACGGCAGACAAACTTATCCAGAGCAAGTGACATTTTTATCTTGTTATACATCTGAGGGTTGAGGGTTAAGTGATTGCTCAAGGACCCAACAGTAGGAACTGGGTAGTGGTGCTGGGGTTTGAACCTGCGACCTTAACAACAGTAGTCCAACACCTTAACCACTGAGCTACCCCTGGCCATATCCCTGTATTTGAGGTCATGTTTGATATTAGAGGGTGTCCCAAAGAGGAAGTTTTAACGTCTTACAAAGTCTTTTATACTTAAATTATATTGTGTGTGTGCATAATACAAACAGCAATGTGTGTTACCACAAGTTAATCATGAGCAGAACAGACAACTCTGTGCACGTAAAGTAAGAAACAAATCACACGGAAAATGTTTTGCTATAAAGCTTTACTTTGGCCTGTGTATGAGACTTTTTGCTGCCCTCATATTGTAGATTATTCTTCACTCACACCTAGCACACATGTTGGGAATGCAACTTCCACCTTTCCTACTCATCTTGTATAAAATGTAACCAAACAACTTTACATTCCATAACCCATAAAGATGCCTGGGTGATCACTTTCTCTCACTACTAACCGATCAGTTGTGTATTACCGACTCTAAAACTTCATGCACTTTTTTTTGTAAATATTTACAGAAAAACGTGAGGATGCAGAAAGGGGGCGGGGTTTGTTGGCGCAGTGACGTAGCCGCTCTATTATCCCGCCATTTCTGTTTGCATTTTTTCCCTCCATTCTCGGTCGTGCAGAAGGTAGCAGGCAGCCTGTTATGGCTAGCTCAAACACACACACAAGCTTTATAGCACTAGCTGCAAGCTAACTAAAGCTTTGTTAGCATAAAAAAAAACACACATTAGAAATGTGCAAAAATATTAAAATAAAAATTTTTTGTAGAATTATGGACAATAATCCAACTAGAATAAGTCAAACGAATATTTTTTTTAAATATATATAAATTATATTAAGTTACGATATATAAAAAAACAGCGTTTATTTTCTGTATTAGCTGTAGTAAACCAGAGAAGGGTTGGTTGTTAGGCTAGGTTAGTTAGCGAAGATAGCGTGTAACTCAAGCATATATTTATGCACACAATTTTAATAAAGTAAAATTAAAATGTGCTTGCTACAACAAAATAAAAATAATAAAGCAAGTACCTGTGTTGTACACGTGAAGTTCATCCACGATTCCTTCGTTGCCGCCGCCGAAAACCACCATCAGCTCTTTAATGGCGACGGCGCGGTGGCCGTGACGAGGCCGAGGCACCGGGCCCGACCAGCCGAGCACACGCTTCCACCTCGGCTGCAGCACCGTGCCGCTCGATGTCGTGTTGGTACCAGAAGAAGTCATTTTCCCCCTTTCATTGGTTTTAAAGAGAAGGAGAAAATAAATTAATCAAGCAATATTAAACGGCTAAGTTGTTCTCGCTAAGCTAGCACGCTAAGAAGCGCGTAAGGTTGGTTAGCACGCTAGCTAAGCGCCAAAAAGGCGGCGAGTAAAAAAAAAAAAAGAGGGGGGGGGGAGAAAACTTTTTTTTAAAAGCACTTTATTATTAAAATAAAATTATGCAAAAACTAAATTAGCCTGTAATATCTCTATATATTAAGCATATCAATATATATCTAGCTGCAGTTTACCAAAGCATACGCTAAATTCTTTCAACAGCATTAGCAAAAAACGCCTAATACAACGAAAATAATCAAATGTTTTACCTAATACAAGATTTTTTTTTCTGCAACAAGAACAATCAGTCCATTCCAGGTTTAATGCCCAGATAGAAAAAAAAGAAATAAATACAACAAACCAACCAGCAATATTTGTAGTAATGCGAATAAGAAGAATAAAAGCTTCGGGCTCCGCGTTAGCCGCGTCAGAAGAAGAAAAATGTAGCCCGATAACGTTGTAATAGCGATTAACAAAAAATAAAATAAAAATAATTGAACGATTTGTTGTTTGTTTTTTATGAAAAAATATTTTCAAATGTATTCCAATTTGTCAAATTGTGAAGTATTGGATGCTAGCTTAGCTTAGCCTAGCCTAAAAATCCCTCTAATGGAAGCCGCCATTTTAGCGGCATACCCTCTCTGCGACAAAATAAAACAAGCCCGCCGGCTCAAGCGACAAGGAGGAGAAGAAAAAAACCCTCAAAATCCGTGGTAGTTTATTTTAAACCTGTAGAAATTCTAATGCATCAAGTGCAAATTCATTTCCAGACGCGTTCCGTGGAGAATCCGAGAATTAAAGTTCCCATGTTGTGGTGTTAAAGATGTCTGAAAGAGAGAGAAAAGCCGTGCAAATTCCCATCGGGTGCCGCCATCTTGTAGCTTTGGGTTAGCAAAGCCGGTGGCTAATGGGAGAGGATAATGCTGCAGCTACTTATTAGCCGTGCGGCTACAATGCTAAAAAGGCTAAATGAGCTAACCAGCCGAGAGAAGAATAAAAATAGAAGCCCTCTTAAGGGGAAAAAAAAACAATAATAAAGCACACCTGGTTAAATATTACAACACATTTGTAGTTTAATAGCCATCATATTGATTAGCTGATTAAATTATTAAGAGCTAAGATTAAAATATTTATATAAATATTAAGAAAATGGGCGGTGAACAAAAAAAAACTGTCAATTTCCATATATTTTTTATTTTAATAATTTTTTTCTATAATATAAATGTTCACTGCATGTTAATTACCTCAGCACAAAATTCTTTATAAAGTGCTTTATTTATTCTCGAACTTGTAAAGCATCATTTTATTATTATCGTTATTTTACAATTATCATTTTTTTATTATGATTATCATACCCCCTCCCGGAGTTTCTATGGGAGCCGCCATCTTGTTTCAACAAAAAACAGCTAGCATAATGCTAATCGTTCCCCCCACCCCCCATTATTTTCTTGTCTATTCTCAAGATACAAACATATCAGATGTACTTACGTTTACATTTCAAAAATAATGTAATTCCATTCAAAACTGCGAGTTAAACAAGCACAAATACAAACCCTGCAGAATGCTAACTCGCTCAAACTAAGCTAAGCTAGCTAACGCTAGCAAGACTAGCTTCCAGTCTTTATGATAGCTAGTGCAACCGCTAAGCTATATCTAGCGCTAGCATAAGCATACAATGTTATGCAGATTTTTTTTCTTCCCGTCACGACAGAGAAATATTACATGCTTTTGTAATTTGTAGTGTGTTTTTATTCATCATGAAACAGATACGCTTCTGCATTTTCCCCCTTAAATATTCGTTGAAATGTTTCGCTAGCTAGCTAGCTTCCCTTAAGAAAAATGGCGGATGTACCGTTAGCCGTCATCAGAATGGTGCAAAAGTATTCACGTTCGCTCATCTCGAAGCGTGAACAAATACTTACTCGAGACTTCCGAGAGTTTGTTATTTAAAAAAACGAAAAAAAATCGAGGGAGAGACTCAGTTAAACGAATTCAACCCCGAGTGTGTGTTTGTTTTCTGTAGATATTGCTAACTCTACATCCTTTCATGCCGCCCAGGAAGCCGCCATCTTCTTGACAAGCCCCTTCAGTAAATAAGCGCCGTGGCTGCTTTGCGCCTCGGTAGCGGCAGCAGTGCGGCGGCTCGGACGGTGAGCGGCGCTCGGCTTCACTCCGACAACTGTTTCACCTCACAACCATCGACCGACCAACTAACTAACCAACAGCTGCTCCGCACTCCAAACATCTAACTCTCCAGATGTGGAGCAACTTACAGTGCAAATATCCGGTTGTGTCTCCACATTGAGAGCACTGTTACACCTGTATCTATATATACACACACACACACACACACACACACGGGTGCTTGTTTGACTTTGCTTTTATTCACACAAGCACATAAATGTTCTCTGAAAAAATGTTAATAAAATAAAGTTCTATTTATTTATTCAGCAGTGTAAATTTCTGTAAGGAGTCTCCAGTTCCAATAACCATCAGTCTGTACGTTGATGTTTTCTGATATATATATATATAAACACACCATGTTCCAGATTATTACGAAAATGATATCTTTCTCTGATTTTCATAATTAGTAAATGCAAATGACAAGTCAGTATAATTTTTTTCTAGTCATCAACTATTAGGGTATAATTAGAATTTTATTGAACAAACCTCCTAATGATAACTATATTTATTTTATTTTTTTTAACTGAAAACGCACTGTTCCAAATATTTATGCACAACAGAGTTAAACATTTTATAGGTTGTAAAGAACTGAAAATAGGCTTTTGTTGAATTTGCAGCATTAGGAGGTCATATTTAGTGAAATCAAAAACTATTTCAATCAAAACCATCCTAACAGGGCTACATGTTACATCTTAACATAGGACCCCTTCTTTGATATCACCTTCACAATTCTTGCATCCATTGAACTACATTGGACAGTTTCTGCTTGAATTTCTTAGCGGGATGACAGAATAGCCTTTTGCTTGATGATGCTCCAAAGGTTCTCAATGGGGTTGAGGTCAGGGAGGAGGCTTTTATTCCCATAGCAGCCAATGACACAGAGGTGTTCTTTGCAGCATGAGATGGTGCATTGTCGTGCATGAAGATGATTTTGCTACAGAAGGCACGGTTCTTCTTTTTGTACCATGGAAGAAAGTGGTCAGTCAATATACTTTGCAGAGGTCATTTTCACACCTTCAGGGACCCTACAGGGGCCTACCAGCTCTCTCCCCATGATTCTGGCCCAAAACATGACTCCGGCACCTCCTTGTTGACGTCGAAGCATTGTTTGGGATTGGGACGTGTCTGAGATTCATTTCAGTGATCCAAAGAGTCCTGAGACACGACACCATCCATGAGTTTAATTTAAAAACCAAACATTTAATGTTTATGACACTTACATCCAATTTGCATAATAATTTGGAACGCAGTGTATATCAGAAAATTCAAATATATAAATTTCACAGAATGTGCAACATATAATTATATAATTATAATAATATATATATATATATATATATATATATATATATATATATATATATAATTTTTAGAATTGTACTTTTCATTTAAATTTTTCCCAAAATTTTTCCTTTTATTACTGTACAGTAAAATCTTTCTCTCTTCTTGTTCTATCAAATCCTTCCTTTTTAGGTCACAAACAGTCATATAAGCATTTCATATCATGCTGTGAAAGATAACATTAAGTAATTCATCATTCATCTATGCAGTCATGGATAAGGTGAGGTTTTGTGCAAGAAGTCTCCTGTTCCAACAGTGTGTAACAAACAGTGTGTAGTTTCTCTCATAGATTAATAAATAGATATTTTATTGATCCTGAAGTGAATTTCAAGCATCCAGTAACAAGGATAATAAAAAAAAAAAAAAAAATATATATATATATATATATATATATATATATACACAACTGTGTCTACTCTTAAGATGTGGAGCATCGTACAGCACGATAAACGAGTGCAAATATCCGGTTGTGTTTCCACATTGCGAGAACTCTTACACGTGTTTTGCTGTCACTGTTGTTTCTCCTTTAACCCACACAAGCACTCAAATATTCTCAGAAAAATGTGTTAATTAAATATAGGCTGACACACACATCATTTCATTCCATACTTCATGTTTCACTCATACTGCTGCTATACCAGGAGACTTAGGGCAGGAAGCTGGGCACAGCTGGACTGGGTGTGAATCCATCTCAGGTAATTTGGGGATTCCAGTTAGCCTAATCTGCATGTCTTTGGACTGTGGGAGGAAATCAAGTACCCGGAGGGAAACCCACCAAGCCCTTGGAGAACATGCACCCAACTCCACGCACACAAACCCAGAGGCGGGAATTGAACTCTTAGCCCTGGGTGCTATAGGGTTTATAAGGGGATTATAAAACCTGCATTAAAATATTACATGTTTACCCTGTTTTATCCCTGTTAAAATCAATAAAAATATTGTTGAAGAACTCTTAGCCCTGGAGGTGAATCTGAGTTTTGGATTTTTCATTCATTCATCTGTGTAGCCATTGACACTGTAACGTTTTCTGTAAGGAGTCTCCAGTTCCAGTCTCCGATGGGATTGGCACCATGTCTGGGTCTAGAAAATGAATTAATTTGCCTACGCGTGAATGAAAGGGTTGATCTAAACGAATCTTTAAGAAGCACGAAGACATCTTTCAGTAGAAAGCAGAATTTCAAAATTCTAAGCTGTTTGTCTCGGGGAAAGGCCACCCACACACTGACCAATAATCTGACTTCTTCTTCTTTCAAAATTAGACATTTCTTTGGAATTATCACTTGTAAGCATTCATAAAGAGGGGTCCTAATAACGGCAACACATTATAGTTTATATTTGCACGTCTGTGTCGATATAAAATAAGAAACGCTGGAGAGAGAAGTCTGTTACATTAAATGTAAAAATAAGCAGATTGAAAAGTATGACTTTGAAAATGCTAGAATTGGCTCACTGATGCTGGATAAGAGAAATAAAAACACTTTAGAAATGTACTGCTATTTGAAACAAATTCACTTCACAATGATAATGGAGACGCTGTTTAGGGGACGGCCGCATCACACTGATTATTTTCCTATCGGTTTCCGTATTTTATATAATACTTCATATTAATACATTGAAATGTGATAAGTATACCCGAAGTGTCTCGTTCTAAGTACATCATTTATTTAGTTACTGAAAATGTCTTATTCAATTCTGGCAGATGTACGTGACAAACGGCAAACCCTACATCCAGTATAACCTCTGCATGTACTTCCTTTAAAGGCTTGGGAAAAATGACTCATAATGTGATGGGTTATTATTAGGAAACTCATGATGTGAACAACTCGTGGTGCATTGCAAAATAAATAAATAAATAAAAAAAAAAGTCTTTCAGCAAATCATTACATCATGTAAGTAAATAAATATAAATAGTCTGTGTATACTGTACTGTATATTATGATTTTCTAGAGACAGAGACACTTAATATAAAACACATTAGGTCAAGATTTTTTTTTTACAGTCTAAATACTTAAAGGAAAATAAATAAATAAATAAAAATACCAGTTGGTGGGTTTCCTCTGGGTAATGTGGTTTCCTCTACAGTCCAAAGACATGCACTGTAGGCTGATTGGTGTTTCCAAATTGGCCATAGTGCACGACTGACTGTGTGTGTGTGGGTGTGTGTGTGTGTGTGTGTGTGTGTGTGTGTCTGAGCAAAGGATTGGCATACAATCGGTGGTGTACTCCGCCTAGTGCCACAAGTTCCCTGGGGTAGACTCCGAGCGCCACCACGACGACTCTACATATGATGAGCGGTAATGATGATGGATGGATGGATGTTCATTAATTGATTTATGGTTCTAAATGGGGGCTGAATGATTCTGTTGGTAAATTACACTGTCTAAACTTTAATGCATTTTCTTTTCTGTTACGAAAACCTCAATTCCATATTATAATACATTATGCATTGCATTATACTTTTAAAAATCACAATATGGCATAATGTGCCACAATGCCAAGCCCTAAATTGAAATCTTTATTGTAACCCTAGTGTTACAACCCCCTAGACCGGGGGTCATAACCCTTAACTGATGTTAATAGATAAATAAATAAATAAAAATGTAAATTAAAACCATCATGATGAAACAAGTATAAACTGTCAGGCACTTAAACACATACAGACTGGTATTATACACAATGTTAATATCTTTTATTTTTTCCCCTTCACCAAAATTCACTAAAACCCAACAGGAACGTACCAGGTCAGACAGAGAAACTCGTGGTTGAGCGATCGGACAATATAATAATGTCGATATTGTGATATTTAAAGCATCACAATACATTCCGTTTAGTCTTTTTAGATATCATTAGTATCGTTAAAGGATTTCTAGAAAATTGTTAGAAAGCAGCTTTTTAGACATATTATTACATGTTTTTCTACATTTTTAAACAAAATAATACCACTTTTCTGTCAAGAGAAATATCACCATGTTGTACACTGAACAAAAATGAATATCGTGCTGCATATACTGTACCGTGCTGATATTTCTGACTTATCGCACACTTCTGGCAATTCTAGCCCAAATATATCAAAGTCAGAGTTAAACGTAAAACACTTGGTTGTGGATAATGACACTGAACCGAGTTGAGATCCTACAGAAGAGCGCAAGAGCGAAGACTTGTTTACGACAAATGCAATCCCTTGTATAGTTCCTGTAAATGTACCCTTGCGCTAATGTAACGTTTACATGATTTAGCTTATGACTTATTCGGCTGGTCAGCGAATTCCGAGCCACGACGCGAGAAGGGTGAGACAGAAATGGTCCGATGGGAAAAAAAAAAAAAAAAGAAAAAAAAAGAAAGAGTAAACTGTTTAACTGCAAGTTTGTGGTCAAGAGAAATCATAAAGCCAGCATTCATGACAGGAAAGGTGTTGAAATCACAGCACGCCTGGGAAAGATGATATTTTTCCTTCAAGTGTAATTTAATCCATCAAAAAAAAAAAAAAAAAAGTAGAAACTATTCACTTCGACAACATTTATACAAGTGTTTTGATTCTAAACCGATCGGACGCATGCTTTCAACTTCATGAAATGTGCAGTCACAGTATAAAGGCAGCCCCAAAAAAAATAAAAATAAAAAATAAACAGAGCCCAAGAGCAGCCAGGCCTGGCTTCAAAACCGTTTGCCTTCCCTGAAATTTCAACATATCGCAGTGTTCGACGGCTTTTACCGCCAGGGATGCGGTTTGACTCGTCCTGTTCCGTACCAGTGTCCACTTTCAGGACAGAAGAACCAAAGACTCGGTTCCAAAGACTTGTGATCTGAAAATGTGAAGGACCAAGGATTTAACTTCAAGTTCTTCATATTAATCAGTGTTCTCTTTAATCCTACATACCTTCCTGATTCATACAGGAAATATCGTCTTGTGGTTAGGCAGCACATGGTTTGTCCATCCAATGTTTACAATTGTTTAAAAAAAAAAACAGAAATTCATATGGTATTAATAAAACTGTTAGTGGTTCACCATTGTGGTATTGAGAACATTTGGTGTTGGGAAATCCTGACCAGCTAAACTCCTTCGTGCCCGATTTCCTCTCGAGTGTTGGAATTAGTCAATAGATATCAGTTTCAGAGGTTTAGGCTAGACTGCTAGCGAACTCGTCGCTCTCTTCAGGTTCCCGTTGTTGTCTTGGCAACTCTCCATCTGCAACAGATGAAAATAATGAATAAAAAAATTGATGAATTAAAAATATACCAAATCCACAGTAAATACAGATGTAGAAAACTCTTTAGATTTAAAATGCAAACTATCAAACTATCTGTCTAATGACTCACTGACTACAATTTGATTGTAACCTGGTCATTCAGGTCGTCAGCTGACTTTATTTATTGCCACGTAACGTTGCTGAGTCTAAACCTGAGCAACTGAATCAAACCCAGATCATAACACTGCTGCCTCCAGAGGCTTGTACAGTGGACACCATGTACGTTCACCAATCACTCTCGAAAAGGCTTAATCCGGACTCCTCAGGTCACATGACCTTTTTCCATCGCTCCAAAATCCATTGTTTTCATTCTCCCTAGCAAAACAAACCCTTTTTTCCCCCCTCTCACTAACAAGTGGTTTTCCCATGAACACACACTGGTTAAGTCCAAATCCTTTAAGTTTGTGTGTGTATGGAAACTTTTCACTATTAAACACAGCTCTTTCTTTTTTTTTTGCCATGCGACTTCACCAAGAGTTTAAGTAATCTCCATTCATGTTTTTTTTGCAACCGTACAGTATGTTTTTTCTTTCAGCACTATCCCTCCAGGTTTAGTGCGCTAAACAGTTATTAACCCAATTTCAGTTATTTAAAATCTTCTTGGGTATTTTCTTTGCTTAATACATTTTAAAAACACTTATGAAAGTGTGCCTTTTTTTTTTTGGCGAGGTAGTGTACTTCAATTAGTCAAATATCAATAGTGTTCTTTAATTCAAATCATGTCACTTTTCTACTGGTCAAGTCATGATGTAGTTACTAATCCTGTTCAGTAAAACTAAAGTGTTTTACTGATAATTCTAATATTTCGTAAGGGTTAATAAACGGTTCAGAAAAGTTCAGAAAGATCAGAAGAAAAAAAAAAACATCTTTAATGTAACACATCACTCGGGACTTTCCAGCGTTCCCACCGTCCAGAGTGGCGTAGGCATTCACGTATTTGATAGACATTTTATCTGACAAACTGCAACAAAAGACTGAAAGTGTGATCCAATCCGACTCGGAGTAGATTATATTACATATTAACAGCACAGTCTCAAGTGTGTTATTCTGAATTTCCTTTTTCAGGTTGCGTAACAGTCAGTCAATCATTTTACCTCACAGGCACAGTCTGTCAAAAGGTTTATTTTTACCCATCATCCTTTTTTTTTTTTTTGTGAGTTTTGTATAGAATTATATAGAGACACATTGTGCACATTATGTAAAGAGGTCTAGACAATTGTCTAGGATCTGTCAAGGAAGACGATTCCTGCGCACGGCAAGACTGAACCGTCTTATTGTGCATCGATCACAATGAAGATATTCTTCGAAATTTTCAGTGCATGCTTCTAAACTTTTATAAAAGACAGGAAATTCTGGTTTACGCAACCTGTGAAAAATGCGGCTTTTACCATGTTTGTATTTACGTCGTAAGGGCTCTGAAATACTCACAAGAGAAGTTAGTTCCTGGTTTCACTTACATTACAAACAGTTGATGAAGTACAAACAGGATTACTGAGAAACTGGAAAGCGTAAATTCCTCCGTACCGAATGCTTTCAAAACATCATGAATGTTTTTACAAAAGAACCGACATTGCGAGTCCTTCTATAAATCCAACTCTTCCCCTTTTACCTACAAATGCACATATTAAAGTCATTTGTGTATTAACTCAACCGGTAAATGGAACCTTGAAATAAATGAGCTGTATGAAAGCAGTATTAGGTATTAAAAGCAATACAGCGCCACGTCTCAAAACGGCTCTTGTAGGGAACTGAAAATAAATGAAAATAAATAAATCCACACAGCCGTGATCCAACATCAGGAGAGTAATGTGGATCTTTAACAACCTAATACAGGTGTGATGGTCAATGATGCGCCAGCTTCTGGCTGTATAGGTTACCATTTAAGCATTATACAGTGCCATAAAAAAGAGTATTTGCCCCTTCCAGGATTTTTTTGTTTATTTGTCACACTTAAATAATTAAGATCATCAAACTAATTTTAAAACTCCACAAAAATAATCAGAGTAAATTACAAAATGCTGTTCTTAAACTATGGAATGAACATTTCAATTAGTTTGAGATCCTTAAACAGGCCATTTACACTCAAGATTTCTCCAACGTGGCCGAATTAAAACAATTCCGCAAAGAAGAGTGGGTCAAAATTCCTCCACGAAAGTGGATGTGAAAGACTCATTGCCTGTCATCAAAAAAACTTGATTGCAAAAGTTTAGGGAAAAAAAACTATATGACAGGATCATGCGATTTGGACAGCCTTTGTCTCTTAATGAATGAAATCATTACGAATTCAAAAACTGCATTTTGTATTTACTCGCGATATCTCTGTGTAAAATTTTAAATTGAGTGTGACAGACAAATGAAGAAGGGACACTGTACTATGTATATGTATATAGTTTGTGATTTGGGATATAGCCCCGAGCTGTTTTCTCAAAACAGCTCAACAGACATGCCTTAGATAATCTCTGATTACAAAGAAGCGTCTCAAAGGACAAATTCATTGGTCCGAATTTTAGCTTCCATTAAGCGCTTCATATCCAAACAGTACACAAAAGCAGCCCTCCTACACTCCGGGTGATGACTATAGGCTGCATTGTGCTGTGACTTGTCTGCAAAATGACCATGTGACCTTAGTCACGACATCATCTGGAACAGACGTTTCAAGCGACGTTAACGCTACTGTCTTAGCCAGGAACATTTCTGTTTGTTTCTATCCGAAAGCTATAATTTCAAGCAAACTAACTTACTTGATGAACCGCCAGAAGAGAAGAGGTCTGAGGACAGGATTCGACCTTCCTCGTAAAGGGCCATTTTCTCAACTAAGCGCCGTCTGACCGGATTAATAATAACCCGGTCACCTGCAAAGACATGAGAAAACCAAACAGTGAGCACAGAGTAGTTGTGTCAGAAAAAAAAGAAGAAGAAGAAGAAGAAGAAGAAGAAAAAAAAAAAAACAATAATGGATGAAAGTTTGCAAACACCAGACCTTCACATCAACATTTCCCCTCCAGACAATATTACAACCAAACTCAAAGCGCACAACTGTAAAGGATGTCCACTGAATAACTTTGGTACGAACTTGAACACTGACCGCACCCCCAAGTCTCCTGAGTCACCCTCACTTTAATCCGATCTCACTGATGCTCTTCTACCTGAATAAAAAAAAATCTCCACAGTGACGCTTAAAAAAAAGGGAAAGTCCTCACAGGTTATTATAAAAGGGAAGAAACGCTGCGTTAATGCCCATCAGATGTCCACATACTTTTGGTCATTTAGTGCATGATGGTGGAACGAGATAACGTATTGCTTTCCTACACACATTCATAATTAAAATTTTTTGGTTTTTACAGATCAAAGGGACATCAATCTGACGCCGAGTTCACCTTAGAAAAAGTAAACTAATCCTTTTTTTGTGCTGTTTTTTTTTGTTTGTTAGTTTTTTTGCCAGGTGAATGTTTTCTGCATTTGGTCCGGTGTGTGTGTTTTCGGCTGAAAAGGCAGAAAAAGTGTACTTTCCAGGTGTCTCCTGTATTGCTGAACACCTGATCCAGCTAAACCGCAAGCAAGTCGGAAGAGTAAGAAAGTCACAGCACTAAAAAGTTAGCTCTTTCAACCGAGTCTGAATCCTGATCTTACGGCACTGGTTTCAGCGTGGGATGGATGGCACACACGCTCGTCTCTCTTTCTCTCACTCTCCTGTCAATCACAGTGACCCTGTAACTTCAATAAGCAGAATATACTGTTCATGTTTGCATGTTTTTATAGTGGGAGCTTAACAGTACTGAATACTTGACTACTACTATAGTGATACAGTGTATGCTGTCATTTCTAAGTTAATCTAGATCTAACAAACATTAACGTATCATGGTGAAGAAAAAAACTGCGATTTTCAAAATTGTGGCGAGTAAAAAGGCTGAATGGCGAGTGACTCCGGAAATCCACTAACCACATCGGCCAGTGAGCAGAAAAGTTCATGTCAAACCCTGGTGTGTACCGTCCTCTTTTGTTGACAATTTGTTGAAATCATTACCGTATGTGTATGAAGCGCTGTTACAGCTATAGAGCAACACACTGGTCCATGGAGTCAAGATCATCAGTTTATGGAGTTCAGGACTGCTGAACTCCATGCTGGTCTCTAGTCCTGATCTTGCTCCATCGTACTTTCCCCTGTTTGGTTTGATGAAGTTTTAAAAGCTAAACGTATCTAATCTAGATTGAAATGTTGTGTAACCTTCATTGCTTTGCTTTTCTATTTAAATGTCAAGTTTCATACAAAAGCCGATCTTTTTCCCCTGACCATCTATTGCGCCACACTCCGGTCCAGTAGGTGGCGGTATTTCAATACCTGCACATAAACGTAAAAGTAGAACAAGAATCAATAACTTTCAGAAAACTTGAAAGCTTTGCAATTTCTGCAGCCCACAGTTCTGAAAAATTATGGCAAAATGTGCAGTTCCTCGAATGACCACTAGGAGCAAAAGTGAGTAAATCCCCCATGGAGCTCTGTGTTAAAATGTGCAACTTTTACAACAGAAATAAACACGTTCGCAGCCTGGATCAAAAATAAATAAATAAATTCTGGAATTTGTGTCTCCAAATTGATTGAATGAATGGGATGCAGCGGCGCTTTAGTCCTCCAGTCTGTCCCCTTCATCTGCACACTTACAAACTGATCATCGAAGATTGTATCGAAGTCTCGTCTCCGGTAAAACTCACCATAACTCTGCAATGGTTTCTAGAGCTCAAGAAGTTGATTTGTTTTTTAAATTAATAAAAAAAATAAAAAAAAAGAAAGAAATCTTGTTAATTTGATCGCTAATCTTCTTTCCAACCCTCACCTGCCCAGGGTTTAAAAGAATAAAGACTCATCAACAAACGAAAGCTTTTTGTTTTACCTGAAGCGACGCTCAGTGGCATCGGCGTGACTATGGAGAAGCTGTCTGACTGCGAGGCCTTGATGTGGGAGTTTCCTTCAGGCCACGGCTGAGGCGCCATCGAGTTTCTCTGCGCTGCGCACGGCGGCGCAAAATACTGCGAATAGCCTTGACTCTCGTCCGATTCGCACGGCACCCGGAACGAGGAATAGCGACTGTCCCATGGTCCTTCCCGCCTTCCCGACTCGAGGAGTTCTGAGCACGTCACTGGGGAAGGGGGGCGTGGGAAGCTGTGGTTGTAGTGCGAGCAGCAGAAAGTGTTCTCCTGAGGGCCGAGCCTCGAGAACTGTTCCGAGAGAGAGTCCACGGAGCGGAGAGGTTTTGGGCTGGACAGATGATGATGATGATGATGATTATGAGGAGGAGGAAGAGATGACGATCTGTCCGTGACGGTCCCACTCAAAGCCTCCAAGCCTTTATGCACGTCCAGGAGAGTATCACAGACCTGGAAAGTGAAATAAAAAAAATAAACGTAACAAATGTAAAACTTTTGGAATATCTAGATATCAATGACCAAGTTCCGTAAATGTAATCATTTTATTTCAGGGAGATGAACACCAAAGCCGTTCGGTCCCACCTCAGTCATCGGAGGCCTCTTCTTTCTCCGGCGGTCTAAGCAGCGACACGCCAGCTGTGCAACTTCTTTCGACCCGTCAGGGCCAGACGTTCCTTTCGACATCAGCCAAGGATCCAGATGCTTCTTCCAGATGTTTTCGGCTGCCTGCGAGTTGGACGGCTCTCGAGTCGTGTCCTTCCTTCTGCTATAACTTCTCCCGTCGTCCTCCAGTTCGGACACCAGGTCTTTCTGCAGAGGGGAAAAAAAAATGTCTTTAGGTTTTTAGCTCTTTGAGTGATATCTGGAGTTTACGAGTTATTAATGTAAAAGCTTCTCACCAAGTAAACATTCTTGGAATGGCTGCTGGTCTCTAACGCTTTTCTGCCCGTCAGTACCTCCAGCAACACCTGAGGAAAAACAAGTTTATGAGTTAGGGGCAAGTCAAAATTTATCCGCACTCCAGCTGGCAAATTTATCTTAATCGACTTTTAGGAACTACCTAATTTTTCCCTCGACATAATCTCCTTTTTTTCCTTCAATATACTTTATCCATCTGTCAGCAAGATTTTTGCATTTCTTCATTAAAAAAAATTTTTTTTTTTAGGCTGAGCTGCAAGCCACGAATGCACCGCGGTCCTCACATCCTCATCAGAAGTACGGCTGCTTTCAGGGGACCCAAAAAAGTGTCGACAGTGTAGGTTGAAGCGTGCAGCCGCGCATCATCATGTGAGATCACGACGCTCTTGGATAGCGGTCCTCTGCGTTTAATTCAAAGTTTACAAGGACTGTTGAACGTTTTTCCTGAAGTTGTTCCAATACTTCTGGCCCATTGAGCATCCCAGAAAACCGTAAGCATCCAGCTGATGGTTGATGTTTGAAGTTTTTCTTCGGTCGGCGATTGAGGATGTTTCTGTTCCGTACTCTGCTGGTTAGCTCTTAGACTCGTAGTGATGAATCCGAACTTTTAATATAACCGGACGGTGGATCATTTTTGACTCACCCTCATTCTTACATGTTAAATATATTTACAATTCTGGACCAATAGTGAGTATTCACAGGTCATGACCTGATGTTTTTCTCATTTATTTCTTTTCTAAATGTGTAAGAACTCGATAAATCACAACACTGCATGTACTTCTCTTTTCTCTGTTAAAGATGTAGTCTTATCGCGCTGCGGTTTATTAGTTGATCTAATGTCGATTTATGAGCGATAATCTGTGACATAGCGGCTCGTACCACTCCGAAGCTATAAACGTCGATCTCCATGCCCAGCTGGCCGTCCTTCAGGTACTCGTCGGGCAGGTACGCCAGCGTGCCACGCACTGTAGAGGTCTGAGCCACGCTGCTGGTCTTCCCTGGAGTTCGACTGGGGTTACGACACAACCGCGCCAGACCAAAGTCACCCAGCTTCGGTTCCAGATGTTCCCCTAAGAGAATGTTGGAGCTGGATGGAGAAGAGATATAACAAGTCACCGTTGTTGTTAATAATAATAATAATAATAATAATAATAATAATATCATCATCAATTACATTATTTTCTTATTACACAACTATGATGTCATGGCAACAAGTGCCATGTGAGTACTTCCTTTCCTTTTCGCACAGTCAGGTGCATAAGTATTTGGACAGCACAATGGACTTTAAAGTGAAGCAAATCGGATTTTCAAACCGTCAAAAGTAATTGGACAAACTAGCGATCATAAATAATGGGATTGGTTTTAATTATAACCAAGTCTACGAAAAACAGATCGATAGGGTTAAGGTCAGGTGACTCACTCGGCCCTATAAGGACAGGCCATGCTTTGCCTGAGTTTTTTTTTTCCCCCCCCCCAATACATTTTGGTTGATACATTATCCATCTGAGGTCCACTGGCAGACACGCATGCCCATGCCAAACACTACTGTACCTCCACCAGCTTTAACACACGATGTGGTACGCTTTTTTGGAACGTGAGCCTTCCCTTTTCCTTATTACTCTCTTCCAATCATTCTTACAATCATTCTTACACAACTTAATCCTGTTCTACAACTGGGCAGGCCTTTTTATTTTTAGTTCATTCTAATTAACATCTAATCTAAACTTTCTGTTCTGGAATGAATCTTGATCGATTGAAGACTCGTAGGTTGGTTTTTCTTTCACAAAAGAGTGAATTCTACGATCATCCATTTTACAATTACATTTTGCACACGTCATACGACCCTTAAGTTTTATCTCATATACATGTGAGCAACTGAGGGTTGAGTAGTAGCTCGGTGGTGGGGTTTGAACCTACCTTACCCATTTTAGTCGTCTTCTGTGGCCTTCAAGGCTTTCTAGTGTTCCTGAGCTCATTATTCTTCCTCTGTAAGATTAGACTTAAATCTTGACCTCTTAAAAGTTTCTGCTGTCTCTCTCTCTCTCTCTCTCTCTCTCTCTCTCTGATATGTTTGTTTTATTTTTCATCCTCCTTCGAATGTACCTCTTTGGATCCAAGCATCAAACTAATATCACTTTCATTTGCTGTAAAATAACTACGAAATTGGTCATGACTGTTGATCAGGCAGTTGATCGTGTTAAAAACGGAGGGATTGGGAACTCCTTACCGGTTCATTTTTTTTTTGTTGAGCTTGATTGCTTCACAATTCAAGTTCACTTTGGATATGAAAACCGCCGCTGTCCAAATACTTATGGATCTGAGTGTATATAATGTGTGCATAATTGTAACGCATGAAATTTCACATTGATTTCACTTTATTAACCCAATTGCTTGACTCATTTCTTTTTAATTATTATCGATTTCTTCAACTTATACTCCACATACACTAAGGTAAGGTAACACTATAAAGTATGCTTAAAAAAATTTTTTTTTCCACTAATAATAATAAAAATAATAATAATAATAATACATTTAGGAGCAGGAACACAATACGATTACGCGAAGAGAAAAGTCAAACCACACGATACGGAACGTCAAGATGCTAAAGCGCGATGCACATGCGTACCTTTTGACATCTCCGTGGATGAGCGCAGGAGAGCAGGAATGGAGGTACTGAAGAGCTTTCGCCGAACCCAGCACCACTTTTACCCGCTGCGACCAGGAGAGGGCAGAGACCTTCTGAAAGTCACCAGCACACCCAGATCAGCAACATGTGAGAGGAAACTAATAATTAACCCTCATTAAGATCAATCAGAGTGATGACTTTCCAGAGCCGTGTAAAAGAAAACAGACTTTACTGTTCATACACGGCTTATGTCGTCTAAATCCTACACTTAAAAACACAAGAAATCTAGATCTTTTTAAATCAACAATATGCTACATGATGTTTTGGCAAATTACTGGCAATTAATTCATGCAAAATTAAATCTTCATAATCCGACTTCAAAACATCGTTATAAAATCCCGTTATCTCACTTTCAGACTGAAGATTTTAAATTTCTATTTGAAATGTCCATCTATCATCAACAGTACAGATCGGTGATAAGGAGCTGCTTTTACATTCAGTTCTACAGAATTTGTGCTGCACGTGTGACGTGACGTGACTGTGCTGTGTGCAGCCACGGTTCAAAAGAGACGACACATCGCCTATCAGTAACTTCCCAAATATAACCAAGCTGCTATTTTTAGTTGCACTGCAACACTAGAACATTGTTGAAGATTTTTTTTTTTTCTTTCATACAACATGTTCCTCATATTCTCTCAGTAATGAGATTACGTTTCGTCACCCGTGGTTTCTGTTTTTTTGGTTGTTTTGTTTACTTGCCCCAACCTGATTGGTTATGAGATAAAAGGAAAGGGGAAAAAAAAAAACATTCCTTGATGTCACACTGCATTTTTCTAACTAACTGAACTTTTATTGATCTGGTTTAAGGAAAAGTTCTACAGATAAAAACCTCCATTCACTCCAGGGGCATAAAAATTTCCAGAGCAAAACTGTAGAGAGGAAAAAAAAAGAGAAAAAAGGAAAGCACCAAAAACACCAAGGTAGGTGTTTGTAGGTAGACAAGTAGACAAACACACAGACAGACAGTTATATGCACAGACAGACAGGTAGACAGATGTTTATCTATCGATTTACCTCTCTCACTGTATGCTTATGTATCTATCTGTCTGCCTATTTACTTACCTGTCTGTCTGTCTATCAACTTCTCTCTCTGATTGGCTACCTTCAGGCAACAGACAATCAAATACCCATCTACCCCGTCTATCCATCCATCTATTCATCCGTCTATCCATCCATCTATTCATCCGTCTCCCTGTTTGCCTACCTAACTACATGTCTACTGTATCAACTTCTGCCCCTGATTGTCTACTTGTGTACCATCCCATCAGTCAGAGACAGACTGGGAGACAGACAGACAGAAAGACAGAGAAGGACAAGGAGGCAGACGGACAGGGAAACAGGCGGAAACTGATAGACAAATAGAGAGACATACGGATAGAGACAAATACAGACAGACAGACGGACAGACAGAAATACAGACAGACAGACAGACAGACAGAGAAATACAGACAGACAGAGAGACAGACAGACAGACAGAGACAGACAGACGGATAGAGAGAAATACAGACAGACAGAGAGAAATACAGACAGACAGACACAGACAGAGAGAAATACAGACAGACAGACACAGACAGAGAGAAATACAGACAGACAGACACAGACAGAGAGAAATACAGACAGACAGAGACAGACAAGACAGAGACACAGACAGACAGAGACAGACAAGACAGAGACAGAGACAGACAAGACAGAGACAGAGACAGACAAGACAGAGACAGAGACAGACAAGACAGAGACAGACACAGACAAGACAGAGACAGAGACAGACAAGACAGAGACAGACAAGACAGAGACAGAGACAGACAAGACAGAGACAGACAAGACAGAGACAGACAAGACAGAGACAGAGACAGACAAGACAGAGACAGACAAGACAGAGACAGAGACAGACAGAGACAGACAGAGACAGAGACAGAGACAAGACAAGACAGAGACAAGACAAGACAAGACAAGACAAGACAGAGACAAGACAAGACAGAGACAAGACAGACAGACGGACAGAGAGAAATACAGACAGACAGAGACAGACAGACAGAGAAATACAGACAGACGGACAGAGAGAGAAATATAGACAGACAGACGGACAGAGAGAAATACAGACAGACAAGACAGAGACAGACAAGACAGAGACAGAGACAGACAAGACAGAGACAGACAGACGGATAAAGATAGAAATACAGACAGACGGATAGAGAGAAATACAGACAGACAGAAATACAGAGACAGACGAGTCAGACAAGACAGAGAGAGACAGACAAGACAGAGAGAGACAGACAAGACAGAGAGAGACAGACAAGACAGAGAGAGACAGACAAGACAGAGAGAGACAGACAAGACAGAGAAATAGATAGAGTTCCTTATTGATCCCCAAAGGAAGCTGATGAACCCAACATAAAAACTGTTTTCTTTTCTTATGTCTGAAGTGATTAAGTTTTTCCTCTGTCTCTGGGTGCTGAAACACCACAAGGCATCTTTAAATTTACCACAAAAAAAAAAAAAAGAAAAAAAAAAAAAAAACAGCCTGGACATGTAATCTTCTTGCCCCATGAGCCTGGTCTACTTTTTTGCCCACTTCACTTTGATTTGTCTGGTTATCTTTAACCACAATAATATAATCTGTAAGTAAAGTTCACATCAGCAGGACAGGTATTTTCCAGTGAACACAATGCTTTACCTCACAGCACAGCCGGTCCTCCAGAGAACCACTGGGCATGTACGCGTAGATAAGGCAGTAGGTTTCACCTTCCACACTGTAACCACACAAGTCCACTATGTTTGGATGTCGATATCTAAAAAGAAAAAAAAAAAAATCAAACAAGACCCCTGTGAAGTGTTCATGATACTACACAAGGTTCAACCAAAAAGGCTGAAAGTGCAAAGCGCGAAAGTGTGAAAAAACCCCAATGACCCAGTTTGAGAGTCGAAGTAAAGGTTACTGACCACAAAAAGGGGAGGTGGAGAGGTAGACCTGGGACTAACTCTAATGTGGCCTTCAGAGAGGGCAAGGAACATTCCAGCTGGGAAATTCCCTCTCTTAGCTTGTGTACGACACACAAAAAGACTTTTATTTAAAAAAAAATCTGTGACCAATGCCACCTAAAGCAGTGTGAAAGGGGGAGGAAAGAAGGTGCCAGACAACAAAGGAAGGAAGGAAGCAGCTGCCAAAGCAAGCATGGAAAGAGAAGGCGTCTTACTGTGAGAGTCTTTCCACCTCCGTCCTGAAACTTTCCTTCACCACACTCCATCCCAAATGGGAATCCTGGTGAAGACATTAAGAGGGTCTTATTAACAGACAAGACACGTGGCACCGTCCAGACAACACACTGCTGAAAACTTAAAAAGATAAATGGGCTTAAATTTTTTTGTTCTTGAGTTCTTGCTTGGTCAGAAGGTATTAATTAAAAGATTAAACTTCTTTCAAGAACATCTTTCAAGTACTGAATGCAACTGTAATGGATAAAAATTAATCGTAGCTTGATGATCAAATGAAATCTGATCTTCTCATCCGTTTTTTTCTCCATCCACTTGCCTCTTTGAGCCTCTTCACTGCAAAGTCGGTGTTCCTCATGGTGGCGCGGTACACGTGGCCGAAACCTCCCTCTCCGATCTGCCTGGCTGCCGAGAAATTGTCCGTACCTTGCTGTACCTCGTGAAACGGCCAGCACATAACGCCCGGGGTGACCCAGGGCGACCGAGCGTCACAGCTCTCGCAAGGACGCTGCGAACAGAATTACAATCGTGTGCTAAAAAAACAAACTAACACCAAACATTAATAGTCCTACATCGCGATATATATCTATATATATATAAAAAAAAAATTCTTTAATAAGCCAACATAATCATCTCAGATCTCTCGTTAAAAAAATTAATTAAAAAAAAGGGCGTGTCGTAAACTCGAGTCTGCAATACCTCTCAGATCACGCATTCCTTCTCTCTGTTGCACTCCTTATCCGAACACACCATTTCAGTGTCTGTGTAAACAAGCTCCTGCTGAGCCACGCCCCAACGGGAAAGCTGCAGAGTTGAACGACAAGTCGGGGGAGGGTTTCCTTTATACAAGTACGAGGTCACATTAGGGTGGCTCGTTTAACCAATACAAAAACTAAAACAAAAAGGCAGGGAAAGGCACCCGAGGTACTCCAGCGTTCTCACATCAATCGCGGCTCTAGCGTCTGTAAGCTCATGCAAGCGGAAGGAACGGATTGCGCCATCCTCCGAATGTGTCACACCCCTCCTTGATGTTTTTTTATTTCTAAAAATCACTAATTAGTGACCAAGATTTCCTTGGTCACTAATTAGGCAGTGTTTTACCCCCCCCCCTCCCCCACGCCGATGGTTGACTAGCATCGCTATGATTGACAATGGAGAGGAAATAACTCCACGCCTCCCACCAAAAGAGGCCAATTTAGTTTTTTTTTGGACTCCTGGGTCCGTGTATGGCAACATCGGGGCACTAATAAGTAGTTCGTTTCTCAGCTGCCATGAAGAAGGTCCAGGTTTGAAAACCAGCCAAGGCAAACCAAGCCCAAAAAAGAATAAAGAATGACAGGGTTGTGGGTATCTAGTGTCTAGTGTAAAACCTTTCCCAAAGTCAAACGTGCGAATCGGACAATCTGCTCCAGCAACCCCTTCAATCAATAGATTATTCCTAAACTGTATTTCCATCGTTTTTGTTTTTTTTAACGGCTAAAAGAATTATACGGTTGTCTTCTTCAATTACACGTGATGCTGCCTTCAACTGCGTCCAGAATAAAAGGCCGTTAAGAAGCAGCTGCTTTCTAAATAGGACGCGCGGTGCGACGACGTCCGAGCCACAGCAAGAACGTCAGTCAGACTGATCGGCTACATTACTGACCGGCCGAGCGAATCGGCTTTACCTCTTCTTTTTTTCCTCCGTTGGAAACTGTCGAGGGTGGACAGGGACATATTCTGGTCAGATCAGGTGGTGGAGGTCCGGGTTTGGGTAGCAGCTTGCTCTCTAAGGACACAAACAAAACAAGAACACTGCAGCAGGCTATAAAAATAGACTCGAACATAAAAATAAATAAATAAATAAAAAAACAAACAGGTGGAATTTATAAGAGAGGAAATCGTTCCTGCTGTAAACTGCAGGCTTGGGAAATGTAGATACGGATCCATCCTGATTGAATTATTATTATATAAAAATTATTATTGAAAACAGATGATAATATAGAAAAATTGATTCATCATGATATCGATACATACAGCTCAAGGCTTTGTGCATAAGTACGGCGGCGTTACCTAGAATAGGGAGGGATCGGGTGACGTCTTTAGAGGCGGTAAAGAGTGATGGAGGGGGTGAGCTGCGGCAGGTGAGGCTCGGCGGTGGCAAGGAGCTCGAGACCGGGCTCGGCTGTGAAACACATCCCACTGTACAGACGGAGAAAAAGAAAAATAACAACACAGTAAGAAAACATAGTTGAATAACATCCTTCTAGCCAATTATACCGCCCGGTGATTCCCCTTTTGTCCCGTCTACCTGCCCCGACACGTCTCTGTGCGTCAGTGTAAATGCTGCTAATCAATAAAGAGCGAGTCCAGCCGATGTTTCCCCTCAGCCAATTATTCCCTCCGACTCTCGGCCAGGGAGGACCGCCGCTTCGTCAGCATCGTCATCTTATTTATTACACATCAGATGTAATAAAAGCATCAATGTTGAAGGAGAAATCAGGAAGTGTTCATTTTAGATGTGCAAAGGTCTTAACACGATGTTAAATATGTGCTGCGTGGAAACGTTCGTGATGATGACAGCTGAAATGATGGGAGATGAAAAGGATAATGAGGGAGCAGGAGCGAAAAGGCAGAGACTGAAAGGGGGTTTTTTGTTACGAAACCATGAGATAAAAGGATATTAATTTCCAATTTAAACGGCTTACGTAGTCTGACTCTAGGACCAGCAAATACATATTAAATGTCTCATCTCTTAACATTTACAACACAAAACATCAACACACTAATGATGATTATGAATTATACCAAAGTAAAGCAGTTACAAGGTCAAGCACAGGCAAATGAATTTATAAATAAATAAAAGGCTGCGCAAAAATCCAATGCCAGCACGAGGAGAAAGAAAGAAAGAAAGAAAGAAAGAAAGAAAGAAAAAAGAAAAAAAAGGCACCGCTGTCTGCGTCAGAATGGCAACAAAACGGCAAAGAGCTCAAAGCCGCCAACTCGACCTTCAAACCCACCTCCCAGATCCCAGTCTGTTCACTTCACCCATCAGTTCTTTTAATGTTATAGCTGATCAATGGGTGTGTATATACGGTGTATAAGGATGGAGTGAAAGTTAACACAAAGCTTCTAGGAAAACATGGCACTTTGGGGGGGGGGGAAGAAGAAGTGTTTCATTAGCTGTGGTTCTTAGGGTGCGGAAAGTGGAAAAAAAAAATCTTATTTCGTCTCCTGTAAGCATGACATGCTGGGTTAAAGTTGTGATCGATCTGGAGGCCGGCCCAGGAACTCTCAGTATTAGATGGGAATATATCCAGAAAACACACACACACACACTTATGGACAATTTGGTGTGCCAAGCTAGATGGATGGATAGACAGATACACAGACAGGTACTGTACAAAGGTAGATATACAAGTAAGTAGACAGACAGACAGACAGACAGACAGAGGCAGGTACAAAGGCAGACGCAATGGTACAAAGATAGAAAGAGATATAGTGATACTGTAGGTAGACAGACACAAAGTTAGATATACAGACAGACAAAGGTAGACAGACAGACACAAAGCTCGACATACAGGTACAAAGGTAGATATACAGACAGGTAGACAGACAGATGGACTTAAAGGTAGATATACAGATAGACAGACAGAAAGGTAGACAGACGGACGGACGGACAGGTAGACAGACAGGTAGACAGACAGGTAGACAGACAGGTAGACAGACGGACAGACAGACAGGTAGACAGACGGACAGACAGGTAGACAGACGGACTCAAAAGTAGATATACAGTCAGACAGACAGAAAGGTAGATATACAGACAGGTAGACAGACAGACAGACAGACAGACAGATCGACTGACTGACAGACAGGTCCACATGAAGGCAGTTAGAGCACCGCTGCCACCCTACTCACATGTAAGAATGATGTCTCGAGGCCTCAACATCTGCAGATCCTGCAGGAGAGCGACGAGGTCTCCGACTGTGGCGTTCCTGTTCCCCCACATGTTCATTAGTGTGGCCGTCCGCCTGCCGCTCTGCTCCACAAGCCGGAGCTCTGTCTGATCACATATCACTCTGGAGGCTGGATTGATAAAAAAACAACAGAAGGGGAAAAAAAGATTTTCAACTTTCTTGACTCAGGCAATGTTGCGAAAACATTATAATGAATCACTCATTCAGGAAAAAAGAGTGCTGACTCACACACATGACTTTACTTTTTTTTTTTTTTTAACTCTTCGTAGTCTAACACTAACCTACGGCCTGTTTAAAAAAAATAAATCTGAGACGGATAAGAGGTTTAGATCTTAAATGACTCAGTAAGGTTTTAATTCACATCTATATAAATAAATCTTACACACTTAAGTAGAACCCACAATCTGTCTTTAGGTGACTGTGAGTCAGTGTCTCGGTTTCACAGATGGTACTGTTGTCTACGTTACTGTCAACCGGCGCTGTGGAACAATATGGTATCAGTTAGTTTCACATTTACGTCGAGCCGAAATAAGAATATTGCTTGAATCTATATATGGTGTGTGTTGAGTCGATGAACTGGTGTCCATGTAAGGTGTTTTCCCACCACGTCGCCAGTTTCCTGGGAGAGACTCCGGATTCACAGTGACCCTGACCACTTACTAACGATCAGGGAATGAATCCGGCCAACACTAAGGCAGGATTTTCCCACTCGCTTCTCTCTCTCTAGTACTTTAAAACATCAAAATTATCAACAGTCTAATTAAACAGTCAGACAGACAGACAGACAGATAGATATAAACAGGTACACAAGGTTGATATAAATACATACGGACAGATTTATTTATAGACTAGATGTGCCTGTAACTTCGTTCTCGAAGAATTCAATTGTTTAATTAGAAGATTTCCTTCGCACACTCATAAGCGCGTATTAAAATTGAGATGAAGTAATCATTTTTTTCAAGATCGATTTTTTTTAATGATACATGGGCATTTTCCATTTAAATTTTAAACTAGCATATCTTCTCTCCCTCATGGGCCGATTGCGATGAAACAAAGTCTACATACTGTATGTTACCTCAAACTCGGCCAAATACGCCGGTGAAAACCCCATTAAAATTTGTTCAGTAGTTTGTATGTGATGTGTGCACAAACACACAGACAGACAAAAACTCCAAAAACCATCTTGATGTGCTCTATTACTCATCTTAATTTTTTTCACAAATATTTTCAATGTACAAACGTGAGAAATTTATTAACGTATCATTTTTTATTAAAAAAAAAAAAAAAACTAATAAATTTAATTAAAGATGATGTCTCAGCGACATTTTCCCGAGGCAAATTATTTCGCCCTCTCGGGTACATCATACACACCCATAAGTGGTCTTTTCAGTAGCAGTGAGCAGAAAAGCATCTCGGAACGGCCAACGTGTGCAGATGTGCAACATGAGGTTTCACTCCTGTCAGTCTAAAACAGGAATCTGAGGCTACATCTCTCAAAGGCTCACGAAACCAGAGAGTTTGGAAAGATAAAAAAGCGCACACACACACACACACACACACACACACACACACACACACACACACACACACACACACACACACACACACACACACACGTAACCCCTGGGAGGTCCGCTTTTGACTGAAAGAAGTGGAACGTGATGAGCCTTAAGACCCGACATTCTACAGAGCTACTAAAGAGTAGTGATTTGGGTTATTATTGTTAACATCATCCTGTCTGCTTTCTAGTCACGCATGACCTAATTTTTTTCCCCCCTCCACACACACAAACACACACACACACCTTTTGTCTTTTTGTAGATAAACTCTAAACGACTCATGTGTGAAAAATCCCAGCAGATCAGCAGTTTCTAAAACACTGAAACCAACCAACATCCATGCCATGGTCAAAGGCCCTGAGATCATTTCCTCTGTGAAACCCTTGACCTGTATCTGTGTCACTTGTTTTCTGCTTTGTTTTTTTTTGTTTTTTATCTGTGTACATTGTAACTTTCGGTGTTAAAAAGTTCCTATTAAACAAAGCTGTGAGTGAATATGTAAATATTTATTTTCATTTATTTTAATTCTTAATTCTGAGTGCAGGCAAAAATTATTCACCAAGTGATTAATAAGCTTAAACACTGCCTAGTTAATAGTGAACATCTGGAGGCTACTCTAAGTTTTAGATGAGAATATACCCAGGAAACACACAAACACTTTAGAATTTAGAAGTGGAGAGGTAGTTATACAGACAGAGACAGAGTGAGAAACAGAGAGAATGACAGACAGAAAGAAAAATAGATACAACGATAGATATACAAACGGATAGGTAGACAGACACAGATAGATCGATACAGACAGACAATGTAGTTATACAGACAAACAGGTCTATAGATAGACAGACAGACACAAAGGTAAATATATACAGACATACAGGCCGACAAGTGTATAGACAGACAGATATACAGACAGGTAGACATGCAGTCAGACAGACGACCAGACAGACAGACAGACAGGCAGGCAGGCGACCAGACAGACAGACAGACAGGCAGGCAGGCGACCAGACAGACAGACAGACAGACAGGCGACCAGACAGACAGACAGACAGACAGGCGACCAGACAGACAGACAGACAGACAGACAGGCAGGCAGGCGACCAGACAGACAGGCAGGCGACCAGACAGACAGGCAGGCGACCAGACAGACAGGCAGGCGACCAGACAGACAGGCAGGCGACCAGACAGACAGACAGACAGGCGACCAGACAGACAGACAGACAGGCGACCAGACAGACAGACAGACAGGCGACCAGACAGACAGACAGACAGGCGACCAGACAGACAGGCAGGCGACCAGACAGACAGACAGACAGGCAGGCGACCAGACAGACAGACAGGCGACCAGACAGACAGGCAGGCGACCAGACAGACAGACAGACAGGCAGGCGACCAGACAGACAGGCGACCAGACAGACAGACAGGCAGGCAGGGGACCAGACAGACAGACAGGCAGGCGACCAGACAGACAGACAGACAGGCAGGCGACCAGACAGACAGACAGACGACCAGACAGACAGACAGGCAGGCAGGCGACCAGACAGACAGACAGACAGGCGACCAGACAGACGAATAGACAGACAGACAGGCGAATAGACAGACAGACAGGCGAATAGACAGGTGTATTATACACCTACCTGTCTGTCTGTCTATACACCTACCTGTCTATACACCTACCTGTCTATCTATACACTGTGTATAAACAGACAGACAGGTGTATAGACAGACAGGTGTATAAACAGACAGACAGGTGTATAGACAGACAGACAGGTGTATAGACAGACAGACACAAAGGTAGAAATACAAAGAGATAGATAGATAGAGGCGGACACACACACTGACGTGACCACTGGTTGTGATTTTTATTTTATTTTCGATTTGTTACAACTTTTAACATTTCCTTTTCTCGAATTTTCTGTACATTTGCTAGTGTAGCTAGCTCTCCTGGCTAGTCATGTCCAGGTAAATATTTGTTTAGCTTTTCACCACGAATGTTCACTCACAAACTATCTAATGGGATTTTTTTTTAAAAACTTAATATTTTTATATAACAACCAGAATTAAAAGGCTAACCTAGCTAAATGATATAAAAATATATATTTAAACCAAAACAAACCACGAGCGCTACAAACGCGCAGCTAATAACGCTAGCTAGCAGCCAAGTGGACAACTTTCACTAAAGTTCAGGAAGTCGCCTAGTAACAACAGCACGAGCGAAAACTAAACCATTACAACGAGCTTCACGATGCGTTTCTTTAAACTCTATTTGTGTTGTTGTTGTTGTTGTTTTGGAGGAGGGACATGATAATATAAAATAAGCCTTTTATACGGATATTGGAGTGAATATATTGTGATATTAGTGTAAAAATAAATAAATAAAAGTAGGACCCTTACCGAATCTGAGCCAGTCTGAATCCGGGAGTGAATCCATGACGCGGCTGAACTCATGAACCGCAATCGCGGGCAAATTGTACAGATAATCGCTGTAAACCGTCCGATTTGACATGACTACGGTGAAAAAATAACGAGCTGAAAGAGTTGAAGAGATTGTCCGAGTACCTAAATAAAGGTATGGACGTTTCTAAAGTCGCTCATTCAGCGCTGAATCAGAGGGAAACCAGCCGCCGCCGCACTCCGGCAGTGTGGAGGGAAAAGTGAGTTAATACGCAGAGTGTCGGCGCTCAGCCTGAACCCGGGCAGGATTTCTCATCACTAGTCTGACTAACAGGAGAACATTTCTGCTTTTTTTTCAAGGTCTTGGTCCTAGTCCATGTTCCTGTGTCATGTCTGATAAGTACTTATATTTATAGGGTTTTTTTTGGTCAGGTATGTAACTGTATTTAGCCAGCTTGATCACACACTTCCCCTTTCCTCTTCTGATGGAGAGAAGAAGAAAAAAGCACATTAAGTTTAGCTTTCATAAGAACACACATGTCACATCCATCAGAATGTATTTATTGATCTACCTATTTACTAAGTAATTAATTTAAGGTGTTAAAACCTAAATGACATCAAGTCGTTTCAGGAGATCCTACAGTATCTGATACTGGACATCATACTTGTACAAATCTATATAAAAACTTCTAGAAGTTCCCCCTTTATGACATCATAACAAATTTGCATGACCACTGAATCAAAGTTCTAATTTAGCTTCAGCGAAGTGTGTGTTCCATGAAACAGGAATATCTACGTATAAATTACGAGTCTTTCGAGTACCTGAATAAAGGTTTGACAAGTATTTATTTTTTTATTTATGAATACATTTTTACAAACCCGGGTGACTTCTGATACTGTTGTCTTAAAAAAAAAAAACTTTTTATTAGGTGTTAAAAACCTGAGTGACTGACATCAAGCCGTTTCAGGAGCACCTACAGAATCATATCTAGTCATGTTCAGGTAAATATTTGTTTAGCTTTTATATATATGAGAAGAAAATAGAGGAAACCCACCAAGCACAGGGAGAACATTCAAACTCCATGCATACCGACGTGACGTAGGATTCGAACCCAGGACCTGGCAGCACGGTGGCTTGGTGGTTAACACTGTCTCCCTGCACCTCCAGTGTCTGGGTTTCTCCCCGTGCTTGGTGGGTTTCCTCTGGGTACTCCAGTTTTCTCCCACAGTCCAAAGTCATGCAGATTAAGCTAATTGGTGTTCCCAAATTGCCTGTAGTGAGTGAGTGACTGTGTGATTATATATATATATATATATATATATATATATACACACACGTAAGTTTTAAATCACTTTCTAACTCCATGATGGTTCCTGATGTTTATTTCTCTCTACATTGTAAAGTTTTGCTGAAGGCGTCCAGTAAATGCATGAATCTCCTTTGAACAGTTGATATTGAGATGTTTCTGCTACTTCTGCTCTGTAAAGACTTCATAACGCCTCTAATCTGAGCTGCTGTTAATTGGTCATTTTTCAGGCTGATAACTCTAAATGAACTTCTCGTCTGCAGCAGAGGGAGGTTTTGGTCTCATCCTCCTGGGACGGCCTTCATGAGAGACAGTTTCATTATGGTGCTGGACGGATTTTGCAAATGCACTTGACACAATACTGTTCTTGCAGGAACTATTACAGAAAGGCCGACCTCTGTGTCTTACAATAACAACTAACTGCTGTTATTGTTGTTTATGTAATTACCTAATTCCATATGTGTTATTTTATAGTTTTGAAATCCCCAGTATTGTTGTAGAATGTAGAAAATAAATCACTTAACAAAAACAAAGAAATTTGCAAGTGATCTAAAACTTTTGAACGGTAGTGTGTGTGTGTGTGTATATATATATATATATATATATATATATATATATCTGAAGTCACGTTTGTTATACTGTTGAGTAAAAAAAAAATCCTTTTTATTGGGTGTTAAAACCTGAGTGAAATCAAGCCGTTTCAGGAGAACCTGTTTAATACATATTTATGTTCTGCTTATGATGTCACAAAAAATTGCACGACCACTGAAACAAAATTCAAAATTAGCATCTCAAAGTGTGTTCCATGGAGAAGTGATATTCATCAGTATGTACAGTATTCATTTATTTACTAAATGATACATTTAACAACTGAAGTCATGTCTCATACGGTTGAGTAAAAAGTTTTTTTTTTTTTAAATCCTCTTTATTAAATGATAAAACCTGAGTGATATCAAGTTGTTTCAGGGGAACCTGTACATACTTATATCCCCTGAATGACCACTGAAACAAAGTTCGAAATTAGCAAATCAATAGCTGTGTGTTCCATGAAGAAGGAATATCTATTAGTATTTATTCTTTTATTTACTAAATAATACATTTTACAATTGGGGTGATGTCTAATACTATTATCTAAAAAAAATTCTCTCTTTTTAGGTGTTTAACCTGAGTGACAATCAAATCATTTTGCACCACAATGAACGATTAAAAAAAAAAAAAAAAAGATAACTGTCCTGCAGTGTGGGTCAACAGAGGAGGCTTCAGACATCAAACTGTCCATTTGGGTTTTCAGATGTCAAAGTTATTATTAATTTTAAAATGCAGAAGGTTTTACTGCTACCAGAATATGTAAATGCCGGTGCAAAAAATGTTAAACTCACAAAATGTGCATATCATTTTTGGTCACAGAAACAAAGGAAAACACCCATAAAATCACATGTTTATATATACTGGTGCTAATCTTTGCCTGCATGACTCATTCTTACATTTTTTTGCTCAGTCATGTTTGTATAGTTGGTAAAAATAAAATAAAATTCAGTTCCTCATGTTGGCTAGGTTGTGCTGAAAAAAAGGATACGTTACTCTATATTGCACAATCCTGACCCCTTGTATACTTATTAATACATAGTAACAAAAAAAAAAAAGACAAAAAATGCTTTGGCCTTTAAGAGCTGCGAGTATACATGTCAGCAAATGCTCAAATGCAACATTTATTAATGATGTTTTCCTCATATCCGAGTCTGATACACATCAAAGACAGTCGCCTGGTGTTAGGTTTGGTTTTATTTGATCTTCTGTTGTTAACTGTTGAAAGTCATCTCCGTGTAAAATAAAAATATAAATTAAAGACAAATTAAAAACAAAATAAAAAAATATCGAATTACATATTAGGAAAAATGCCAGTAGATCTGGAATATTCTATCTATATATCTATCTATTTTACACAGGAAGGAAACTATTGAAGATAAACTGTATCAGACATTTGATGCCGTGCTGTGACCTTGCCCCTTTTTGGATCAGTCCCAAAATCTATTAAATTGAGACGGATGTGTCTCTTCTGCAAGTTGGCAACACGTTATCCATCGATTTTCAAGGATAAGGCGTTCCACTCGCTCAAACTGCAGTGGGCTCTGAGCACCTTGGCCGACACAGTATGTATATAAAGTATATATATTAAAATATATAACATGTTATCTAAACCTAGAAGGATATTATTGAACCAAATTTGTTTAAGAAATGTGGTTTAAGAAAAAAAAAATCATGAATGGAAATCACTTAAACACTTACGTTCCATTTCCATGGTAAAAAATTTTTTACAGTAAAAACAAGAGCTATGTTTAATAATGAAAGTAAGAGCATTTCCATAAACACACACAACTCCCAGGATTGTGAATAACCAGTTGTGTGGTCATAATTTTTTTTTATTATAAAAAATAAACATTGTTGGTGAGACTAATCAGAAAAAAAAGTTTTACTAGAGCTGATAAAGATTGCACTTCGGAGCAGTGGAGCTGGTCATGTGGTCTGATGAGTTTAGATTGCCCCTATACAAGAGTGATGGGCACGTCAGGGTAAGAAGGGAAGCTCACGAACTGTAGAAGCCTTTAGATGCAGATGTGAAGCAGGCGCTCCCATCACGACTCTGGACGAGCACTAAAGAAACTCTTTTTACCTTTATGGCGTCCAAGCACGAGTGAAACCCTGGAAAAAGTGCATTAGCATAACAGTTGTATTATTTTTTTTTACTCTGTTATTCTGCACAATCACATTAGTCCTGGTGGCACCTTGTGTGGGTGTGTGTGTGCATACTGTAGCATAGTCAACTATCTCTTTTTGCACTATTACAATTTTATCACTTTGACAGAATATTATACTGTACGTTGACATTTAAGAGCAATCTTTTAATAAACCTAGTTGATCGTAAATAGATAATTGTAAGCAAGAGGTAAAAATTGATATCACAGGCCCTGCTGTATAATAAAAACAGACAAAAATATTCTAATAATTATAATAATAATAATAATACGTAAATACATTTAAGTGAAAAGAATGCCATTATACTGTTTCAGATTGGAACACTTTGGTCTTAAAAAATGAGACATGTATATGAATGAGACATATTTATGGTTAATCTGAACAATACAATGCATGTGTTTTAAAAGAGCAACCTCGTCCTGGCCAAGTAGTGGCTCCTTGTCTTGTTCCTGTCTGGAGCTTGAGATCAGGGCTGCACCTGGACACAAACTGGAACAAACAGATTTACGTTTATTGCTCACTTTAAGCGTTGTGTACGCTGGTGTTTTAGAGCGAGCTACTCCTTTAAGAAAGACAGACGAACTGTTTGTTCAAATAATCATCAGGACGATCATTTGCAGAGTCAGACGCATGAGATTAAACCGGATCCTCCTTTATCCATTGTTATTTCCTCAAACAGTATTTTTAAGCTCAGGGTGTACAGGGAGAGGCTGGAGAAAGTCATTGAATTAACCGGTAGAGGTAAAGGTCCTAGGTTACAGCTTTCTTTCTATGCTTGTGCTTTTTCTCTAAAGAAGATTCTTGCAGATGGAATACACGGAATTCATCTTAAATTATTTTTTTAATAAACCGATTATAAATCACAAATCTTTTTTCAGCATTAGCAGGATGCGATGCTGAGCAGACAACAAAACCTACCTTGCAAACTCGTACCTTGCTTTTCAGCTTGAAGGAAAACTTCCAAATGTCAAAAAAATAAATAAATAAATGCAGAATGCTGGATGTACAGTAGCCTCTGGTCTGCAATCCTTTCAGGAGTTTCTCGGTGTTTGTTCCATGACACCATTTCATAGAGTATAAAATAAAATACCCAAGAGATTATATCCTCAGATTTAATTTAGAAAAAAAAATTTATATACTATTTTAGTCTTTAGGTTGTAATCCTGAATTGTCCACTCACAGAATAAAACATTTCTTTTATAAATATAACATCATAGCTAATGACGGTTTTAAAAAAAAATAAAATAAATGATAGGGTCGGCTTTGGAAAAAGTGGTCTTAAGTTGTTTTTTTATATATATTTGTATTTATATATAAACAGCAACCAGATGTTATGAGAAAGTGGCATGAATAATATGTGAACATTCAAAACAGCAAATTCTTACAAATCAGCAAACTCGATACCATTAAAGTCAGGAATCAATAACCACGATCCGAGATTTGGACTCGTTTACAGTTAGCGGTTAAAAGCAGAATGTACAGAAGACCTTGGAACTGACTGCAGCATGATTAGCAGACACGGAGAAATCACTGATCGTATCTTGCTGAATGATTTCAGGTCTGTATTGAGTCGTCTGACGCTCCTGAGGGACGGCACTTGAGTATTCTTGAATTGAGTTCATTAAAAGGAGGCAAAGCTACTTTAGATAGCTTTAAATGTTTAAAAAGGGTTTTCACAAAATTCTAGCTTAGATGTCTCAATTACTCAGGGAGTGGACATGGAGTAAAACATGAATAAAGCTTTATGCATGAAGTAAGCTTACAATTTTTTTAAATTTTTTATTCAGAACTAGAAATATGGTATTTCTAAAGTATGAGAATTTTGAAAAGTGTAAAAGAAAGAAAGGATCTACAAGTTTCTATTCAAGAATGTATCTATTCTATCTCTAGGTCAGAAAAGGTCAGATGTATTATTTTATTTCTTTCAAATCTTCTCTCTTCCACTCTTGAACTACATGCTGAGACGGCGACATCGTAACAGAACTGATCAAACATCAGGTTCCAGCTCGACTGCATGTTTGCGTGGAAGTGTTATTACGTTTCCCTCAAGATGTTTCTGATGGAATGAAAATTTGAGAAAATTTCCCACCAGTCCTCTGGACAGCTCTGTGTGATCCATCTTTACTTTCAATTCATGCAAATTTAATTTTTCAAAAGAGAATAAATTTGCAAGAGACCCTCTATTCTCATGGGGGGGGGGGGGGGGGTGAAAGAAATGTTTTAGACAAGCAGAAGGTAAATGTTGTTTACTGTTGTGTATCTGTTACATACGGCAAACAAATAATACAGTAACACAGTACTATAAAAGTAGACACAAACTATACTTTTTTTTTTTTTTTCACTTTCAGGAAGGCAAGGACTTAAGAGCTTGGCAAAATGGTGAGAGGAACCACTGACACCTAGGCTGTAGGACTGTTTGGTTAAAATTATATACCTTTAAGATACATATAGTACTACCCATCCCTTTTTTTTATTATTTCAAACTAAATCAGAACAAAGGAAAAATAAAACACTTCAGACAACGGTTAAAAAAAATAATACATACTAAAACAAACAAACCAAAAAAACAAAAACAAAAAAGGACTAATTAATTCATTAACGGGTGTCCTGCCAGGAAACATACTTTAATAAAGTGCAGGTCTTTAATTAGTCATCACATGGATGTACTATTCTTTTTTCCTTTCATAAAATGCAAAACGGTGCTTGGAAGATACCATTTGAGGCAGGCGTTTTTGTTTTATATATATATATATATATATATATATATATATATATATATATATATATATATAATTATATTATATATATATTATATATAATTTCCCATGTTAAAATGTTAAAATGGAGAACATTTCCCAACTGATACATTTCATCCAACAGGAGACACATTCTACATAATAATAATAATAATAATAATATCCTGTTACCTTCTACACAGTCAATATTGCCCAGGTACATTTGTCCTAATTTATTCCAAAGGTGGTTTTTCCTGTTTACGAAAAAAAAATAATAAAACAAGACAAACAGATCATCAGTCTGTATAAATCCTCGACACAGCCAAAGCACTGAATACCAACGAGAGGCAAAAACACAGGACTCAGGAATAAAAATACAACTACCGTATAAAGTTCTATTACTGAAACTTCAAGGCACAAGACTATGTTAAATAGACCATGAATGTTCTACCGATGAAGACTCAAAGCTGAATGTGTGGTTTTATTCGACCTTCGTTCTCCGTCCGCGTATTATCTCAAGTGCTATAAGTGAATTTGTATTTCAGGCATTCCTTATAATTCAGCTTAAACCTTGTTTCTGTTATTTTTTTTATTTATTTTTTTTAATAATTTTTTTTTCTTCAAATATATAACATTGTACACAATCTAAAGACGCCAAAAAATGAAAAAAAAAAAAAAAAAAAAAAAACCAGACATATAAAATAATAATATAATAAAAAGCAAATAAAATCTACTAAATATAACTATTGCTCTTAAAGGTGAAATAGTCTACTCCTAACATTGGCTTCTTTTAAAAAATAATAATAATAATAAAATGAAAGGATAACACTAAAATCATATCACAAATAATAATAATAATAATAATAATTTAGTCGGAACAGGTATGCCACGGCATCGGGGACATCTGAAATAGGAACAGCTTTAGGAACAGCCCATGCGGAACCGCCGTCTCGGATCTGAGAACTGGAATTGAAGAAAAAAAAAAAAAAAAAAGAAAAAAAAAAAACTGAAGAACGTAAAAACTATTTTTGTCCAACTTGACAATTTTTTTTTTTTTTTACAGTTTTTTTTTTTATTCCGTTTTTTCTTTTTTTGGTCTGTGTCCATTTTTATTTATTTATTTTTTTGTCTGTTTAAACCGAAGTGCACAAACATACAAGTAGCCTTGTAGCTTGGCCGGAGTGAGTCAGTGAGTGAGTGAGTGAGTGAGTGAGTGAGAGAATCCTGCGCTCAGACATTTTGGCCGGCTCTCGGAGAGGAGTGTTCCAGTGAACAAAAAAAATAAATAAATAACCGAAACATCGTTACGAGGATTAGTAAAGAAGGGCAAGCAATGTACTAACTTCTAATGGCAATCATGCATATTGATACATGTTCACGTACATAGCATGTCGGTTTCGGCTACAGGGACACGAGGACATTCCATAGCATATTTGTCTGCCAGAGGCACAAAAAACAGATAGAGTAAAAATCGTTTCACGTTCTCTTATAGGACTCCTGTTTGTTTGTTTGTATGTGTGTGGTGGTGTTTTTTTTTTGTTTGTTTTTGTTTTTTGACAGTGGGCATTAAGTGCTACAAAAAAAAAGCAAATAAATAAAAAATAAATAAATCATCACTGTGTAAGTGGACAGTTACATGGATACATCTTTATGGACACACAATGAGCAGTCGATGAAAAATAATAAAATGGTACAGTTAGGATTAATGAAGATTCTGTTTTTCTTTAAAAAAAAAAAAAAAAAAAAAAAAGACCAATCAGCCCGTCTTGATTGAACCGCTTGTTGTTGTTTTCATTTTTAAATGTATATCAAAGGCCACCTTGGTCAGATTCCCGAAATGAAGGCACTGCCCGTTCTGTGGCAGATCGCTCTCTCTCTCTCTCACACACACACACACACACACACACACACACACACACACACACACACAGAGCGCTGTAGACATTGTTTACTTTGCGCCGTTTTCTCCATCCTTGCTCGACACCGTCGTCCTCGAGCCTCCTCTCTCTGATTATTCAGACCAGGGACACCATGTACACACACCTCATATACAGTATTGTACTGTAAGTCACGTGCATCATAGTCCGCTGGTTAAGATCTCTGTTCCAGCAGTTCGCGCGGACTCTACATATTTTATTTTTTTTTCTTCTTCCTTAAGTTGTGATCAGCTGGAACAGAGCAAGCTAGTGGGATCTGAAGATGCTCGAGACCTCAGTGATGGAAGCCTCAAGCGGGTAACCGTGTCCAAACGCAACGATGGATGCCTTCGAATCAACCTTTCAGGTTTTTAAATATCTATATTTTTTTATTCTGTGATTTATTTCATAGCCCTTTTTCTTTAGAGCACAAGCGCTCTAGTTTCTCTGTGTCCTCTTCCCCACTGGCTAGGGTCGAGGCCGAGAGGAGGCTAAGGGACGAAGACTGTTGAGCAACATTTCTGGTTGACCTTTGATGAAAAAAAAATAATAAAAAGGAAAGGGGAAAAAAAATAAAATTAAAAATCATGTCGCCTGTCGATTGTTTAAATTCGAAATCGAGCGACACACAGTCATCTAGAGAAAGGGAAGTTTTCTAACATCTTTAAGATCCCTGGTAATGAAAACACTCACTTATACCCTAAAGCACATTTCATAAAAATGACTCGTGACGAGCTCACGCTACAATGTGGTTCTTTAAATATATAAAAAAAAAACAAATTATATATATATTTTTTAAAAAAGGAGATAAAACTGAACAGTAAACGAAGAGCTGATTTGACCTTCGCCAGCACGGCCGCAGAATCTGAAGCGCTGGAACACATCAGATTCGACCCCCATAAATCCTTCTCAATCTTCCTTTAAAAGGAATTAATAAAAAAAAAAAAAAAAAAGTGGGATGTCTGTAAGTTATCACCAATTAAACGTCCCGGCTACGGTAAAAGCGCTGCTTCAGATGAGGGGAGTTAACGCCTCCTGGTAACGGCCTCCACTTGTACATCATTGGCCATTATTATGCATTTAAATAAAACAGACGAGATTGGCCTGCGGTCAGGCGTCGTCTCTGTAAATCATTTGAGCGCCTCACTACAATCATCATCATCATCATCATCATATTGACACGTCTTTTCTTGTATCAGTACCTCACGGCTCAGAGGAAAGAAATGAGGAAGGATATACCTCACATCCGCTGCGTGTCCGCAAACTATGCTACGCTCGAAAAAGAACATAAAACGGACATGAAACAGAAATACGTGACTTAATGTGCGACTTTGAAACGCAAAGGGAGGGGGGAGGGAGGGGGGGGGGAGCCCTGCTATCTCTCCAATCTCATTTCAGCTAGGATACGAAGACGTACATGAAAAAAAAAAAATTCATTACATTAAAAAAAATGACATGACACTATTTCTCTTTTGTGGATTTCTCGAGAAACATAAATATGTTTTTGAAAATGTTCTAATTCGTGTGTTTTTTTTGCTTCGTGTTAAGCCATCCTGAAATTCCAGACGTTTCATCACTGTAATGACATTTTAAGTGTAAACAACAAGGACGGGGGGGGGGGGGGGGGGGGGGGGGGAACAAAAACAAAACAGGGATTCTGAAGTTTGTCGAGTTTTTTCCCTCCACTTATCTTCTCTAGCATCAAGATTCGGATCTAACTGACATGGGAAGAGAAAAGAGTAAAAAGAAAGAAAGACAAGAAGAAGAAGAAAGAAAAAAAACAAATGTCCCGTACGAACCCGCGCAGCTGTCGTGTGAGAGGAGGAAGTCTAGCGAATATATCGCGCTTGCTACGTTCTCGCTCTCTCTCCGCGCCGACTTCCCTATTTGCTCTCCATCACCATGACGAGGAGGAAAAATAAATAAACGAGAGGCTACGTTTCCAAACACACGCCGGCTCTGTTGTGTTCAGGAAAACACAAGGCCACCGTTTTCAATTTCACTCTATGTTTGCAGAAGGGAAAAAAAAAAAAAACTAGAAAGTTAAATAAGGGGGGGAACAAAGAAAAAAAAAAAAAAAAGAAGGAACAACAACAACAAAAAAAAAAAGTTTTACAACGTACTGCTTCGGAATTTCATTTCTGTTTTTGTTCGCTTTTCACATGCTTATTTAGGCTGTGCTTCGTTAGCATTCGTTTGTGCTCGACCTTCCTTCCCCGCTTAAAAAGAGAAAGAAAAAAATATATATATATATAAATAAATAGCGGTGAAAAACCTTTCCTACTGTTTAACTGTATTAAGTCTGTTATCCGGCTCCGCTGAAACAGATAGCGAGGTTGAATCGTGTTACGTCTCAAGAATGAGAGAAAGACAATCACGTTCGGGAGTTAACTAGTCATCTCACTGGAAAAAAAAAAAAAAAAAAAAAAAAAAAGACTGATCTCCAGAAAAATAAAACAGGACGTAAATTGAAAACCCATCTTTTCTGCATGCTATAAACTGTGTCTCGAGTTTTGATTAGTCTTTCTATCTTCGCTTCTTTCTTTTAAAACATGATTGATGGCGTAACAAGTGCATTTCATTTTTTTTCTGTCTTTCCGTTTATAAAGAACTGACATTCTTCATGTAGTTACTCAGACTGTCTTCTTCTCACAGTCCCTTCTGCAATACGGGAAAAAAAAAGGCGGATGATTCTATCAAATCAACTCTTATTTATGAACACGTTGGTGAGGCGTCTGGTTCCGGCAGGGGAGCGGTTAGTTGTAAATCAGCTTCCCACTGAAGTGTTACTTGTGCATCCATTACTATCTCTGTGTCTCGCTATTTCCTACAAGCTCTAATGAAGCGATAAAGACGTGGTTCCTATGATTTCTATATTTATATATATATATTAACAAAAGGATAAAATGAAACTGGGCAAAAAGAAAAAAAAAGAATTCATTCACGCCTGCGATTCTGTCATCGCTCTGCATCCGACTCACAACGCCCGACACAACAGCTGCCTTTTGTAAGTACATTTACATTTTTGTGGATTTTTTTTTTCCATTTCTTGTTAAAAAAAAAAATTTAACTGAAAAAATTAAAATAAAACAAAAACAAACTAACAGCAACAAACAAAACAACTCCTCCCTCTGTGAGTGCCTCTGTTCCTGCGCGAGAACACAGCCGTTGCTGCTGATTGGTCAGTTAGTCTGAATGTCAGTCACGTCCTTCAGCTCACGCGTTCGCTCACAGGCGTCCTGGACTCGACTGTTTCTTCTCGACTCGGCCTGGGCACGGCGGAAGGAGGAACAATGTCTCTCAGTTCCTTTCCATCCCCCGTCACAGTGCCATGCTGCTGCTGCTGCTGTTGCTGGGTTCGCAACTCCGTCGCTGCCACCTTGCCTGAAGTGTCTCTAACTGTGTGACTGTCGGTTCGGGTCATCTCCCGGCAGGCTAGCGGCTCCTGCCTCGACCTGGAAGTGCTCAAGTCCTGGGGCTCGTTCTCCACCGGGGGACCGCCGTGCATGGAGTGGCCGAGGGATAGCTGGTGGGCCTGCGGGGTGAAGATGGACGGCTCCATCAGGGGCAGGTGGTGTTGGTGATGGTGGTGGTGATGGTGATGGTGGAGGTGTTTCAGTTGTTGCTCACGCTGATCTCTCTTTTTGTGGACTTTGGGTCCGCTGCTGCTGCCGTTTCCGGAGTCCATCGCTTCCTTATGCTTCCGGCTCGAGTGCTTGTGAAGTTTCTGTCCCGTTTCGGACTCTGCGCCGGTAGAGGGCGCCGTTTGACTAGCGGGTCTTTTTGCTACGCCGCCCGGCGCCTCGGGCGTGGTCGTGGCAGACCCTTCGGCTTCCTCCATAGTCTCCCGTGTCTTGCGCTTCTTGATGGGAAGCGCCTTCTCCTGCACGGGCTTGGCCGCTAGTTCCTTCTGCGCTTTCTTCTTGGCCTCCGACGTCGCGATGGCCGCGGCAGCGTACGCGACGCTCGAGCCGGTCCCTCCCGCTGCAGACTGAGAGGCGGCCGCCGGCTTCCTACCGCGTTTCTTCGGCACGCTCGGCGGCTCTTTTTCCGCTTTCCTCTTTCGTCCTGGCCTCTGCTTGACGACGGGGACTTGCCCTGAGGGGGAACCCGTCTCTGTTTTCGGAGCCACGAACGGCATCTTGACGAAGAGTTTGCCCGGACTCTTTTCGACTACGCGTTTCACCGCTACGCCCTCCGTTGCCTGCCGTACTTTTCCGCTGCCCTTCGGCCGGCCCCTCCCTCTGCCAGTGGGCTTGGCCACTTTGGGCTTCTTCGGCGGTCTCTTCTCCCTGCGCGATGGGCTCCCTCGCCCAGTCACCGTAAAGTCAAAGTCATTGGGGTCTGTGGTGGTGTCACCCACCTTCTGGAAGTACGCCATGAGCTCCACTTTGGAACGGAAGGCTTTCCCTTCTGGGCTGGAAAAATGAACAAAAACAAAAGAAAAAAACGTTTGCTACACATTTTATAAATCTCAAATCACACACGAGTAGAAAATATGCCGAGCAGGTATTTCTTGCTGATCCCACTAAACGCAAACACTTTCTTTTATAGATATAGAAATGGTACGTTGGGGGGAACTGGAAGCACTGGTCCATGCAGAGTTTTAAACTCCCAGGGGATATGTATTAAATCTGTCGTGTCAAACCGATCTGTCGCCTATTTCACGCATCCTGTAACTTGATCGGATCACAGGTTTACATTAAACCACCGTACACCGCGCGGGCCATCGATCAGCAGCAACGCAGCACTTGTTTAGAAAAAGAAAAGGGAAAAAAAACCCGAGCCGAGTGAAAGCATTACTAATCTCTGTGCAGATTATTTAGCCTGATATTGAATTAGGCGCTGTCATGTAGAGCTTGTGAGCGCTATAGTGCAAGGAGTTGCTGCACCCACGCTGTTTGTCTCAGCACTCCAGAGCCCAGGCGAGCCTGATCTGACCTATATCACAACGTTACATTTTCACCTCCTCCACTTCTGCTTTAGAATAAGAAAAGCCTCTGGATGACGAACCGAGCTAACCAAAGCTGTCCTCGAAGCTGGTATGCATGTCTTCTCTTTCACAACCAATTTATAAACCTGAACGTCATTCATCATCATCGTAATCAGTACAGAACATTTTAACATTAAACGAGGACAGTCTTGGGAATTAATGTGGACTAGTATACGGCGTGTAATCGATCGGTCACCAGCACAGCCGAAAACGTTCTACTCACTTGATCAGGTAGACGTCGAATTTGCCGGCCGATCGTCCCGACTTGCGCTGTTTGAGTTTGCGCGTCCAGCCCTGAGGCAGCGAGGGGTCATCGTACAAAGGCCCGCGGTCCCGGATGATGGATCGCCGCTGCTTGGCCGAGGAAGAAGCTTCCGGAGCGCCGAGGGCCGCTGCGGACTCAGGGGCCGAGGGCTCGGATTGACCCGCCTCCGCTCGGTGCCCGTCATCCCCTTCCTCCACCTCCTCCTCCTCCTCTTCTTCTTCTTCAACAGCGGCGGGCTCGACTCTCTCCACATCCTGTTCCTGCTCTTTTTTGCTCTTCTTCTGTTTTTGGGTCGATTCTTTAGAACCCTCCTGATCCTCCCCTTTTCCGTCACCTCTGCACACAACACGACACGACAGGAAAGAACTCGGAGTTAAAGAGAACGAGATATCGAATACAAAGTGTAAAAAAAATAATAATAATAAACTAAACGCAGCTGCATATCTACAGCATGCAGGATTTGACACTTCTGAGTTCGTAGAAACGTGTGTTTGATGTCACGTCCTGCAACGCAGCCCTGTAAGACTGATGAAATAATAAAGGGAGAAAGAAAAGAAAAAAAAAGGAATCTGTGAACCGAAAGAAGAAAAAAAAGAAAGAAAAAAAAGAAAATCAGTGAAAGTAAGTATTCACAAGCAACAAGTGGAAAGTTGACATGATGTTGAATTTCCCTCTTATAAGAACCAGAGACAGCGAGACCGAATTCACGCGCAATCGGGCGAATAAGTGCAGGGAAATCACCAGCCGAATCGGCCCACCTCGCTCGAGTGGAGTGTGAAGATTCCACAGCTGTTGTGCGAGGGCGAGATTACTGCACCTTCCCATGAGTGGAAGTGCTGGTGGAATCTCCCTCGAGGTCACTGCTGCCACTTTTTGTGGCTAATTTGGCTTTTTTTGTTCGTTTGTTTCTGGTTTGAACTTGGAGAGAAGAAGAAAAAAAAAAAGCCACAAAGGCGCATGATTTACAACTCAAGCATGTGTTTAAAAAAAAAAAGTATAATAATAATAATAATAATAATAATAATTCACTTGATGTGAAGAAATATAGGGACTATACTTTTTTGTTTTATCTGAATCGTAAAAGTATAAATTCTTGATTCAGTTTCTTCAGAAAGACGCTGAATAATTTTCTAGATCCTTCCTTTGCTTTGCGCGAGTTGGAGGTAAGGCCGGTCCTGGAAGAACATTTATAAGATCTTGGGGTTTGTAGTTTCTCTGTAACGTGACAAGATGGGGTTTTTTTTTTGGTGTTACTTTTAAGAGAGACGCAGAGACAGAGAGTTTGGTGAGGGAATGCTGGTTTGAAGTGCGATCGCGTTTAATGAGAACAGGAAATAGTGGGTTTGTCAGAAGTTTCGCAACGTTAAACACAACTATAAGCGACTAAAAGGGTGTATTTCTTTTATCTGTAAATTAATTAATATAAGCATTAGAGAGGGAGGGCGGGAAAAATATCTATCCGGTTATGTATCACAAATTATTTGTGTCTGGCGATTCATGTGTCACCACATTGACTCCAAAATTATTATTATTTTTTAACATTTATAATAGAGATGATCTGAAAGCTTCCCAAGACCGGCGCGACAGAAACGCATTTTTTTTTTAATGGCGTTAAATTTTAAATATTTTTTTTTTAAAGCCTCTGATCTGCCTTCATCTCCAATCTCTGTGAGCGAATTAGTGTCAAACCCACTCATTTCACACGTCTCAGAACACCACGGCGCACGTGCTCTCGGCCGCTCAACCCCGTCACTGTCAAGTGGAGTTTTGAGACTTTGGAGGCGGTAAAACATTGTCATATCTTTATGATCCTACAGGTGGCGCACTTTTTATTATTTACTCATTCCCATCCCGTGCGGTAGGAGTGAATTACTTGCCAAGTTTGTGTGAAATAATAATTATTGTGTGAAATAATAATTATGGCGGATGACAGAGATACAGAGATAGTTAAAATGTAGGCTTTTTAGTTGATTGAATATGAAGTTAAATGTTCCTTAAGTGAAAAGAACGTGACGTGATAAGGAACGGGGTACATTTAATTAACCGATGAAGCTTTTTAAACGTTTAAAATTGTAACATTGTCAGGGTGGGAAAAAAAAAAAATGTAACGTCGAATCGTGATAATTATGAAATCGCAATTTGAATCAAATCCGCATCTATTTATCATCGTATCTGGTGATTTCCGCCGCTCAGAAGCATGTGCGTTTTGCTGTGGTGAAACGTGAAGAAAACTCTTGCTCATATTAGGAACGTCCAGACTCGGACTCCTCTTCAACCAGTTGTTGATTTTTTCACAAAAGCAGCAGTTTTAAAATTTGTTACAAATTACACACCACCGCATACAAGAAAAGATAACTCTTACTGTTCTGAGCAATGTCCTTTTCATTTTTAATTTAAATATTTAAAAAAAAACGGTCAGTTCTTGGCGAAAGAGATTCTCTTCAGAACTGACAGTTATGTTGTATAACTGAGAAGTCGCTTTTTTTTATTTACATTTTAAATCCTGAGGTAAAAAATCTCTTCTGCTTTAAAGCGAAAGGGCCGAGCCGTTCCACCAGACTCAGAGCGCTGGGAAAAGAAACCGAATATTAATCATTTAATAACGAAGAACACGGCAGCCGCCATAACGACCTCGGAGGCTCAGATCTCTTCCTACTTGGCAGCTCGAAGCAAACGCTCGTCAAAGAGAAAAGCCCACTCAGGCCTCTAATACTCCTGCGTTAATCTCACGGCCTGTTCGCTCAGTCTGGGTTTGATCTCGCTCTCGCCGTCCTCGAGCATCTTACAAGAAGCAGAGGAGAGGAAAATCCCTTCAGGTTCATAGTGCGGTATCGGATCCATAACGCTTCATATGATGTGTTTTCGTCGTGTTACCAGTAAGTGTTTTATTCCTCGTTCCTCTACGGCGATATCAGAAGATCAGATCATATTGTATCATGATTCAGCAAAGGCATGATGTACCTGAGTGGGTTCACAAACTGCATGCATTACAGTAAAGGCACAATTAAAACAACTACAATAAATATAAACTAGTTCTTCAGATTATTTTTTTTTTATTCTTAATGCACAGATATAGGATTTACTTTCATTTAAAATTTGCTTTCATGTTACTTAAATATATTTTTCTTATCTGCATGTATCATATTATATAAAATTTTTTTAAACATTATTAAAGTTTAACATTTCATCTAGTTCTACCTTGTTTTTAATTTAATTAATAGTTATTAACGTTCAAATAAAAACAAAAATATATTGAAAACACATGACATAATATCTCAAGAAAGTGCACTGTGGCACAATTTGCCATCACACTGATATTATTCGATCGTATCGGCCCGCCTCAGCGTCCATCAAATAAATTTGTTGTCACTATAGAAACAAAAGCTTAATTACATCATGCTGATACGGAGCATTAGGGTACCGTCTAAGTGATGTATAGATAAACAGATTAACAAACAGCAACAATACACTAGGTTGTAAAAATGCGACTATATGCATTGTGATAGACACTGGATGCCAATAATTATGCAGTTGCGCAACAGACGTCCAAATCTGCCCGACCTGTAAAGTTCCCGAGTTCAAATTAGGAATCTCAGAAGAAAAGTAAATAATCATTCATTTAAAATTACTCCAAAATCTTTTTATAAAAAAAGCGAGAGGCTGAAGCGAGGCTGATGATTTTCCCACGAGTTAAACGCTTTATTAAAGTGTTAAAATTTGGGAGAATTTATACTTTTGTTCAGTAATTATTAAGATGTAGTGAACCCGTAGTACATTTTCTTTACAACGTTGAATCCGCTCATAGTCATCTTTCTGATGTATTTAATTTTGCACAGACAAGACCGCTCGTCGTTTATGCTCATTTCTATTTATTTTTTGTTTAAAATACTAAAATAAAGAATCGAGTCAAATTGAAATTCTGACGCCCGTATCGAGAATCGAATTGAAACGTTATTTGGATATGTACCGTCATCGCCCCACAACATGGAGCGAAGTTGCAAAGTTGTGTTATAATACGCCTCGTTAACAGATCTATTCACTGACGTACTGTTTAATTCTCATTAATCACCGAAACAAGCTGCTTATTGTTTCTCTTTTATTATTTGACTTCTAAAAAAAAAAATTCTTTTTGTGTGGGGTTTTTTTTTCTGAAAGGTCACAGTTTATTGCTTTAAAGAAAACTGATGGAATTGATTAGCTGCACATGAAAATATCTTCAGCTGGGAAGTTTTTTGTTTAACCACAGATATAACTGGGGGCGGGGAGAGGGATTAATAACCCTTTGTTGCATTTAAAGTTTAAAATCAGTCCCCCTTTTTTTTTTTAAAGCCACGATGAATAAACTGCACAACTAGAAATGTTAAAATAGTAAAGATCAAAAGGGATGTTCTTCTGTGACCAAAAGTGAAAGTGCAGCAAAGAGGGGAAATCACCTAAACCGAGCGGCACGATACGAAACGCACGGCCGTTTCCTATCACACACTTTCAGAACCTGAACCGTTTGGTTGTGACACTGCACATTATTAAAGCCTCGAAAGGATGACGAGGTCGTGATGAGGCTGTAATGTAGCGGCTCTCTTGTTTGTCTCATCAGTACAACGAACGTCATGGTTCACCACACACACACACGTATATATAAAACATCCTTTTTTTTTTTTTGTAAGCTATCACACCGTGTGCTTTGTAATAAAATCCTTCAAAAGTTAAACGTCCTTGTGGTCGCCGCTCTTGTGGGAAGAATTCCTGCGCGATTTGTAAAACAGTTACGAGTACGCTTCCTCAAAAGCCCGGCTTCGCACCGGTATTGATTGTCTTACAATTTCATAAAAATGTCATCCCATGTATTCGGACGGATAAATACCACAGGCTGTGGCCAAGGTGCTACATGAACCATGCAACCAGAGAACATCAAGTGCTATGCAAATCAAAGGGAGGGCTCAAAAGGTACTCAGTGTACCATTAAGCCAGCTTTCATACACGTTTGCCGATCCGGAGCCAACGTGATACTTTCGATTGCTGTTTTGTTTTTTTGTGCTTGAGAAAATTTAACTGATTGAAACGAATGTCTAACGTTATCCAGAAATATGCTGATGGCGGGGGACGGGACGGGGGACAAGGTCAACTTATACAGAGTGCACTTAAAAACAAGCACAGAAGCAAGCCGGTTCTTTGGCTCAGTTTAGCAGCTCTTTAATCAATCAATCAATACACGCTGCTCACAACTTATTGAACAAGACGTTATGGAGAGAGAAAGACAAAAATGCCTGGATCGCAATAGGGTTCGCGGGATTTTGGAAGCGCTCTCAAAGCACACTAGGAGTCAAACGAGATAACTTGCAATTCCCAGGTAGACTCGTAAATCCCACAGTAGACACGATTGAAGTGTCAACTCCGACTTTGGCCTCTTACAGCGTCAGGTTATTTACTTTAACAGCACTGGTATGCAGCTCGTTCTGCAATATCGTTTCCATAGTAACAGCCCTACAGTATGATTCCCATACGTATGGAAGGAGACTCCAGTTTCTCTTTGTTTAATTACAATTAAAAAAAGTCCAAAAGGGGAAAAAAATGAAATGCAAGTACAAAAGAAAAATAAACAGTATGACGTGTCATTTTTTAATTAACAGGGAAGAGTTAAGTCTCCTTTGCAAAATAGCTGTGGTGTAAGAAGAAAGAAAAAAGACATCAGGACATGTAGTTACTGGAAAATAATCAACGTCATTGAAAAAAAACACGCTACTTTCAAGTCCTCTTTTCTTTTCTTTTTTAAATAACTAAAAATTTCTATTGCTTTACGCAGGTCGGATATATTTCTGACGAGCTGATCCGTTTCCTTCGTCTGATCCTGTAGTGTTCGTAATATTCGAGCAATTTTTTTTTTAAAAACTGCGTTTCGGCCTACATGTTGAAGAAAACCGGCAACAAAAAAATTAAAAACCATTTCCTATCATCCGAAGTGATATTATATCGCATTTGCACTTATCTTGTCCGGTCGGCTGAAGCATTTTGCACACTTGTCTAAAAGCATGTGAGGTTCTTAATAAGTTAGCAAATGTATCGTCCCGGATCCATCAGAGCTCGGATACTGGAATTAAGAGCACGGGATTGGCCGTTCCTATCTATTAGCGTCATTTGAACGATTAAGTGATCCACACAAAAAGTGCAGGACCTGCGAAAGAAAAAAGTTAGTCCAGCATGCAGGAACTGGAAGAGATAAAGATAGACGAGGGAGAGAGAGAAAAAAAAAAAAACAATGCACAGAAAAATGCAACATCTTTTAACGCTCCTCACGATGATTGCGCGGTACAATAATGAGCGACCGTTAAAAAAAAACCACAATTTGAACCTGTGTGAGAGCGTCATGCTTGTCCTTCCTGCCTTCTCAATTTGGTCACACTGCAAAATTCATAAAGCAAACGTAGCCAGCCATCTCGCTTAGGGAGGGAAGCGACGCAGCAGCAGCAGCACTGTGCTTGTGCTTGAGTGTGTGAGAGTGCGTGTGAGTGAGTGCATCACTCGGGTCACATCAGGTCATTCTAACTGTTCTGTACACTTCCTACCCAAACTCTTCTCTCTGAAACACAATCTCTCGTAACGTGTTCACATACATTCACATTTTGGAAATCCCAAATGTACTGTAGCACACGTAAAAAAAACAGGATCATTTCATTTCATGCAGTTTAGGTAAATCCCCAGTCATGTCTTTCTCTCTCTGTGTTTCTCCATCTCTCTTAATCAAACACACACACACACACGCGCACAGCTTAAATGTAAGCTACGAACAGGAAGCCAGCTCAAGCCTAAATCTGAAAATCTGTCTAATGTGTCAAGTCTGTTTAGAACCTCGTTGTTACACACATGCAGAGAGACGATGATCATCTGTGAAATAATTCGATTTAGCATTGTTGACCTATTTACTTTAGAAACAAAACATCAGACTGACGGCGTCATAAAAACGCTTCGACTGACTGCATTTAAGTCCCGCCACACCCTTAAGTCTGAACAAACTCAGAAGTAGCTTGGCGAGGTATTCGAAATATCACAGCATAGGAACAAGTTGACTTTTCATCGACATTTAAGTGACTTTATGTTTCACCTATCCATGTTCATAAAACTCCACCCTCAGGATATTGTGCTGCCCGAAGGGCGTCTATAAAATGACCAGCACATCCAAACACACGCAGTTCTCCAGAGCGACTTGAGCGAACGCACGTCTATAAAATGTAGTAAATGTAAATGTTGTGGACAGGGAGTCGGCTTTCCGAAGAGTTTTTTTTTTTCTTTGACTTTATAGAAGTTTATTTTGTACATAATAAAAAAAAATTACTATAAAACTCATTCAGTACATTCAGGAGCAAACAGGAGCAGAAAGTTCATCCCAAGTCTTTACAACCCGGTTTCACTTCCCATCAAGGTAAGATGTTTATACAACACACACACACACACACACACACACACACACACAAACTCTCATTCATCTTTCCTCTCAGAATCAATCGGGAAATTTAAAGAAATCAACTCAGCAATTAGTAAATGGAGAAGAAGGGATTCAAGAGAACATCTAGCGCTACAAAGAGCTGAATGACTCTAAGGCAGAATAAAAAAAAGAGACATCTTTAGCCACGCCCACCCCACGATTCATGTCGTTTATTTTGTTCTGCTATATATATATATATATATATATATATATATATATATATATATATATATATATAAACCGCCTCATTACGAGAGTTGAAATCGGCCACGGAAACGCTAGAGCGGCATTTGATTTTTTTTGCACATTGCAATTTTCTGTTTGATTTGATTCAGGAGATTACCATTTGATTTATTTTAAAGTTTCAGGAGCTGATACTGTAAAGCAGAAAAAGTGGAAATATAAAGAGAAACTTACAAGACTGTCCACCACCTGCATGTTTTTTTTTCTCCGCCTCAATTTGTGGCTACATCATACCGGGAAAAAATTAAAACTACTTTTCACCGTGTTAATTACACTAACTGTCAGTCGGCAGCTCTGCAGTTAGTTAGTTTGGCCTGTTCAGTTAGTTAGTTAGTTCTGCGACTAATCGGAAATTTTCATCGATTCAGTGACAAAAGATTACATCGCACAGATCTAGTAAACACTAAGGACGGAGATCCCCAGAGGCCGCCGGATACGATATCAGGATACCCAAGTGCCGATTCGATTTGTAACTCGACTCATTATCACTAAGGCGATATTCGTTTTTTCTCAGATTTTGTTACAATTCTAAACAAACTTAGCAAATAATTCAATCCTACTACACAGGACGATATACTGCCTGCCAATGTGTGAACAGTTTATAGTGCAAAAAAATGTGTTTTGGCAAAAAAAATAAAAATCTTGAAACTGAACTCCAAGTTTGCACACCCCCTTTTTTACCTTACATTCTAAATACGATTTAATTTCAGGTTGATATTAAGTTTGTACGATAAATTTTTGGGGACGCTTTCAGGCGACGCTTAATTTGCTGTGTTTTGGCAACAACAAAAAAATGTTTAGAAACTGAATTCCGAGTTTGCAGCAAAAATTTCCACCTGGAATAAATAGCGTATTTTTTTTTTGCGATTTAAATAACTGCACACGTCCATATCGCGGTATATTTTTCGTGATTAATCGTGGTGCGCTTGTTTATAATCGAAAGAACGCAACACGAGTACAGGATGAATCATCAAAAACAAAGAAAGATTTTTAAATCATGAAAGTGATTTCTGAATTTCCAAAACTATTTGCCCCTCCCAAAAAAAAAAAAAAAAACACATCATATCACCATGACACTATAACACCATGAGACGGGTAGAACATCTTAGTTGGCATCGTGAAACACTAACATTTTTTTTTTGCTCTTCATTTCAACCCAACACCAGAGAGAGACAAGCAGTAAGCTTTGCTAGACTGGTGTGGGATTTTAAGGATAAGCAAACTTAACTTGCATGCATGTAAGCATCCGCATAAACAAACCTGCGCGCGCGCGCACACGCACGCACGAGGATTTATATCCTTAATATCACATGAAGCATTTTTCTGGGGAGACAAAAATGTAATTCCAGCATGCATGTGCAAGCTGTGCAGTAGCTTCTCAGCCAGCTAACTGCTTAACTGCCTGGTGTTGTGACAGCTATGAACAATTATTCACAGAGTTTAGGATGTAAACATGCTTTCAGATCTGAGATAAGAGATACAGGACATGAAGCGTCACCTTAAACGTGATATTAGCTTAGCTAAGAGTTCTGTGTAACGTCAGAAAATGACACAGATAAATATATATATATATATACACACACACACATACACACACCTCCTCCTCTAGTTGCTAGCTAGCTAGGTAGCTAGCTGGTTGGTTAGCAAGTAAGCTAAAAGTGTTCATCCCTGATCTGAGGGGAAATACAAGTGACGTTATTCCATGCTAAAGCTAACGCTAAAGCTAACAGACTTAGCAAGCTAACGTTTTTTTTTTTGTCTCTCTCACACACACACTAACGCTCAGCTGCGATAAATACGCCATAGCGCTTTGCAGCGTCTCCACTCTCTCCAGCAGCACAAGACGAACAGAAGCGCTTTCACTTACAGTCTCTCCTCTCCGCTCTCTGCGGCGGCCATTTTTTTTATTTAAATAAATAAATTTCCAAAAAAATCACGCAACATCTTTGTGAGTAACCCCCTCCTCCTCTCACCCTCTCTCTCTCTAGCCCCACTCCCTCTACTACACCATAGAAGTCGAGCGAGATCTCGCGAGATTTCCGCTCGGGCCTAACGTCGGCTCGGGGATCCTCTCGCGAGAACTCGAGGAAGGTAATGATGATCATCAGAGAAGAATGTCTAGGCCTTTCAAGGGACACTGCGGTGCACATCATCATGCAAACATAGAAAGTGCTCAGCGGCTTTTTTTTTAATTTTATTTATTAGTTTTAATGATATATATATATATGTATCACCTTCTTATTTGACTCAGAACAAAGTCACACAACAATAGTGAAATGTTTCAATAGGGTGTTAAACATGATTAATTATACTGATTAATGAGAATGAGAGTTAGGAGATATCTGATCATGTTTGTTGGTCTTGCTGCTCCCCTTATCGAGCACAGGTTTTACGCCGGATGCTCTTCCTGACACACCCCTCATGTTTTATCCGGGCTTGGGACCGTCCCGGGTGGGTGTCCATGCCCAATGTCCATGCCCAATGTCCCATTGGGTGGGAATCGAATTCAGCCCTTCCGCATGGCAGGCGAGAAACCTACCACTGAGCCACCATATATATTGGAAACTTGGATTGCGAGCATAATTCATTCCGGAAGCGGACTCGTATTTCAAAACACTCATAAACCAAAGCGATCCATAGCCCCCCCAAAAATAAATACATTAAAATAATTAATACAAAATATAAAGTAAAAATAAAACAAATTAACCTGCACTTTACCCTAAGAAAAAGTACAAATTAATTACAACAGATAAGTGTTTCCGTTTGTTCGTGCAGGTGCGGTGTGTGTTCCCCCGTCTTCTCCTGTCTCGTATCAGTAAGAGACGCGCACTAAGACCGAGCAGGGGAGACGATTACTCACAATTCCGGTGCGTAAGAGAGAGAAAAACCGTTGGCTCAGTTGTGATCAGTTGTGATCATATGACCCTCAGCGTCAAAACAAGACGCGCATGCATTGATACACTATATTCGGTACTCGTAAACCAAGTTTTTCAAGTCAAAATGTATCAAAAATCTTTGCTCGTCTTGCGGAACATTCGCAAACCGCATTACTCGCAGTCCTCGCCTAATGTAATGGTAGGCAGCGTCATCGTGACCCTTTATGTCATACTGTCCTCACCAAATGTGTCCTCATAGCTACTGAAACCCCGGATCAGACTTCAACTTGTCTACAGCGACAGCGTATACTTATTGAATTGAAAACGCATTAGGAGCGGCAACGAGTTGACTGTACACTAATGGTAGCACGTAGGGGTCAGGATCTTGTAGGCTGAACTATGGTGTTATAAAAAAATTATCGGCACATTCTGACCAATCAGAATCCTGAATCTAACAGGGCTGCGGTTTTAATTTATCTGACCTCGAGAAGTAAATCGTAAATGAAGGGCAAACATCATTAAGGAGCAAAATATGTTTTTCTTTTCCCAATTTTTGTCCTACGATGATGGCTGGAGGACAGAAAGCATTAGAGAAGTTGTTTTTTTATTATTGTCCCAGATGTAAGATGTAAGCTTATGTTCCTTTTTAAACTACCCTCTGCTTAGTAAAAAACTGATCGAAACCATTTCTCAGATATGGCCACAAAATCTAGGGTGATTTGACAGACAGACAGACAGAGAGAGAGAGAGAGATCTTCTGTGATATTTGCTGTAATCGGTAACAATCCTGCACTTCAAGGGGAATAAAAATGCTATATCGAGTACATAGTGACCCAAAGCAATCTGTGCAATGATCCATTTTTATTTATTTATTTATTTGTTTATCCAGAATCTAAGAATGAGTAAAATCATTACACTCACTCACTCACTCACTCATCTTCTATACCGCTTTGTAGAGGTGCAGAGTTTGTATGTTCTCCCCGTGGTCGGTGGGTTTCCTCCAGGTACTCCAGTTTCCTCCTGTATACTGTAAGTGTGTGTGTGCACGGCACTGGATTGGCTCCTCATCCAAGTGGAATAGATAGCGACATATGAGGATGTTTATGTCTCAAGGGGTTAATTAAACTTGTTTGATTGTTTGTCTGATGTGAGAGACATTTCCTTTTTTTTATTTTTTGAGAGGTTCACTGTTTTTACTTATAGACCTGAACAGAATTATATTAATATTATATTATATTCCTCCAGACTTTGCATGGACAGAGGCTTATTATAATCTAATCATTGTAAGAAAAAAAAAAAAAAAAACGATAAACACAGAGTAAACGAAACCTTTTTCTTACCGTAATATCTCTTATTATCATTAATTTACAATTCCTTTGGTCCAATAAAACAATCGTTTAACTTTCTGTGTTGCTATTTGTATTCCCTTAAGCTGCTTCAGAAACAGCCTACTTACAATTTGTGCAATACACTCCACACTTCCCGTTCAATGACTCTAATGTCTCCCCCAGGCCCATTACATGGTTTTATGTTTACCTTCAAACACACATTAGCGATTACAGGATACATGCTTCCGACTCTATGTCATCGTTTTAATTGTCCGCGGTTAGATTTTAATGCTTAACCCACAAAATGAAGTCATTTATCATTTATAACAGCTATAACCAGGCCTAGCGTTTCTCATTTATTCAGAGTTAACAAAGCAAAAAAAAAAAAACCCTAGCTTGTCATGCTTCCTGCCATTCTGCGGTCACAGAAGTGTAGACTCCTTCCATTAATGTTAGACAAACATCTCATTACTGAAAGTTTCACTATAACAATGATCATCTGATTTTCCCATTGGTTTCAAATAAGCACCATGATATCAACATGAATCAACCCTTTTTGACCAATCAGAGTTGAAGATTCATTAGTGTTGTGTTATCCATTCGTTTAATCAATGACGTGCAGGATATTTATGGTTCCTTTGATGATGACATCACCTGTTGTATTGTTAATCTCACTTCTGTTTCCTTCTCAGGAAAAACGATCGGACGGAGGTTCCCTAAAGCATCGCGTCTCGTTGATCAAGTGTAAACTGATACACAGCTTACGCAGCTCACACGTCTGAACGCCACAATGCTTATGGGGGGAAAAAAATCAGCCCAGAGGATCATTTAAGCTCCATTTTATTACTTTCTCCCACATGCCTGGCTGATGTGTCTGAGTGACACGACTGGTGCTTTTTAGAGAAACGAGAAAGCGTACAAGCAGCCTTTTTTTTTTTTTTTTTTTTTTTTTACAATGATGACTAATGAAGTGTTTTGTCTTAAACACTCAAAGCCGTCCACATGCCATATTCCTCACACTGGAGGTTAGTCTAACCTGCATGTCTTTGACTGTGGTGGGAGGAAACCTGAATACCTGGAGGAAACCCACCAAGCACTGGGAGAACATGCAAACTCCATGCACACAGACGCTGAGGCGGGAATCGACCCTCAACCATGCAAGTGCAAGGTGACACTGCTAACATGGCAGCTGTTGTAGAAAAAAAAAAAAAAAAAAAAAAAAAAAAAAAAAAAATTATATATATATATATATATATATATATATATATATATATATATATATATATATATATATATATATATATATATATGCAAAAGTTTAGGCACCCCTTGATAAATAAAAGATTTTGGTGATTTTGGTGAACAGTCTCTCTTGGAAATGGAAAAAATGCACAATATTTTCAGCAAACATTGATACATAGTTACTTCTTATGCCATAAATTGAACAAAAATAATAAAAACATTATTATGGCACTGTGCAAAGAGTTCCAGAGTCTCAGATTCATTTTACAAGTTTTCAGACCTTCATCAGCTTGTTAGATCTGATGCATTCGCTGTCGTTAGTAAATGCCGATTTCAAAGCTTTACAAATAATTTGACGCTTCAAACCTTTTGCACGCACTTGCGGACACTCTACGCAGCTGTGGAAGACTCTGAAAATGAAAGTTATTTATGTCCACAATGCAGGAGAATGCTACAAGTAGATAGCAAAGCATTGCCAGCTTGCAGTTTCCACAGTGAGAAATGTAATTAAAAGATGGCAGTTCGGGGGAACTGTGGTGGTCAAGATGAAATCTGGAAGACCAAGAAAACTCTCAGACAGAACTGCTCATATGCTGGTCAGAAAGACAAATCAAAATCCCCATTTGACTGCAAAAAACCTGCAGGACGATTTAGCAGACTCAGGAGTGGTGGTGCATCGTTCCACAAGACCTTCATGGAAGAGTCAGCAGAAGAAAACCTTACCTGCGTCCCCATCATAAATAAAATGTCAGAAGTACAGTATGCAATCTACAGAAGCCCGATGCGTTTTGGAAACAAGTGCTGTGGACTGATGAAGTTACAATAGAACTCTTTGGCCACAATCGGCAAAGGCATGTTTGGAGAAAAAAAGGAGCAGCATTTGATGAAAAGACCACCTGGCCAGCTATTAAGCATGGGGGTGGATCTATCATGCTTTGCAGTTGTGTTTTGTTGTGCAGTTGTGATTTGAATTTGAATTTGAATTTGAATTTGTTGCCGCCAGTGGAACAGGAAACACTGCACAGGTGGAGGGAAGAATGGATTCCACTAAATACTAGAACATTTTGGAAGCGAACATCACACCATCTGTAAAAAAAAAAAAGCTGAAGCTGAAAAGAGGATGGCTTCTACAACAGGACAATGATCCTAAACATACCTCGAAATCCACTATGGAATACCGTAAGAGACGCAAGCTGAAGGTTTTGCAATGGCCATCACAGTCCCCTGATTTATCCCTGCCATCTCAGGGAGTTTTTCCTTGCCACCGTCGCCGTCACCCTTGGCTTGCTCATCAGAGACATTTCATTCATTCGTCTCATTATTATCTGCTCATTTTTCTCACACATACACACTTCCAATTATTTTCTTTCCTATAATTATTATTATTATTATTATTTTTATTATTATTATTATTATTATTTTTTTTTAATTAATTAATTAATTTATTATTATTATTATTTTTTTTTTGCTGTTATTATTATTAATTTTTTTTTGCTATTATTATTGTTATTATTATTATTATTTTTTTATTTTTATTTTTTTATTTTTTTTGCTAAATTTCTTTCATTTTTGTGAAGCTGCTTTGAGACAATGACCATTGTTAAAAGCGCTATATAAATAAAATTGAAAATTGAATTTAAACATCATTGAAAATTTGTGGGTAGATCTTAAAAGAGCTGTGCATGCAATACGACCGAAGAATATTACAGAACTGGAAGCCTTTTACTGTACAAGGAAGAATGGGAGAAAATCCCAAGTACAAGAATTGAAAGACTTTTAGCTGGCTATAAAAAGCGTTTGCAGGCTGTGATATCTGCCAGAGGAGGTGTTACTAAGTACTGATTATGTAGGGTGCCCAAACTTTTGCACAGTGCCACAATAATGTTTTTATTTTTTTTATCTTTGTTCAATTTATGACCTAAAAAGTAACTATGCATCAATGTTTGCTGAAAAGAAGAGAGACTGTGTTAACATCATCTCAATTAAAAAAATCACCAAAATCTGTTATTTATCAAGGGGTGCCTAAACTTTTGCACTGTGTATGTATATATATAAAATTAACAAAATATCATTCCCATTAAAATCAAACAAATGTCTGGTTACAAACCATTTATTTGTTTTCAGTTTACTATTAGTTTTATATCATGTAGAACAACAGCTGGAATTACATCTGGAAGTACTGTCAGAACTGCTGTTGTGGAGAATTATTAACTTGTTTCTGACTAATCAGATCTGACAGTTCAACAGAGCTACAGCATGAAATATTATTCTAAGAAATAAATGCATCTATTATAATAATTGTGCAGTTATTATGACTGTGTTTCCTTTGCTTTCTGCCGTTTACTCACGAGAAGTGACCTTTAAATTTATAAGATGGCATATGTGCAATTACGTTAAGATTTCCATTATTAAATAACATCTTAAAAGATGCACGGATAAAAATTGAACTCAGGAGCAAATCTCTGATCCCATGGTCCAATGTGCTACATGAAACACATTTAATTGTAATTAAGAAAGCACAAAGTTGACAATAGAAAAGGAAAAAAGAAAATAAAAATCTTGAAACCTAAAATGCTATGATGTTTGAAGGTTAGAGATTTCATCACATTAGGGTATGAATTAGGAATAAGATGTTGATGTCAGTTAATATTTTTTTGGTAAGAAAAAACAGTTTTGTAAACATTTAAACAGCTTTGTCCATTTTTTTTGTTGTTGTTGCAATTTTAAAAAGAAGATTGTGCTGAGATCTGTGCATAATTTTTTAATTCATAAATCTAAGTTTTGATTGATCCCTTAATCTTTTAATCTACAATTTAGAATCGGAACACTTTATTTTAAGACTTGCTCGTTTATGAAATTATAAACACTTCATAAACTAATAGAGAAGTGCTGTAAGATGGCTGTGGTGATTCCCCTGATAAGAAACGACAGCAGAAGTTGACAAAGTCCCATCCCGTCATGAGAATATGAGTGCTAATTAAATGCATAGCGAATTAAGTTATGTCAGCTCTAAATGAAGCAGTGGGGGTAAATAAAACTCAATAAGAAAGTGAACAAATTATTTTAGAGCCCATTTAAAATATTACTCATTCTTACAGAGAGCTCTGATTTTTTTTTTTACTGATTAGAGAGGAAACGACATAAGACTGCAATGCATTCTGTTTTTTTTTTCTCTTGAAGTTTATTATGCCACTGTTTGAAAATAAAGAATTTGTGATATAATAATAAATGATTACCCCTATAATTGTTTTTATTCATCTCTTTTTATTGAACTCCTTACTATCACTTCTGTCTTCATAAATAATTAAAATAATGTATTTGCGTATATGATTATTATGCATTCTTATCAGTCTCATTTTTTATTCTGTTTTGTTGTATTATTGTGTCTTCAGAAAAGGTTCCTTCTTCCTTCAGCACATTTTGATATGTAAATCATCATGACAAATCAATTATAATGCAAATAATCCAATCACATCATCCAGTGACTTCATATTACATTTTGAGCTTGCTTTAGCTACGTTCCCTTTAAAAAGGTATGGGAAAGGCTGGGTGCAACACACACATACACACACACAGTAAAAGGAAAGTACAGTAACTTATTTTGACTCTCTAAGATATTCACATACACACATATGAAATGAGACAAATAAAATGCTTTTGACACTATAAAACTAAAAAATAAATATTATTCAGACATACGAAAGTTACTTCTTTGTTCTGAAATGTGCATTACTTTGCGCAAAACTTGCAGTATTGTCACAATACATTTTTGCAATTTTATAATGTGATTGCCATCTTTTAAAAAAAAAAAATAATAATTTTTTTGTGTTTCCTCTTTCCACTTTGTGTCATCCATGTTTCTTCTTCAAAATGTTTTGGAAACATTTTGAAAACTTTAGCATAGTAAAAAATATAGGCGGCGTAGTGGCGTAGTGGTTAGCACTGTGGCCTCGCACCTCCAGGCACTGCGGCATGTGGTGCTGTTTTTTTTCTTTTGTACAGCATAAGTGTTATAGTGAATGAATGAGTGAGAGTAAGAGTAAATATATACATATTTTTTATCTTGATGGTATGCCATTAAAATGATTATACATCTATTATGATTATGATTTGTTGAGGTAACATATGAGGGGGGTATAAAAGAGTTTCGAGATTTCCTCGCCAAAGGTCAGGTCGTTTACACCATACGTCCTCTTTCAGATGCCTTAAAACCTGGCAGTAGAATTCGCTATTGACTGTCTGGCCCCTGGGGATAAATTCTCGATGCACAACTCCGCAAATGTCGGAAAAGACAGTGAGCATGCACTTGGTTGACCTGCCTTGCCTTTTTAAGTCATGGAGATGATGGGTTCTTCCACTGTGAGGACTGTTGCTTCGTCTCAAGGTCGTACCCATACACACGAGTTTTGTTACGAGTGAATGATCCTTGACATGAAGGACGGGTCATCCACGGCACCAGACCGAGTTCTTGGCAGACTTTGACGCAATGTTCTTTCTGCCTCGGGATCAGCAGCCTGGGAACGAACTTGGCAGCAACATGGCGAACGTTCAAATCAGACGTGAGGATTGCTCGGACTGTTCCGTATGACACACCGACAATGGCGGCAATGATGTGGGTTGTTCTCCAACGTCTTCATGCACAAGTTGCCAGGTGGTTCCGGTGGTTGAGCTCGTTGAAGGTCTTCCTGATCTCCTGTCGTCTTCCAGTGATGTTGAAGCACATGTTCCACTTGAACGACTCGCTGCAGCATCGCCGTAAGTCATGTCAAATGTCTCTGCGGCAGATTTGCCTGGTTTCATGCAGAATTTCATGTTCGCTCTTTGTTCAGACTTGCTGTCCATAATGAAATCGCAGACATGGTAATGCACACGGTCAGATTAGCACCAGTTGCACAGCTCCAGATGTACAGTACAGTACACAGGGTGATTTCTTTTGGCACACTGACTTTTGAAGGGTCGGTGCTTCCTGTGACTGTGCGAGCAGCCTTTTGCTGCAATCTTTTGGTATGTCACAAAACTAGTCTTGAAACTTTTTGATACCACCACCTGTAGGCCAACTGTAATTTCACATTTATAGGAATATCAATAGGTTTAGGCAACATTTCAGGCACGGCCTTTTTTTTTTTTAATTCCTAGACCCAAATAGTATACTGTACAGTATATCATGGGCGTCGGTAGGCCATTTTCCCCATTTTAAATTTCATATGAAAGTGGCGGCAGGCTTCGGCTCCTTCAGCTCCTCCCCGTCTTTCAGCGCAGTCTTCAATTCGCCATCACTGAGGGAGGATTCATCAGTGCATCAGTTCAGTCCTTTCTCATGAATAGAGTTTAGAAAATGTCATGAGGGATTAATCTTGGCTGTGTTCACCCTCATCACACCAGCTGTTTCCTCTAGTGAACATGAGGCCTTTAATACATCAGACTCTATCAACCTATAGTCTACTTTATAAAACAATCATGCCGTTGCAGTTTTAATTGGAAAACCTAACTGTCTATATAAAACATTGCACAGTGCATATGGCATTAACTACCATAGAGTTATGAACATAAATGATTAATAAAGTGACAGACAGCATTCAGTGCACTTGTTTTAACTGCATATCAGTGTGATTTACAGAGATCCTTTTTTTGTAATAAATATTGTATTGTATTAAATAATGTCCCAAATCGTAAAATACATTCATTAGCCTTAGAGTAGGGTTTTAGTGTCACTTTGTGGTAGTTTTTGTGTTACTTTTTTATTAATGAATAGAAACAAAAAAAAAGATATTAAATTAATAAATAAAAAGATTTATAATAAAAAGATGCTTTGTTTAATTACATTAAAACAATGTTTGTCTATATTAATTAATTAGTTTTGAGTACTGATTCTGAACAAGTCAAATAAGTGATATTTTTTTATGATATGATAAACACTGTATTTGATGTTTAATGATAAATACTTGAGGGAGGCTCGAGGCGGCGGGTTTCCTCAGGGAGCCATAGAGGCGGCAGGTGAGGAATTTAATTCACCTTTTATAGGTTTGTTTCAACGTGAAATAGTGTCAAACGTAGGGTTTTTTTTTTTTTTTTAAAGACGTTGTGTGTATGTGTTGACAATTATTTTAATTACTTCAAATAATTACCGGAAGTGCCTACGCGTTTGGCCTTGTGCACGCGCCGAGCTCGAGCTCGTTTTGTAAATTTGATGCGTTTCGACTATGTTTCGTTTAACGGAAGGGACGATGTGCATCATTCTGGTCGTTTGCGTCGTGTTTAATCTCGTGCGCTGCGCGGCTGCGGACAAAGCTTTAGCCGAGAAAGGGCGCGTGGAGCTACACAGGCTGCGGGAGTTCGCGGGTCACACGCGCTATGGCGCGTGCTGGTCCGGGGCGCTGGAGAGAGTGCACGCGAACTGTCGGGATTTCTCCGAGGACACGCAGAGCATGATGGCCCTGGCGTTCACCCACTGTCACCTGAGAAGGTCAGCATTGTCATGCACAAATACACACACACACACACACACACACAGATCCATGCGTGCACAAACATTCTTCCAGTGGTTGTTTTTTTTGTTTTTTTTTTTTTAGGAAAAAATTAAATGCATTGGATTCAATACATTGTGTCTGATTTGACTTAAAAGCATTGCGAGCTCAGAGTTATGTCCTCAGTGCTGTCTCTTGGGATCACTTTGCAACGCATAAAATTACACATCAAAGCTTGCACTGCAATTAACTTCATTTCACTCATTAGTTCCTTTTAAAAGAAAACCTTGTGATTTACATGATTTATTTATAGATTACATTTAACTTTAGTGCCATTGTGCAAATTACATGTACAGAGCCAGTGAAATGCAGTTAGAGTATAACTAGGCAAACATTGTGCAGTGGAGGGACATGTCAAGCAGATAACACGCTCAAAAAAGTAACATGATTATACATATGTACATATGTACATGAGTTCTGAATGATACAGTATATACAGAAATGACTTTAATTATATGCTTCTTGTATATGTTTGCGCGTATATATATGAGCACTGGTGGCTCAGTGGTATGTGTTTCGCCTGCCATGCGGAAGGCCCGGGTTCGATTCCCAGCCAGTGCCCAAACCCCAGCCACTGGATGAAATGGGAGGGTTGCGTCAGGAAGGGCATCCGGCGTAAAACCTGTGCCAAGTTGTAGTGCGGACTGGATAGTCCATTGTGGCGACCCCTTGTCGGGAGCAGCCGAAAGACCAACAACATACACACACACACACACACATATATATTAGCAGCGCACTCTTGTCAGGTCCTCCATTACCTGTGTGTAAGATATACAGAATACAAACCTGTCATTGGGTTACAGTCCCCCTTGCTGCTGGGTATCTGGATCTGGAATTTCCTTCAGGATCAATATAGTCTCTGTCTATCTGACTGATCATCAGAAGGTGAAGCCCCAGCACCACTAAGCTGCACCTGTTGGCCGCTTCATGTGCTAACAAACACAGTTATCAAAATTATATTACAGCATGAATTTCTGCCTTTATTATAACCAAGTATTATTTTACTATTGTAATGAACCCTGAACACGTGACAGCCCATTTTAATGAAAACTTGACTTATTTGTTTTGATATTTGTTTTTGGGTGCTTTTTATTTGGCAGGTGTTTTTCATGTATTACAATTTTTTATGTATTTTAATATACAAAATCATCGTCAATAAATATTTTAATCATAGCAAATATAGTTTAATACCTGAAGAGAAATCCAGGGTGTAACTAGTATTATAAATATGGTTAAAGTTTAGCATAGTATACCTAAAAAAGTTAAATAGAATAATATCTAGAGAAACAGGATGTATCAGCTGTGCAAGCAAAGTGCTTCTGAAACTGTGGGTGATTGAGGGGGGCGGGGGATGAAAATGGTTGATTATGTAATAATGCCTGATGTCAAAAACATGTTTATTATATTTTAGATTTTAAAGCTGTGTACAATTTTTTTTCTATTTTTTAACATTTACTCATAGTGTTGGTTTCATGTGTAAAACAAGCCATGCAAAGAGAGATGTCTTAAATGATACAATACAATACAATGCAAGTTTATTTATATAGAACATTTAAAAACAACTAGTGTTGACCAAAGTGCTTTACAAAAGTAATAAAGACAATACACATACAAAAGCATTTAAATAGTAATTTTGTAAATAATAAAAGTGAAATTGAAGTTAAGGAGTATTGAATGCCTTAGAGAAAAGGTAAGTTTTCAAAGCAGATTTAAAAACTGACAGGGTTTGAGCAGACCTGAGATAAATCGGAAGGCTATTCCATAACCTAGGACCGATTACCGCAAAAGCGCGATCACCTCTATTTTTAAGTCTACTTCTAGGAACATAAAGTAAGTCAGAATTACTTGATCTGAGTAATCTCGACTGTGTGGATGTAGTAAGTCGGTCCCGTACCGTCGGTATGTAGATACCGTGGAGCCTGATTCCGTAAGGACTTAAAAACAAATAACAAAACTTTAAAATCAATTCTGTATTTGACCGTTAACCAATGCAGTGAGATCAAAACCGGTGTAATATGTTCACACTTACGCTTCCCTTTAAGGAGTCGGGCTGCAGCATTTTGAACCAACTGCAATCGTGCGACGCATATCTGGGGGGCACCAATATACAAAGAATTACAATAATCTAGTCGTGACGTTACGAAGGCATGCATGACAATTTAAAAATTCGTAACAGACAAAAAAGGCTTAACCTTTGCTAAAAGACGAAGATGGTAAAAGCAAGACTTCACCACAGCACATATCTGCTTGTCAAATTTAAGGCTGTTATCAAGTAAAACCCCCAGATTCCGAACACAATTGGTACTGTATGGTAACAAAGTATCAAAATCGAGGTCATGAATGCTATGATCATTTGAGCCAAACTAAATAATTTTGTCTTGTTTTCATTAATACTTAAGAAATTACTAGCAAGCCAGAGTTTTAATTCGTCCAAACAATCTAATATAGGCTTTAAGGCAAACCTATTGTCACGCTTTAAAGGCAAATATATTTGTGTGTCGTCGCCGTACAGATGATAAGATACGCCATATCTAGATAAAATAGAGGTTAAACAGTACCGGATCATGAATAGAGCCCTGAGGGATACCAGAACTTAAAAGTATATCAGAAGAGAAATTGGAGTCAAGGCAGACAGAGTAGCTCCTATTAGTTAAGTATGAACGGAACCATTGTAGCCCCGTACCCTGAAGGCCCACACATGTCTCTAGACGTCATAACAGAATACCATGATCTATCAAGTCAAATGCTGAACTAAGGTCTAACAAGACCAAAGCCACAGACTGCCCAGAATCAGTTGATGTTGATAATGATGATGATGATCATCATCCTGATGATGTTGAAGAGTCTCAGCTCTGTAAAGGACAAATCCTAGATTCCAGAGGTTTTGGTTTTAGGGCTCAAGTAGGGCTGTGACATCAACCCTATGTCATCATAGTGTGTGAAGGGCCCTAAATAATTCTTAGGAAAACCAATTTTTCCCACCGTTTGAGGCTTTTTGGGGATCTTGACATGCTCAAAAACTCATTTTTTTTCTCTTGAGAATTGGCAGACCTGTTGGAAATTGCTGCCATTACGATGCCTGAGAATATGAGATTTTGTCATGGGCTCAACTCAACAGGAAGTCAGTTATTTTGTGTCGTTGGCAAGACCCACCTGAAGGAACATGATGTACTCTTCTTTGATATACTCTTCAGCTGTGACGAAACTTGTGCCAAAAAGCGTTTAATAACTTTTTTGTGGAACATCATATTAAGTGACCTCATGTTTAGTGGACATCATGTTCAGTGACATCATAGTGTGACTCCCCCAGCATCTGGAGCTTTTTAGAGAAATTTCCCCTTTCTAAAATTGTCATAATTGCATTGGGATATCCCCTTTAAATGCATGTGCCCACTGTGCCCGCTCATCGTTGTGCGTGTGTGTAATATATACACTGCGTTCCAAATTATTACACAAATGATGTCTTTCTCTGATTTTCATAATTAGTAAATGCAAATGACAGTCAGTATAATTTTCTAGTCATCGACTATTAGGGTATAATTTTAATTTTATTGAACAAACCTCCTAATGATATTTATTTTAAAAATAAAAAACTGAAAATGCTCTGTTCCAAATTATTATGCACAACAGAGTTAAAACATTTTATAGGTTGTAAAGAATTGAAAATAGGCTTTTGTTGAATTTGCAGCATTATGAGGTCATATTTACTGAAATCAAAAACTATTTCAATCAAAAACATCAACAGGGCTACATGTTACATCTTAACATGGAACCCTTTCTTTATATCACCTTCACAATTCTTGCATCCATTGAACTTGTGAGTTTTTGGACAGTTTCTGCTTGAATTCCTTTGCGGGATGTCAGAATAGCTGCTGTTTTGAATCAAACTGCCTCCCACCCTCATAGATCTTTTGAGGATTCTCCAAAGGTTCTCAATGGGGTTGAGGTCAGGGGAGGATGGTGGCCACACCATGAGTTTCTCATCTTTTATTCCCATAGCAGCCAATGACACAGAGGTATTCTTTGCAGCATGAGATGGTGCATTGTTGTGCATGAAGATGATTTTGCTACGGAAGGCACGGTTCTTCTTTTTGTACCATGGAAGAAAGTGGTCAGTCAGTATACTTTGCAGAGGTCGTTTTCACACCTTCAGGGACCCTACAGGGGCCTACCAGCTCTCTCCCCATGATTCTGGCCCAAAACATGACTCCGGCACCTCCTTGTTGACGTCGAAGCATTGTTTGGGACATGGTGGCCATCCACCAACCATCCACTACTCCATCCATTCATCTGGACCATCCAGGGTTGCACGACACTCATCAGTAAACAAGACTGTTTAAAAACTTCATGTATGCCTGGACCCACTGCAACCGTTTCTGCTTGTGAGCATTGATTAGGGGCCGAATAGTAGGTTTCTGCACAACTGCAAGCCTTTAAAGGATCCTACACCTTGAGGTTCGCGGAACTCCAGAGGCATCAGCAGCTTCAAATACCTGTTTGCTGCTTCGTAATGGCATTTCAGCAGCTGCTCTCTTAATCCGATGAATTTCTTTCAGAATGAGATGAGCGCTTTCAGAAGCGGTGACAAAGAACAGCTGAGACTGGTGCAGAAGGAGCTCAAAGACAAGATTACAGAGGTAAAAGAGTCCTACAAAAGGAAGCTGGAAAGCAAACTTCAGGAGAACAATACCAGGGAGGTGTGGAATGGAATGCGAGCCATTACTGGCCTGAGACAGAAGAGAGGTGTTGGGATGGATGGAGATGTTGAATGTGCAAACAACCTAAATCTGCACTTCAGTAGATTTGACTGCCCTGCGTCTCCTGTCCCCACACTCAGCTCTTACCACCTTCTCCATTCTCCTCCCCCCCTCTCCTGCTTCCTCAGCCTGTCCCTGTCTCTCTGTCCCTCTCAGCAGATGACATCAGAAGGGAACCGTGCGGACTCAATTCCAATAAAGCTGCTGGCCCTGATGGTGTCAGTCCCAGGGCCCTCAAATGCTGTGCTGCCCAGCTGTCTGGAGTTCTACACCAGATCTTTAACATAAGTCTGAAACTGCAGAGGGTCCCATCACTATGGAAGACATCCTGCCTGGTTCCTGTCCCCAAAAAAATCAACCCATCGACCCCCAGTGACTACAGGCCAGTGGCTCTGACTTCACACATCATGAAGACGCTGGAGAGACTCATCCTGAAACACCTGCGTCTGTTTGTTGAGCCTTGGCTGGATCCCCTACAGTTTGCATATCGACCCCGTATTGGTGTGGAGGACGCCATCATCTACCTGCTGGACCAGGCTTATTCTCATTTAGACATTGTTGGGAACACGGTGAGGGTCATGTTTTTCGACTTCTCTAGTGCTTTTAACACGATCAGACCATCACTGCTGAAGAATAAGCTCACGGAAATGCAGGTGGATGACTCACTGGTAGCTTGATTGATTTGACTGTTTAACAAATCGACCACAGCATGTCCGGCTGAAGAGCTGCTGCTCGGAGAACATCCTGAGCAGTACGGGTGCGCCACAGGGGACCGTCCCATCACCCTTCCTCTTCACCCTCTACACGTCTGATTTCAGGTACAAGTCTCCGTCATGTCACCTGCAGAAATTCCCTGATGATTCTGCCATTGTGGGCTGCATCAGGGATGGACTGGAGGAGTCATACAGGAGTGTGGTGGACAGCTTTGTTGAATGGTGTGAGCTAAACCATTTACAGCTTAACATCACAAAGACAAAGGAATTGGTTGTGGACTTTAGGAGGCAGGCTCCTCCTCCCACCCCTGTCATCATTAGAGGGGCTGATGTGGAGGTAGTTGAGGTCTACAGGTACCTGGGGGTGCACGTTGACTGTAAACTAGATTGGTCCAACAACACCAACGCTGTTTTCAAGAAAGGGCAGAGTCGGCTTTTCCTACTGTGGCGGCTCAGGTCTTTCAACGTATGTAGGAAAATGCTGACCATGTTCTATCACTCCGTCGTAGAGAGTGTTGTGTTCTTTGCTGCTGTGTGTTGGGGCAGTGGGGTGAAGACAGCTGATGCAAACAGGCTGAACAAGCTGGTGCTGTCCTGGGTGTCAGTCTGGAGAACCTGGCAGAGGTAACTGAGAGGAGAATGCTAAAAAAGCTTCTCAGTATCATGGACAAACCCTCTCACCCCATGCACGCCTCCATGATGGGCCATCGGAGCACACGCAGCAAAAGACTCATAGCCTCTAAATGCAGAACTGACCGCCACAGCGGACTATCCAGTCCGCACAACAACTTGGCACAGGTTTTACGCCGGATGCCCTTCCTGACGCAACCCTCTCATTTTATCTGGGCTTGGGACCGACACTGCATCCAGTGGCTGGGAATCGAACCCGGGCCTTCTGCATGGCAGGCGAAACACCTACCACTGAGTCACCAGTGCCCTCTCTCAGGATTAATAATAATATTAATACTAATGTTACTCATGTTGTCCTCAGTCAAATCGTGCAATATTACATATCGGTATGTCATTGAATGTTTTTCATCCCACTATTACATACTTCTACTCTCTTCGCTCACTTTTGCACTGTAACTTTTCAGAGCCACTTGCACCAATAGTCAAATTACTGTATTTTATTTTTATCTATTTGCACTATTCTACTGTTACTATTTACTGTACTTATGTATACAGTTTTTATGATGATCATTACTTACTGTATATGTTTTTTTTCTTGTTCCTTTGCTGCATTGAGCATATTTGTGACAAAAGAATTTCCCTCGGGATAAATAAAGTTCCGCTTATTTTATCTTATCTTATTTGTCTTGCAGAAACCTTCCTCATTCTGCCTTTATCTGCACGAACCTGTCTGTGCTCTGAATCCGCCACAAATGTCTTCACAGTACGATGATCATGATGATTAGGTTTTCATGAAATATCTAATGTTTTTATACCTTGTCCAAGGCATTGCACTATTTGAGGCTTTTCGGCAGCAGAGATCCTTTTTCTTTCCCATATTGCTTGAAACCTGCGACCTGCTTAATAATGTGGAACAACCTTCTTCAGTACTTTCCCTTTAATTGGGCTCATCTGGCAAACTAATTATCACACGAGTCTGAGATTAATTTCAGTGATCCAAAGAGCCCTGAGACACGACACCATCCATGAGTTTAATTTAAAAACCAAACATTTAATGTTTATGACACTTATTTCCAATATGCATAATAATATGCGGCGTGTGTGTATATAATTATTTTTATTTTTTTGTAATGTGCTCTAAACAGCACTAGGCAGGAAGATAGTTCTGTCTAAGGTGTCAAATTGTGTTGGTTTTAATCACAGGGTTATAACTTCCTCTTAATTCTATGTACTTCCATCTTTCCAGTTCGCCTAAGTTAGTGTACAGTGTATTCACTTCATGGCTACGTCCCAACTTGCTCATAATCACACTCCATAAATCATCTCCAGCCTGTCTAGTGTCCATTTAAAAAGTCACCCGGGTTCGTTACAGGTCCGGACGGAGTTTTCCGGAGTGTCCAGAGGGCAGCGACGTGAAAACCTGCACCCGCGACATGGACCCCGTCGCGTTTAACACCTACACCGAGTTCTTCACCCACGCCCACAGCATCTGCCATTACCTCCAGAGTGAGCAGTGGCAGCGTCGGGCAGAAAACACCATCCACAGGTGCTCCAACAACCCGAGTACCGCAGAGCATTTTACCTTAATTACAGTCTTGAGAAAAGCATCAAAGTTTATTGAAATGCCGAGGTGGACAATTTCACGAGCGCTCGCTTGCGTAACACCTGCCTGGAAAAGAAGGCTTGCATTCGTCCACAGTTACAGTCAGCTCCATAATTATTGCCACCCCTGGGAAAGGTGGGTGAAGGCTTTTAAGTAAAAAAATAACAGATCTACCTTCATTCAAGTTAATATTCAATTCTATAAATAATTTATGGTCTTTTTTTTTTTTTTTTTTTTTTTTTAACCACTAATTCTGGAGCTGACTCTTTAGTGTACTGTAGTTTGTGCAGAGAACATAAAGCACACAAAATTAATAATTATACCAGTTATGTATCAGTCTGTCATTTGTAGTATGTTGTTCTAATTACACGTGTCTGTACTTCTCAGGCTGACTGAGAGTTCGGCGGGCGTGGCCGAGCAGCTTGCGTCCACCCAGAGGATGGCTGAGGATCTAGTGGCGGCCCAAAGTGCAGCTCTGAGAGCTCAGGAAAGCATCCTGCGTAACGGAGAAGAGCTGAAGAGTACACTGCAGCACTCCACGAAGGGTAACCGAAGGAAATACTGGTCTGCTCTCACTAACTGTATGAACCATAACCGTGCAGAACATTACTTGTATATTTGCTCTTTAACATTGTTTATTATACAATAGTTAGCTCTGCCCGAGTAATCTGATTGGATGAGAGTTCCAGCATTCCAGTTTAATGGTTTGTAACGGCACTGGAGCGTTTAACTATATACGTCACTCTGCATCACAGGTGTTGTGATAATAGTTAATTACATTAAGGTCGCAGCGTGGGTGAGAGTAGGTCTGTACGGTCCGCAGTACTGAGGAGAGAGCAGCCGCCTGTCAAAACCCACATTCACAACCAGACACAGAAGCAATTTCAGCAAGGACACACATCGTACATGATAACGTTATGTCGTCTCAAATAAAAAACTTTTATAAAAAGTCTTTTTTAATCTATTGCTACTGCTGATTAGACTTTTTTTTTCCAGATTCTGTTACATTTCCAAAAAAAAATAATTGCAGATATTTTATGCATCAAGCCTATCTTATAATTTCTTAAAAATAAGGCAGCAACAAACCAAATCTGAGAATATTAAGCTTATTTCTTGGCAAATGTAACTAAAAATGTGAGCGTTGGCAAATAATTTAGCTGGTTTTAAGGATTTATTTTTTTTTTTTAAAAACATCGACTAATAGACCAAGATAGATTCAAGGATATCTCACTCGCAAAGATGTCATGTTTTGAAATGTAAGTAATAATTTGCTACTACACAGCAGTCTGTGCTGCATGCCGGTGAGTGCACCATCTATGGGATTAGAGAGGAACTGCACCTCACATGAAAACGTATACTAGAGACCTGCACTAGCGCGGGAGTACCGCGGGACCCAGCGCACGGAGTGCGGCGCGGGACAAAATTTGATGGGTGAATGCGGGTGCGGCCGGGAAGGTCCTCATGTATGTGCGGGATGCGGGAGAATAACATTAATCGCGGGACTCCCGCAAAATGGAATTATCTTAAAATTTATTTATTTTTAAACAAATACTGTATTATTTATCTACTCAGTAGCGGTTCTATACTCAATTGCAGAATGTTGCGGGAGGTCTCTAACGTATACTGTACAAAACTACTTGTATATCATCACCATTCCTATAGTAATGTTTCATTCGCAGGGGTATGCATAGATAGACGTGACATCATTCAAGGTAATAGTAAACAACTAAAGACATTAGTTATTTAACAACAGTGTATGATTTTTACTATAGTGAAGATGTTTATGGAAGGAGTCTCCAGTACCAGTGCTTTCTATCAAGGCAGAGAGGAAAAAGTAACAAAATCACAATATTGACGTGTACAATTATTTACTCACAAAAGTCTGCAGTTTATTACAGGTCATATGTGAATAGTCAGGAATTTATGTAGAATTTGTCAAAAATATATTTGTAATAACATGGGTGTACAGGACTATTAAAACACTTTTACTTCACATCAGGCCGCGTTAAAGAAACATTGATTAGTTTCCTATAGTCGTGTTTTATTCCTCGCTGAATGTTTGTGGTGCAGGTCTGAGGGATGTGTTTACCGAGATGAGACATTCGGTCCAGGAGCAGCAAGTTGCGTTTGCCGAGATCTTCAACCGCGTCGCTTTCCTTCAGAGCTTCATCATGTCCGAGTCTCACACCTTCACCTCCCTGTTGTACAACGCGCTAGGCTTCTGCGCGTCCTTCCTGCTCACCTCTACACGCCGCACCTCGGGCGCGAGGTGAGCGAATGTCCCCGCGTATTTACATGCAGGGTTTCCATTCAAGGCTGTAATAATGCAAGCGAAATTGCTGTAGCTTTCTATGGAATACAAAAGAAACTTTGCAAGCTGTTTCTGAGTATTTTTCACACTTGTCAGAAAGTAGACGATGTCCTCCGGCTCCTTCATTACGATTAAGCAGATAAAGGGTTCCAGTAATAGCAGACTTGAATGCGGTCACTTCCAGCAGACCGGCAAGGTGAAGATAGCGCTCACATGGGAGTGTTTTTCTACTCGCGGGGTAGATTCTTGAAGAGCTATTATTAAGCTAATCCCCGGCACAGTTATTCGCTGAGAGTCTGGAGTGTTGGAGTCTGATTCGAGGTGTCTCGCCTGATCATTTAGATTTATTTTTTTCTTTCTTTCTTTTTTTATATCTAACCATGCATCTCAATTTTATGTTATGTTTTGTAAAATGACGTACTCGTGTTTTACAGGTTGTTTCTGTTCGGCCTGGTGGCTCTGAACATCTACCTGGAGCGTTTGATTTGTAGGACGGTGCTGGAAGATGGGAGTCCCGGTTATCAGCAGATGGTGGGTTTTTAATATGTGTAGCAGTGATCAGTTATACAAACATGAGAAATCAAGTATACTTCTCAAAAAAAAAATTCTTTTTTTTTTTTAATTAAGGGAATAGGAAATAGTCCCTGTTTGACTTGAACAATCCATATACATACAAAGGAAATTCATGTCCGACCCCGGACAAGTATTCCCTTAAGAAAAAAAAAAACCTGTATGTGTATGTATGTATACACAGTCGTGGCCAAAAGTTTTGAGAATGACATAAATATTGGAAATTGGAAAAGTTGCTGCTTAAGTTTTTATAATAGGAATTTGCATTTAGTCCAGAATGTTATGAAGAGTGATCAGATTAATTGCATAGTCCTTCTTTGCGATGAAAATTAACTTAATCCCAAAAAAACCTTTCCACTGCATTTCATTGCTGTCATTAAAGGACCTGCTGAGATCATTCCAGTAATCGTCTTGTTAACTCAGATGAGAATGTTGACGAGCACAAGGCTGGAGATCATTATGTCAGGCTGATTGGGTTAGAATGGCAGACTTGACATGTTAAAAGGAGGCTGATGCTTGAAATCATTGTTCTTCCATCGTTAACCATGGTGACCTGCAAAGAAACGCGTGCAGCCATCATTGTGTTTCATAAAAATGGCTTCACAGGCAAGAATATTGTGGCTACTAAGATTGCACCTAAATCAACAATTTATAGGATCATCAAGAACGTCAAGGAAAGAGGTTAAATTATTGTTAAGAAGGCTTCAGGACGTCCAAGAAAGTCCAGCAAGCGGCAGGATCGTCTCCTAAAGAGGATTCAGCAGCGGGATCCACCAGTGCAGAGCTGCTCAGGAATGGCAGCAGGCAGGTGTGAGCGCATCTGTACGCACAGTGAGGCGAAGACTTTTGGAAGGTGGCCTGGTGTCAAGAAGGGCAGCAAAGAAGCCACTTCTCTCCAAAAAAAAACATCAGGGACAGATTGATCTTCTGCAGAAAGTATGGTGAATGGACCGCTGAGGACTGAAGTCATATTCTCCGATGCAGCCGCTTTCCGATTGTTTGGGGTCTGGAAAAAGGCTTGCCCGGAGAAGAAAAGGTGACGCTACCATCAGTCCTGTGTCATGCCAACAGTAAAGCATCCTGAGACCAATCATGTGTGGTGTTGCTTCTCATCCAAGGGAGTGGGCTCACTCCACATTTTGCCCAAAAACACAGCCATGGATAAAGAATGGTACCAAAACACCTTCCAACAGCAACTTCTTCCAACAACAGTTTGGTGAAGAACGATGCATTTTCTAGCACGATGGAGCTCCGGGCCATAAGGCAAAAGTGGTAACTAAATGGCTCGGGACCAAATCGTTGAAATTTTGGGTCCATGGCCTGGAAACTCCCCAGATCTTAATCCCGTTGAGAACTTGTGGTCAATCCTCAAGAGGCGGGTGGACAAACAAAAACCCACTAATTCTGACAAACTCCAAGAAGTGATTATGAAAGAATGGGTTGCTATCAGTCAGGATTTGGCCCAGAAGTTGATTGAGAGCCCAGTCGAACTGCAGAGGTCCTGAAAAAGAAGCTCCAACACTTCAAATACTGACTCTTTGCATAAATGTCATGTAATTGTGTGTGTATGTATGTGTATATAATATATTTATTTATATATATATATATATATATATATATATATATATATATATATATATATATATTTGAGCATTGTATGAAAGGAATAAAGCAAGATGAGGTGTGTTCTTTTAAAAAAACTAGAAAGAATGCTTTTACAACTTTGAAATCGTTGTTCTGGTTCTCATTTTTTAATCCATCATTTTAGGTAAGTGTTACTTTTTATTAGGGCTGTCAATATTATCACGTTAACGTATATGAATAATCTAGAAATTTTAGCGTGCTACTATTTTTACTTTTTTTTTTTTTGTTTGACCCTAATGGCTTCTCATAAGTTTTAAAGTAGACTATAAAATGTTTTCTCTAACCAGTTTGTCATGCATTTCTTTACTCCAACATTGTACGTTTATAATATAAGTAACTCTGAGTATTTTCAGAGTGTGATTAATCACAGACTATGACGGTGATTAACTACATTAAAATAGCTAATCGATTTACAGGCACTACTTTATCTGTGCATAGTGGTGGGATGTCTGCAAAACGGCACTTGTAATTATTATTCATTACTCATTTATTTTTATTGTTAATTAAAAAAAAAATTTATCCGTAGATCCACAGCACAGAATCCTTACATTGGAGACTCCGTCCACATAATGAATAATAAATAATTTTTATTGTGAACGGTATTTTTGTTGCATTCTATTTGTTTTTTTTAACATGTTGTATAGGAACGTCTCGCCTTTTTGGTCGGGATTCTCAGGAAGGCCATGGTGACGATCGCGTGCGTCGTTCTGCTCTACTTCGCCACCCGTTTCCACAACGTGAACAAGGAAAGTCTGGAGATCCTCAGGGAGCTGAAAGAGACTCAGTGTAATCTTAAACAAACGCTGAGGAAAGCAGGTACGGGACAGAATTCACCTGGGATTTACCTTCTGATTTAAAGTCACTTATGGGTGTGTACACGAGTCTAAGTTGTGTTTTTCCTCCCCATGAACAACCCCCCCCCCCCCTCAACGTCATACCCCAAGAACGTCTTTCGGGGTCATTAAATGACTGGACCAAGCCCAGGAAGAGGCAGTGGGAGGAAAAGTGGGATCATGAAGAGGAGAACAGTTTGGTCATCCTGCATCCTTCGCGAGCTGTACAGGACACCTTGTCGTCTTTTTCTTCCCTTCACAGAAGTAAGCATTCGTCTTTTGAAAAAGAATCAAGAAAAAAACAGACCGGGCTAATTTTTTTACCATCCACTTTTAAACAAAATTATTAAGTAACAGTTGATTGATGGAATCTGCTGCCATTAGGAGGCCTGAGAGTTTCGTGACACATTGAGCTGAGCAACATTCGCACTGCATGTTCTCGGCTCAACTCAACAGGAAGTCAGTTATTTGGGGTTAGTCCAAGTACTGGAGAAACAGATGTGTCTTGAGCCGTCGTTTAAAGATAGTCAAAGTCTCTGCTGTACGAACATCTAGAGGAAGTTCGTTCCACCACCTAGGTGCCAGAACAAAAACGAGCCTGGATGAATGCCGCCCTCGATCCCTGAGAGATGGTGGGATGAGGCGAGCAGTGCTGGAGGATCGGAGGGAACGTGGTGCAGTGCGTGGTGTGATTAGAGCAGAGAGGTAAGTGGGTGCAGGGCCATTTTTAGTTTTGTAGGCAAGGCAGCTACAGGAAGCCAGTGCAGGGAGCCGAGGCGTGGGGTGGTGTGGGAGAACTTGGGGAGGTTAAAAACGAGACGTGCTGCTGCATTCTGGATCAGTTGCAGAGGACGAATCGTGGACAGAGGCAGACCTGCCAGGAGTGAGTTGCAGTAGTCCAGTCTTGAAATAACAAGGGACTGAACAAGCACCTGAGTAGCCTGTGAAGAAAGAAATGGGCGAATTCTTCTGATATTGTAAAGAAGAAATCTACAAGAGCGAGTAAGGTTAGCGATGTGTGGGGAAAATGACAGATGATTGTCCACGGTTACCCCAAGATTTCGGGCAGTGGCTGAAGGAGTGATTTGGTTGTTGTCCAGGGATATCACAAGGTCTTGACCTGGGGATGAGTCACAAGGGATGAACAACAGTTCAGTTTCACTCAGATTGAGCTTTAGCTGATGTGCAGCCATCCAGGATGAGATGTCTGCCAGACATGCTAAGATCCGGGTGGAAACCTGAGTGTCAGAGGGAGAAAAGGAGAGAGTAAGTTGGGTGTCATCTGCATAACAATGGTATGAAAATCCATGCGATGATATGACTTTACCAAGAGACCGGGTATAGAGGGAGAACAGAAGAGGACCAAGTACTGAGCCCTGTGGGACACCAGTAGAGAGTCTACGTGGGGCAGATGTAGATCCCCTCCATGTTACCTCATATGACCTATCTTCTAGGTAAGAAGCAAACCATTGCCACGCTGTTCCACAAATTCCAAGGCTTGTAAGAATAGATAATAGAATCTTGTGGTTCACTGTGTCAAATGCAGCTGACAGGTCCAGGAGGATGAGAACAGATGACAGTTTAGCAGATCTAGCAGCATGGAGCTTCTCAGTGACTGACAGAAGGGCAGTCTCTGTGGAATGTGCCACTTTGAATCTAGATTGGTTGGGATCATTAAGGTTGTTCTGTGAGAGATAGAGACATTTGGTTATAAACAGTTCTTTCAAGAATTTTGGAAATAAAAGAGAGAAGTGATACCGGGCGATAGTTGTTAACTTCTCATGGGTCCAGGCAGGGTTTCTTGAGGATGGGAATAACCCTTGCCTTCTTAAAAGCAGCAGGAACATGACCAGATGATATAGAATGGTTGATGATGGTTGTGGTGAAGGGAAGGAGGTCTCGTGAGATTGCTTGGAGCATTGTGGAGGGGATTGCGTCTAATGAACAGGTGGTTGGGTTAGATGACGTGATGATCTGCTGAATCTCATCAGATGACAAGTTGGAGAATTCTGCTAAAGGAGGGAAGGGAAGGTCCTGCTGTAGGAGTTTGGTTGGGAGCGAAGGACTGGCGGATTGCTGCAATATTCCCATCGTAGAATGTGGCAAGGAAGGAAAGAGGATTGGAGTTTGTCAGATGGAAGGTTGAAATCTCCTAGAACAGTGAGAGGAGTGTTAGCAGAAGGAAAAAGACTAAGAAGAATGTCCATTTCATCTAGAAAGTTTCCTAGAGAGCCAGGAGGACGGTAAATAGCGAAGATGTGGAGGTTAATTGGAGAGGTTACCTTTACTGCATGAAATTCAAATGATGAAAAACTGAGATGAGACAGGGGGATTGGCGAGAAGGACCATCTCTTGGACAACAGGAGACCCGTACCACCACCTCTACCAGTTTCTCTTGGAGTGTGAGAGAATACATAGGCAGAGGATAGGGCAGCTGGTGTAGCCGAGTTCTGAGGAGATATCCAGGTCTCAGTTAGTGCCAGAAAGTCAAAAGAGTAACGGGTAGCTATTGCAGAGATAAAATCAGCTTTCATTGCCCTGCATTGGTGGTAGGTGGGCTCTGGAACTGCCAATCTGCTGTAAAGAAAGCTGATTTTATCTCTGCATCTTGGTCTGTGAGAACTGACAGAGATAGGTTGAAGACACATGCTAGACTTTGTCTATAAAACTTGGTAAACAAGAGTTTGAGTCAATTCTCTGCACTTGCTATTTAGATTCTTGACTAACTTTGTTGCAGGATATGCTTATTAAGGAGACACCTTCAATATATGTAGCTAAGCCCCGCCCACAATTCACACCTTAAGGAAGCCTGAAACTACTGTTGATTAATTACCTGAGAACAAATTGCTTTAGACCTACTTCAGTCACACTGCAATCAACACGACCAAACAGCAAAAACCAGGTACAGTGTACAGTAAGAACCAATCGTGTTTCAAAAACAGTACAAAAGATCAAAACCTACCTTACCAGTGGAGAAGAATCCATTATAGAAAACTAAAGCACACAAATGTAAATATCACAAATGTTGCCCCTCACACACACACACACACACACACACACACACACACACCTCTATCTCTCTCTCACACACTAACCCTCGCATGTCAAACACACCATATATGTTTTTTATTTTTTTCATTTTTTCGTTTTTTTCACACTTATATGATTGAGATCATCAAACAAAGTTTTTAAATGTTCATTTTACGTAAGGTTAAAAGCTGTCCAAACAGGGTTAGAGTGTTCACCCTGCTAAATCGCAGGTGCGACAGTGTTCTGTTTGAGCGAACGAGCTGGTTATCGGGAAGCGCAGCCTCTCTGTTTGCCGTGCATGCCGTTTGAAAAGAGACGTGGCGTGATTACGGAATTCAAACACTCGACAGTGACTGATGGCGAAGCCTATCTTTGTTTCCCCGCCGAGTTGTTCCTGTGTGTATATGAAATTCAAACATTATGGACTCGGGTCGAGTTATTGAACAGGAGTATTTTTCTGCGATAAGAACAAACATGTTTTCTCACATGGTTCAAGGCTTCGTCGTCATCATTCGAGGTCAATAATCAGACCGGTGAAAACATGCTTTGTAGCTATATTTATTAATGCATGAAAATATTAAGTTTTTTTTTTTTTTTTTGCTAAAATGGTTGTACCACATTCAGTTTTTAGAAAATAATAAAATATTGTAAAGGAAAATAATGTTCGACCCCTGGAAACATTTTGTGCCGTCACCTTTCTGTTAAACGGTGCATTATTACTCTTACATCCTTAGCGTTGTTTATTATTTTTTATTATTATTAGTTTGTCTTTGTGCTTATCAGGCCCAAAGTGTGAGACCTTCGTTCCACCACTGGAGGCTCCGAACACCTCTGAGATCCCAAAAAGGAGACCGCGTCGTTCCTCAGGCTCCCGAGTGCGTAACTCTTCAGCAGTCGTCTACAGCGTGATAGTAGAAGAAAGCCACAACCAGGTAGGAATGCTGGGTCCAATGCATTTCCCCCCCCCCCTTGGACATGGAAGTAATCATCATAGAACTTGCATAAACTAGAATTCACATTTCTATACAAGTACGCCTGGCTTATTCATTTCAGGGTTGCGGTTAAAAAAAAGTATTTTTTTTTTCAGCCTGAAATGAGCCCCCAACTAGAATAAGCAGATAATTTTCTCACATTTCATGCCTAGAGCACACATACATGGGTATGACCGTTTTTCTTCTACCTTCATTCTCAAAGAAAAAGCATGAAAGCACAAAAACCTGATCTCAATTGCAAGGTGCTCGCGACATACGGTGCATGCTTTTGCAAGCTAAAAAAAAAATACTTTATACTTTTTTTCTAAATTTTTGTAACGTTATAACCACAAACTAAAGAACTAAACTTTTTACGCGTTGCCATGAAGTGTGCATGAAAGTTTGAGATCGCATTTAAGTAGATTTTAATCACATATTTATAAGCGTGTATTTAAAAATGTACGGCGTCATCTGTTGAATTCTGTGATGAACAATTTAAAAAAAATTTTTTTTATTCATTTCCATATTCATTCATATTTCATACCGTCCATTTCCGTGGGCAGATTGTGATGAAACAAAGCCTGTATGTTACCTCAAGCTCGGCCAAATAAACCTGTTCCGTTCCGGGAGCATGTTCATAAGTCCGATTTGTTCTCAAGTCCGACCAAGTTAGTCTTATACGCCTTTGACACGAATATACGATGTAAAGCATACCAATCCACTTACCTAAATCTGTCCCCTTTTCCCACACTGCCATCATGCGGCCAAAAACCATAATCATGCATAAGGAAATTAATCTCGCATGTTAAACGTTAACAGTGTTGTCTCTGCACCTTTAAATCCCGAGCGGAATCCCGGGTGCCATTTTGTCTCGGAGCTGTTTTCCACTGTTTAGGACTGTGAACTCTATTTTTAATTCACCATCAGAGCAGCCTTACAGGACAGCCATTTATTAAAATCGTGCTCCCCGACTTATTCATTGAAACCAGTGAGTGTGTATGTTCATTATATACACTGTATATGTATGTATATATATATGCTATTTAATATAATTACAATTCAATTAAAACAAATTACAAACTGCATTCTCTCATGACATTTTGATTCAGCATCAAAAGCAGCATCTAGTTTTATGGAAAGATGCAGCGATCGATCAGCCAGAGACCAGTGAGCCAATCTCACACACACTGAGCAGGAAATGTATTCGCTCTAGTATCCGTGCATCAAGAGACTGAATCAGCCATCAGTAGCCAGTACATCAGCCAGACCAGGACTAGCAAATCATGTGCGTCAGTGCTTTATTCCCACCTCCTAATGGTGCATGTGCATTTTAAGAAGCTTGAGGTAGCAGGTGAATAGTGATCACCCTCGATGTTGAATTTTTTTTTTTTTCTACAATCCTGTGCAGAAAATGGAAAAATAATGTAATAATTAGTTTTATTATATGCATGCATATAATTGATTTTTTTTTTTTCATTAAGGAAAAAAATGTACAATGGGTACATCTCTAGTTTAAACCTTTAAAGTAATGACCACACACAAATCCGACGTTTTACGGTAACAAGCAGCAAAAAAAGTGACGGGTGAACGTTTATTTTCTACGGTTTCATATTTTAATGACACGGTCAGTAAAGTCCGGATTTCGTCGCCAAACTGACACTTAAACCGAGATTAAAATTAAATGAAGCGTGACACAGTAGAGCGTCGAATCCAAAAAATTTGATTCCTTCAGAGCACTTCTGTTGGAGCCTGTGCTCCAGACCCTTAAACCCTCTGAACAGTTTAGTCCTCGTGCTGCACAGACTAAGAAAGCTGTATAACCGTGAAACTAACAGAAAGCCAGAGTAAAGCCGAGTGTCTCTGCTAGTGTCAGCAAAACGTTTTTTTTTTTTTTTTTTTTTTTAGAAATATGTATATCTGTAAATGTATATCAGGGTGTCCGTCATCCACCTCACACAGTTTTGTAATTATGTGGTGCTGGTCTAGTTGATTTTTATGTTTCTGATTTCTTTTGGTTTGCTCGCATTGTTCAGACTTCAATCCTGGGATGCAACTCAATCCTTGATGGGCAAAAAAAAAAAAACAATGACCTTGGTGGGTTTTTTTTTTTTTTTTTTCTTTTGCAGAATCTATTCACATTAGTCTTTCGGCACGTTCTCGGAATTCCTCCCTGATTCTCAGGCATGTCAGGAATCCACCAAGACGTTCCATTCTTTCCATCCCTGCCTATTGATACAGATCAGAGTTTAGAGATTCAGCAGACGTCTATAAGATGTTATCATACCCAGGCTGTGTTTTTGTTCTTGGGGTTTTCAGCTGCATTCGTTTGCTAATACGAATCAATTTTCTTGTCCGCAGCCGAGGTACAGCCTGAGGAGCAGGAAATCCTTGTGCGCCCTGGAGCCGGCCGGGGAAAGAGACTGATCCTGATCTCTTCAAGAGTGTGTGTGTGTGTGTGTGTGTGTGTGTGTGTGTGTGTGTGTGTGTGTGTGTGTGTGACTAATGACTGACTACGTCTCGGAATCATAACAGCTGACAGACATCCATTTTTCAATTTCACCTATTGATTCTTTTAATAAATTTGTTTTTAAAAAAAAAAATCAACAGTGTTGTGAACGTGATTAATAAATTCGTCTTCAGGTGATTTGTTGACATTATGGAGCCCTTTTGAACCATGTAATCGAACTCGCTCAGCAAGGCTACCACCTTCTGGAGAAATGCTTTCATTACTTTTTTTTTTTTTTTAACACTCCACCTGTGAGTCATAATGTACTGATTTTGTCCAGGATGGATAGATTTCCTTCCAAACTTCCCTTTAAGTCAGCTGTTAAAGCCACATGTATATGCACATGAATAACAGTCAAGTGACCGCTTAGATGAAGGCTAGACTGTGACTGGTGACGGGACATTTTCAGTAAAGTATTCATTTGAGAGTTTGAAATGTTCTGGTTGAAAATCTTTTCAACAATGTAAGTAACGTTACCCACACTGCGGTTCGTCTAGCTGCTGATAACGATGCGGTGAGATCTCCTTTATGCTCAGCTCAACCTGATCATCTTCCGTCGCTTCAACTCTATATCTACATCAACGCTGTATCTTCTACACATGCCGTGCACCAATATCTCACCTACTTCCATGTTCACAAGCATATTAATACGTAATAAAATACTTCACCGTTTTTTGTTTATTTATTTTCCCTTAATCGTATATTTTTCAATATAAATGGAGTGCGCATGCTGCTCATTTGGGGCCGATCCGGAATAGCAGAAGCAGAAGTGCTCTCCATCGTCTCTCTTTCTCCTCTTTGACTTTCGTGACCTCCCACACGCGTATCAAAGCCGCGCGGTCGTATACGACTCCCAAAGTGTTCTGTGAAGTCGATGCGCTACATGCTGTGAATATGAGCTACCTCTTTGACCTTTATGAATCAAACGTAGTATAAACAGTTACAGGAAATACCACTGAGGTTAGTGGGTTTTTTTTTGTTTGTTTGTTTTTTGGGTCTCTCCTCATTCCCTGAGTTAAGGAAGAAGAGCGTTAGCTAGTTATTGGCTCCTGTGTTTAGGTTAATGTTAGATTTGGGATAGAATACTTCCAGATGAGTGTTGGAGCAAAACAGTGATGAAGTGGCGTCATACCGTTATGACCCTGAAGTTGATTATTTTCCACTGACCGCATGTTTCAAATGTCTCTTCCTTTCACACCACAGCAACTTTTCCACATTTATCATTTGGTAGATAGTAGAACATCAAAGAGGGATGTTAGTTCATGTGGTCACTTGTGTTAGGAACTGCTTTTTCCATATTCGTGGAGTCCTGGAATAAAAAAGAAGAAAAAAAAAACCAACTCCATGTGATAACCTGCTCATTCAGGTCGTCATCTGACTTCATTTTATTGCCACAGATCTTAACACTGTTCTCCGAGGCTTGTACAGTGGACACAATGCATTGTGGGTGCATCACTTCATGCGCTTCCCTTCTAACCCTGACGTCCACGTTGTTGCTCTGCAATAGGATCAATCTGGCCTCCTCAGATCACGTGACCTTTTTCTATTTCTCCAAAGTCCAATCTTTGTAACCTAGCTAAATTAAATTCATTATTTTTTTTTTTGACCTATTTGACTAACAGGTAGTTTTCTTACTGTATATTTCCAATTATTTATATTTCAAACATCCAGTTGTTTTCTTTCCTTTGATATACGTCCTTCTAAAGTGGCAACATTTTCTGGCAACAGGCCAGACAGTGTGTAAGCAATAATTTCCATCATTTTTTCTCATTTAAGTTGATTAAACTATTTCTAGACGTAATTACTAAAATTATTCGCCAAGACTATTTTCATTTTAAAATTAGTACAAATGTCCAGATTTGCTCTAATCTCATAACATCTGATAAAAACAGATCCATTTCCCTGTAGTCAAGATGGCTGAGGATTAATTTTTTCGCAGTGTATAATCCTCTCCGCTGCAGTATGGCGTCACAGTTAACCGTATTGCTAAAGTATTTCAGCTTACATCTATTTTTAATAGCAACCCAAATAATCTCTGTTCTTTTTTTTGAGGTCCTGGAGCTCAACTCTGACTCGCATCAAAAGAGGTCATGACCTCGGTAGGCTTCTGTTTCCATCTGTTTCACTTCCTTCTACTCAGACCATGTCGCCCCCCCCCACCGCCCCCTGAGTAAATATTCTGTACAGGGAATATAACAAATCATACTATTTACTATTAGGACACATCAGGCCATAAATTACTGTAAGTGGTTTATTAAAAAAAAAAAAAAAAAAAACTTTCTCTCACACATGAAAAAAGGGAGAGAGAAAGAGAGTGGGAGAGATTCTTCTAAATTTTTCACTTCGCATCAGATTTCAAGTCGAAAACCCATAGACTGGGGGGAGGAGGGGGATGGGAGGGGGATGGGGGGAGGGGGGGCATCCAAATGAGAAACAGACTTTGGGAAAAGCATGGACTGAGGAGGAGGAGGAGGAGGGTTTGGCTTCTGGTTTCATATGTCAGCCAGAGGCTGTGTCCCAAACTGCAATCTAGAGCACTAAATACTCGAGTTACTGAGACAACCTGGTATTAGTGCGTAGCAAGTCTATAACTTTATCCTAGATTTAGAACCGAATATCATACAAATATGGTAATAGTGTAAGGATTTGGGCAGAACTGTATTGATCTGCATTAAGACATTTTTTTTACTGATTCCTCCAAACAAGCTGAATAAAACAGGGGGAGCTTTGAGTTGATGATTTACCACCACTGAATCAACATAGCCTATAAATAAAACCTTCTACTTTTTTTTTTTTTTTTTTTTACTTGGCCAGTTTTACAATAAAATTTTTAATTTCAAATGTAGTTATTTATTTTTGTGCTTGCGAATCAACTCGTGTGACCGAGTCAATTAAAAGACTCACTCTAGTACTACAACTATTACACTGAATAAGTCCCAAACTGCACAATATTTAATATAAGGCAGGATTTTTCCGAAATTGATTCTTCTATACAAACCGGTTTATGTGAATCAAAGTATGTGAGTGCTTGATTCATTTGATTTAATGACCTCCAGTCTAAATAAAATATTGTCTTGGATAAGGTTATGGTACGTTTTTATATCTATGAATCACATGTTTATTTTATCACTTTATATTTTAGCGTGTGTAATGATTAATGCATCCACTGACTCGCTTTATATATAAATGATTCATTTTGTCTCTAATTTTTTTTTTTTAATTATTGATTTTTAACAACAACAAAAAAGCAGAGCCAGATCAATATACAATCGACACCCATTTAAACACAAACAATAATCTGTTCATATAAGAGTGATCATGGAAAAAATAAAGGACAAAACAGTCCAGTAAAAGGAAAAGAGAAAAGAAAGGGGAGCAGGATTAGGGTCATGATTGTTCAAGTAGATCCCACAAAGGGGCCCATATCCAACAGAAAAGTTCAGGTTTGTTCAGTAAGTCATGTGTAAGTTTTTCCAAAGGAAGAAGATGAGCCACTTGGGCCAAACACATCTTCAGAGTCTGTACACGAGATGGTGACTATAAGATAAGTAATGAAATTTGATAAGCAGTTTAAATCAGAAGGAAGATCTAGTGATGTTCTACAATTTGACAGGTATGTAGTTGTAATTTTTTAATTGTTCTATTAGCCTTATATACAAACCATATTAAATTTACTTTCATATACTGACAACATTTTGAAGATGATCAGTTTTTGTTTTTGACTCTCTAATTTAAGACAAAATAGGCACATAAAATTAATTTTTTTCTGGACGGGGGAAGCATTTTTGTTTTCAAAATGTTGATAACTTGTCTCCTATCTCGGCAGAATCGAATCAGTTACTGCTACTACGCTGTCCCTTTTTCAACACAGTGTCAGTCATGTTTCTTCCGCAAAATTTATAATAACCTTCCCATGACTTCTTAACTACTTTAAATGTTTGTGAAAATGTTCCATATTAAAAAGACTTACATTTTTAATAGAATTTTATTTTTGAAAGATTGGATTAGTGTCTGTCTGAAAAAGCTACCTGGATGACTAGAGACATTTCTACCTAACAATAAAATACATACAACAATACATTTCTACTTAACAATAAAAAAGTCCATTTGACATGACTCAACTTCTATATAGATTAGATTCAACTGTTGTTGTGGAAAGTATATGTACAAAGTCAATGAAATGCAGTTAGCATTTAATTACGTAAGTAAGTTGGGGTATGTGTCCGTATGTACAGAGATGAGAGTGAATAATGTACAGAAATGCAGTAGGTAATATACAGTCTAACTGTGCAACCATTGTGCAGTGGATAAGACATGTCAAGAAGATAACTTGCTTCACATGATATACCATCAATCCATCATACTAGAAACCTCTAAAAGGCCACTGGAAAGGACCATTATATTTATTCCCTTTTTACGACTGTAGTAGGACCTCTGGTCAACAGTGGCACACACACTACGACACACACGACTGCAGATCAATCCCTGTTGAGTTGTTCCTCCCTCTGAGTTGTTCCTTCCCATTCCTTCTCAACTTGCTCACCAGGGACAATCTTATCATTTTGATTCATACAAATTTACATTTTATACAGTATATGCAGAATATATGTGATTGAAATGTACGGTACGGCAATGATAAACATTATGGATTATGGATGGTGCAAAGATGCATAGTGGATGAAGCTGTGCAAATACTTAACTAAATATTCATCTCATCATCTATATTCTTTGTCTATGTTGCTTGATCCTGTATATAGGCAGAGCGAGCCTATCCCAGAAGAATTAAGGCATGAGTCGTGGTACAAATCCATCACAGGGCACACACACTCGCACTCTAGGGCAACTCCAATTAGCCTAATCTACAGTACATGTCTTTGGACTGTAGGAGAAAATTATATCACTTGGAGGAAACCCACCAAGCATGGGTGGAATATGCAAACTCGATGCACACATGGGAATCGAACCCAGACCCTGGCGGCGCATGGTAAAAGGGCTAACTACTAAGCCGCCTTTAACGAAATAATTATTTGATCAGAAATTGATGGTTTTATAAGCAGTTTACACATTAAACAAAACATAAATAAAAAATGAAATAAATCAAGGTCATTTGGATTCTTCATTGCTTCTTGCGAATCGATTCAACGAACCGACTCGACCGAGAGGAGTCGATTCCCTGTTGACTCGCACATCACCTCTGAGTAAAGCGCACAGGAGGGAGCGGGAGAGAAAGGGGATCCAGAAGGAAGGAAAGGAAGGAGCTGGAAACTCCGAGGGTACTTTGGAGTCGGGGTTTTTTGACTGTATACCCACCGGAGGGCACCGCGCGTCAGAACCCACAAAACAAACAAACAATGCACCTGGATTTTAGCCCGCGACTCACGCGCTTCCCGGGGTCTTTGTGGTGGCGGTAAGAGCGCGTTCAGGATGCGGAGCGGAGAGCTGTAGAGCTGGAGAGCTGTAGAGCTGGAGAGGTTTCGGACGAGGTTCGAATCCGGGCTCAGGCAGCTGAGTGTGCACATTTCCCGGACCGGGTCAGTTATTTATACGGAGACGTTATAAACGGCCAGACGGGCCCGAGCGCGCGACCAACCTTCTGTTCTGCCTTTAACCGTCTGCGTGAACGGGAAGCTTTTTGAACTTTTTTGACATGGCTATTGTTCTTGTTTCTGGCACTTTGGAGATATTCCTACAGGCCCGCGTTTGGAACAAAGACGTGGCAGGAAGATGGATTAAGAACTAAACTTTTTTTTGTTTATTCGTTTAATCGTTTGCGGTAATTAAATTGTTGCACGAATCTTTTGTAGTATTTTTTTTTTAACACGATGGCAACGAAAAATAAAGGAGTCTTGGTGTAGGTAGTCTCGTGTTATAAGAGATCAAACGTGGAGTGTTACTACTTGTTTTTTTTTTTTTTTTTTTTTACAAAAAAGACACACAAGCATTTTGATGATTTTAAAAAATGCTCATTTTACTTTGCGGTTACTTTTTTTTTTTAGAATAAATAAATAAATAGTTAGGGTAAAGGTAATGAGTGTGGGTATGTTGAGTAAAGCACATCTGGGCGATTAAACCCTTGTCTTTGATGGAGTTTTACGCCGTCCAGAGGGCCTTGGATGGGATCGTTACTCAACAGCTGGATGGCACGCCGGCACCTCGTTACCGTTTGACCGGGACACCGTTCAGCTTCCAGATCGCGGGACGATCCGGTCTGGACGCGCAGCTCGGAAGCGCACCTGGGCGCAGAGACGCGCACCTCCTTGAGGACTTGTGATTATTCCTGATTATTAGTTTGTCCTGACTGTTGGATTGGATCACTTATTTGGAAGTGTTGATCCCGCGTCCCTGCCCTGCAAACCTGATTGCAGGCGCAGGCATGCAGCTGAACCGGCCCAGGAGCGCGCTGATCGGCTTCAGCCCGCCGCCACAACAGCCGTCCGACCCGCACCCGAGCTTCTCCAGTCAGTTCAAGGCGATGCGTTTTTCTTACCATCTCAGCCCACAGCCCGGATCCCGCAAAAGCGGTAAGTGCTCCGCATGGATTGCGCATTCATTACATGGCATTACAAATCTCGTTTAATCGGATGGACCTTGGAGAGTGTCCACAATGTCATCATCACATGTATACATTTAGGGCATGTCTCAAGGACACACACGCTGTGCATGCGGAGACACTTTAAGTGCAATGTTTTTATTTTGTTTTTTGTTTTTTTGTACCCCAGCATTATGACTCACTCACCTGCACGAACGCAGTTTGGTGCACGCGCTTCATTACAGACAGGACAACGCGTTTTCGCATCAGGTTCACACTAAGGGTTCTTTTTATGGCACTCGGGATGCAAGACGTACCTCACGCATTATGCGGCACCAGAGCAAGTGCATTCATATGTGCCATATGTTATAATCCGGTGCGCATGTCCTGGTTATAAAGAAATCTTAATTAACAAATCTCTAATCAGAGAGAACCCAGAGGATGCTGCATGGTGACGAGGGAGGGAAAACATGAGCTAGATAAAGCACATAGAGATAAAGCTGGTGCCTTGTGCACTGTTTGTGCTTGTGAGTGTGTGTCAGTGTGTGTGTGTCACTTTGAGCTGTTTGCTCGAGCACTGCGCTGTGAAATGCAATTAAGCTCAGGGGGATGGAACATGCGTCCAGAGCGCGTCTCTCTCTCTCTCCCTCTATCTGTGTGTGTGTGTGTGTGTGAGAGAGAGATGACCAGCAGATGTATGCGTTGTGTTGTCCGTCACCGTATGATAAGGACATGGGGGAGTAGAGATACTGTATAGGCATTTCCTGCATGCAAAGCCTTTTCGTGGAAATTTATTGCCTATTGATTTGCGCTTGCGTGCGCGCGTGTGCGCGCCCATGAGCGGATGTAGAGCAGATGTAAAACGGTGCATTATGTTTTCAGCCAAAGGCGGCGCACTTAATTATATACAACGTGCATGAATCAGAATGGTGATTTTGTGCCTTGTGATTAGTTCATTACAACTTGGTGAATCCAAGTCAGTCTGGACACCTGACTGTCACACCCGTTTGTGGTGCACACAAGTGTGTATAAGGTCGATTCTATGCTGTAGGGTTACAGTTTCTTGTGTGAGACCCAAACCAACCCGAACCAAAAGTTCAGCATGACTCCAGTGCACACAGCAAGCTTCATGAAGACATGGCGTGTCAGGGTTGGAGTGGAAGAAATCAACCTTCATGTACACTATATGGACAAAAGTATTTTCTCTATTGAATTCAGGTGTTTCAATCAATCAGCTCCCTTATCCCCAAGTTAATGCTTCAGTGTTATACCAAGACATCTTTGCCAATGCTATGCTTCCAACTTTGTTAACAATAGAACAAGGGGAAGACCCTTTTCCTATTCCAACCATGACTGTGTCCCAGTGCACAAAGCAAGGACTATAAAGACATGGTTTGATGAGAACTTGGACTGGCCATACCTCAACATCATCAAGCTCCTTCGGGATGAACTGGAACGGCGATTGCTAGCCAGACCTTCTCGTCCAACATCAGTGCCTGATCTCATAAATGCTCTACAGAATGAATGTGCACGAATTCCCACAGAAACACTCCAAAATCTTCTGGAGAGCCTTCCAAGAAGAGTGGAAGCTGTTATCGATGCAAAAGGAGGACCAACTCCATCTTGATGTATATGTATTTAAATACACTGTCATTGCAGATTTGGTCAAACACTTTTGTCTATATAGTCCTCACCCCAACCTTATTAAACTCCTTTGGGATAAACTGAACCCTAGACCTCCTTGACATCCCAACATCAGTACGTGACCTTACTAATGCTCTTGTAGTTGGTCAAATAAAGATCTCTACAGCCATGCTCCACAATCTACTGTAATGGACAACAAGCACATTTGGGTGTAAAGGTTAAATGGTTCTCAAACTATTGGCCATCCAGTGTATAGTTAAAGCATTTCCTCAGCCTAAGGATTACAGCATAGCAGTGTTAGCTGTTACAGGAAACTCTTACAGTACTGTTACACCAACCAAAGTTGACGGTTATCTCTTATACCACAGGGATTTACCTCAGAATTTTCTTAATTACAGTTTATTTACAACTGATTATCACTTATGTTATAAAATACCATATATACTCCAATCAGCCATAACATTGAAACCACCTGGGTTTCGAATGCTACCGGGGAGGCTCTGGCCCCTCAGGGTGTGGCTCCACAGGGCCTCTGGAGGTATGCTGTGGTGTCTGGGACCAGGATGTTGACAGCGGATCCCTGTGGGTGCCATGGGTTAAGGGGAGTTTGAAGGCTCTTTCCTTAAAAACTTACAAAAACTTTGACACTGGGGCCGTATACAGTAGTCACATAATGTATAGAGTAATTAACATTATATTAGGAGGGAAGAGGAAGTTCTAAAATGTTTAACAGTTCCTTTTACTCTCCTAGGTTCCTGACCAGAAACATTCCAAAAAAAACTTATAATACACTTTGAATGTCTGGCTGTTTATATACCTTTGAGGCCTGAGAGTGTAATTTGTGTGTGAGTGTGTGTGTGTGTGTGTGTGAAACAGCACTGATATTCCTAATGACGTGTATAGTAAAACCTTTAAGACGGTTACATGAAATTCTAAAAGTGTTACAGAGATAGCTTATTTATTCTTGTGAGCTTGAGCAGAATGTTTTCATCATCCGTGCTTTTTTAAACAGAGGCTTTGGGAAATTTGCTTTTGCTTCTGAGACTCCCAATATAGCACAGCCTTCCCATGACCTTCCCACCCGCCACACACAGACTCCTCAGCTCAATTTGAAGTGCATACTTTTCTGTTTTTTTTTTCTTTTTTTCTCTCCAGTGTGCAAGCTAATGGGGGTTGGTGGGTTGGGGATGGAACCAGAAGCAAAGCTTCAAGTGCAAGATCTCTGTCAGTGTGGGATATCAGCAACAGTAATAATGATAATCATCATAATAACTGCAGTTGGACAGATATCATAATGGATGATGAATCCAAATCACATTGGAAACGATTAGCGGAGCTTAATTAGATACATTCTTCAGTGGAAGTTTTTCAACCACGCTGCATTAACACCAGCACAAAACACTATAGCATTGCAAAAATAGTTGAAACCGTTCCATTCTCCAGCATGCTTTCTGTTATGTTTGGGAGAAGGAATCTTTCCGGAATGCGTCGGAGTGTAAGGGATTTTTGGTGCATCTGTAATGTTTTGCAGAGAAGAAGAGGGAAAAAAAAAAAGAAAATCTTGCATCTGCCTGTGATGGGAGTGTATTGGTGTTCCATTAAAACTGCCCTGATCATTGTCACATGGCTTTCGGAGTTCCTTTGCCAACTGTAAAACAAGCTTATCTCCTCCCCTAATGAAGATCACGAACATCTCGCCAAGAAAAGAAAAAACACAACACGACTCGTTCAGCTGAATTGAATGTTTTAACGGGCAGCTGTTATGACAGCGCGGGAACCGGGTCGGGTCTCGGACGAACAGGAAGCGAGTCTGGCAACCCGTCTGTGCTGTATGAGGCGAATAACACTTGTGTGAATGAGTCAGGTCCTCTGGAGACCTCCGGAGTCCTGTTATGTCCAGAGTTTGAGCTGCCTGTCCATATATAGGGTGGGAACAAGAGCAGCCGCCTCCGGATTGACTAGCGAGCTCTAAAACTAACTCTTAAGTCACACTATGATCGTCTCAATTGTAAATATTATTACATAGAACATTGGCAGATGGAGAACAGTAACCGTAGTCTTTATTTTACCTCACTGACTTTTTCCGTCGAGTCCAAATAATGAATTTATTAGCAAGACCACCGGGGGAAGTGGAGACTCCAGGGCGCTGCCTAGTCCAAGGTTTTGATTGATTTAGCTAACTTATTATCATGTGAACGGCTAGTTAGCTAGCTAATTTCCTCTTTATTATTTTCTTATGTTCTAGCAGGAGATGACCTCGTAGTTCTGGTTCAGGAAAGATCGTCTGTCATGACTGTGCATGATAATTAATCCGCCTGTTACAAATCATTCTACCATCAACTTGATCGTGTCTCAGCTGCCTCAGCAAGTTTGAGGATTTTTGTAAATTTTCTTTCATTTTTGTGAAGCTGCTTTGAGACAATGACCACTGTTAAAAGCGCTATATAAATAAAATTTAATTGAATTGAATTGAATTGAATTGAATTGGGCGGCGCGGTGGTGTAGTGGTTAGCACTGTCGCCTTGCACCTCCAGAGTCTGGGTTCGATTCCCCGGCCAGGCTCGATTCCCGTCTCTGTGCATGGAGTTTGCATGTTCTCCCCGTGCTTGGTGGGTTTCCTCCGGGTACTCCGGTTTCCTCCCACAGTCCAAAGATATGCAGGTTAGGCTAATTGGCGTTCCCAAATTGCCCGTAGTGTGTGATTGGGTGTGTGAGTGTGTGTATGTGTGTGTGCCCTGCGATGGATTGGCACCCTGTCCAGGGTGTACCCCGCCTAGTGCCCGAAGTCTCCTGGGATAGGCTCCAGGTCCCCCGCGACCCTGAACACAGGATTAAGCGGTATAGAAAATGAATGAATGAATGAATCGAATTGATTTGATTTGAGAAGAGTATCATGAACCAGTTTAATAGCAAAACAAGGATTTTCCTCCTATATTTCCTGCTTGCTGGAAAACCCTTTTGGCTATTACTGAAAAAGTGAGTAAAAACCTAGTTTATTCCTTTATATAATCTGTCGCCACACTAATGCACTTATATCAACGTTTCACTAGTACTTGGCTACAATCAAGGTAAATATTTACAATACGGCAGCGCCATGATAGAGCGTGCTTAGCATGCTTAGCGTCTGAAACGCTGGCCTCCCAGGAATTCCTTTAAATCCCAAACATGTAGAAATGGCTTAAAGTGATATCAGGGCTGTACATGGATGTGACAATAACTCCCAACTGAGGTCGTGTAATGTGCAAGTTGTGTTGGTGAATGATTGTGTGTACAGTTCCCACAAACAGATGCGTCTCTGTCGCAAACTGGTGACAAGTTATCCGTCGATATTCATTGATCAGGCATTCCTCTCGCTGAATATTCACCGCAACACTGCCGATTGCCGTGGGCTGTTATTCGCAGATGTATAGTCTTCCTTAAGACGTTAAGGGATGCAGCCGTTCATTTTTTTCATCAGCCAGATTCCTGAGTCCGGTCTCTCACAGAGATATTTTTTCTTCTCCGAGCATAGCAATTGGAATGTGAAGCCAGATTAAGCTGAAGTGTTCTTAAAAAGATGCTTACTGCAGCTTTAATTCCTGTAACCATATAGGAAAATGTGCCGACTTGGGACAAAGAGGTTCTATGCCTTTTATTTAACAGACCTACCCTTTAAGGAGTTTATTTACGCCCCATAGTCATATAAAAACCATCTGGCCTATAGATTAGATTACATTAGTAATCTTTTCTTTTTTAGCGTGTACATTACAAAATGTATCTGCAACCCTTCTGGAGGTTAAGTGGCAAGAAGTAAATCTGTTCATTGTCTTTTTATTTTATTTTATTATTTTACTGAAAACTACGTTGAAAGGAACTGAGATCAAAGACGCTAATGGCTCGGCTAAAGTGCTTACACAGAAACCGGTGTGTACAAACCGACTTGCATGCGTGAGCGCGTTTGTGCAAGTCCGTATATAAATGGCTTCAGGTGAAAAAACAACAGTCTTCCCTGCTCAGCACTTTGAAAAAGCACTGTTATGTTTGGAGCGAATAAAATAAAAGTAAATGCCACATTTGATTACGCTTCAATGCTAGCGTGTGTGCAGCGTTCTTACATGGGTTTGTGCTTCATTACTGTGAACCAATATGCTTTTTTTCATCACAGGGCAAATAAACCAACTATCACCAAGGTTCAGCATGTACTGGTGAGACTTAACTGTACTGTTTCTGTTAAAAATTGTAGAAAGTTTTGCTTATTACCGCCTCCACATCTTCTATTTATTTTAATAAGAATGAGCCGGGCAGTGAGGCAGGAACAAGCATGGCTTGGCAAGCGTTTAAAGAAATTAGATACAGTTAAGTCTCTACAGTATGTGCTGTTAAACTAATGTTGTATACGCTTGGGGTGGAACACAATGCCACTGTGTACAGTATATCTGTATCTGTTTAGTCCAGGCAAGGACTAAATCTCCTAAATCTTTCTTATCTTCATCCGTCCAGACTCAGTGATCCTGTAACCTTACATTCACGTTCTTCACGTTCACGGGAGCAGACTCCAGCGTAACCCATTTGCCTATAGGATTGCATCCTGAGTATAGATTGTCATAAAAAGACGTGGAGAAACCCTCAGCCACGTCACCCATAAGTGAAGAGAGGTTTTAAAGCTTAAATGTGGGCACTCAGGGTGTCACCATCTTGGCAGGAACTGACACACCGGTTAATCCATAAGGGGGACGCCGTCTTCCCAAATCAGTTACCACTTACAAGCTAGCAAGCTCAGCTAAAATGCTGGTGGCGTTAATTTATACACTAAAGCATTTGATTCATACTCTACATGTCCGCTCGTGTCAACTCTTACATTTCTTGGGGTAGGTTCAAATATACAGATTCCATTTAGCTGATTAGCTAAAGTGATGCATTACACACAGCTAGCACCGAATTAGGCTTAACTTTATCGCTCAACGTAAGTTTAACTAATGAGCTATGGTACATTCAGCATCATGGTGGTATAGCGGTTAGCACCATGGCCTCGCACCTACAGGTTTGAGGAATTCGATTCTTCCCTCCGGTCTACCTGCATGGGAGTTTGCATGTTCTCCTCGTGCTTGGTGGGTTTCCTCTGGGTATTATGGTTTCCTCCAACAGTCCAAAGTCATGCAGATTAGGCATTCCCAAATTGCCCTTAGTGCGTGTGCGCCTGCAGTGGATTTTCACCCTGTCCAAGGTGTACCCCGTTTTATGCTCTTAGTCTCCTGGGATAGGTTCCAAGCCCCTGAGACCCTGCACACAGCATAAACGGTATAGAACCTGACTGAAGATCAACAAGTTATATTCCCCATACATTTGTGAAATTGTGAAAGGGAAATTTGGTTATGGAGACCAAAACTTTTTTTTTTTTAAAGTTGGGCATTTTTACACGGGAGTCGTTTTGGAGGCAAGCCCCCCAATAGACATTCATGGACCTGTACATTTTAGCACGTGTCTTGGCTTCATTTTCTCAAACTGGAGGTTGCCCCTTGGTCCTGAGATGCTTTTCAGCTCACCACTGTTGTCGAGAGTAGATACAAAAAACATCTCATTGTCTTAAAACCTGTTCTTCATAAACAGAGCGTTTCCACCACCAAACCTCCTGCTCACTGGATGTTTTTTATCTGAAACACTAAAAAAACAGTCCATAAAAATCTTAGTAAATTAGCAATTTCTGAATCACACGAACCACCTGTTAAAGTACTTTGTTCATTATGTATTTTTTTAACAAATATTTCGACAACATATCGCAGTATATTTCATTTTAACATGGGCCATGCTAACGTTAACATGCCGTGGTAATATTCTCATGGCCCCATTCATCCGTCTCAGATACCGGAAACGTCAACACTAGAGCGCCGTGCTGTGATTACAGGGTTTTCCTTCATGTGAACCATTAGATCACCAGCGTCTGAGGGGAAAGACGTGATGTATAAGGGCATGGGAAGGGGAAACGGTTCCTCTGTCCTTTCCTCGCCAATAAGAAATCAGCTAATTGCATCCTAGGAGACCTCCAGCTCCAGACACTATGTGGCCCAGCTGGGATTCAGAGCTGAAATGCAGCTGCAGGGTAGTTTTCCTCACTCCCGAGCAGCTGCTTTAAGCAGAGGGGGGATGGTGCGTTCAGAGTTAATGACTATCAGATAGAACTGACAAAAGCTTCAGTCACACTCACACCAGCTGATGGTATAAATAGCAGCCGAACCTGGCAGGCCCGAGCTGGGGCACGGTGAACAGCATGAAGGAATAACCAACCTGGCAGTGATGTCACAAAAAAGACAGCAGAATCTTCAGTGCAGGTTTATTCAATGCAGATTTTACTGTATCTATGCTAAAAGCAGAAACGTTCTTTTTCAATCTGTATTGGAACCCAAAAGTTGTGTTTATTTTCAATCTATGGTGAAACAAAAGAGTTATTTCTATTCAGAATGCATAGAGGAGTCTAATGCTTGTTCTTTTTGTTCTGAATCTAATACATGAAGAGAGTTCATTATGTGTTTTCATTCTACTTTTATTTTAATTTAATTTAAATTCTGATTTGTGATGAAACCAATGGGTTCCCTATGGTTTAAATTCACGATCGAACTGATGAATTGATTTTATTTGGAGTGTATTGTGGAACATGTATACTATAGTATAGTATAGGGTAAAATGGTGGTTCTATGTGGTTCAACCAGAGTGTTTTGATGGTGATGGAACTGGGAGGTTCACTCTCCCATGCTATGATCGAAACAGAGAGTCTTTTCTATGCCAAAACAAAAAGGTCAATTACACTGCCTGGCCAAAAAAATAAAAAGGTTTCCATTTCAGAAGGGTCAATTTATTGGTCTGCATCAAGCAAAGAAAATAACTAAGGAACTTTTTTATTACTGGAACTGGTTAAAGAACCTTTTCACACATTACCGAACCAGTCGACTTTGTGGTGAAATGTGATCGGCGAAGGATTTTGAATGGAAATCACTTAAACACTTGGTGAAGTTGCATGGTTAAAAAATAAACAGTAAAACCACTAGCTATGTTTAATAGTGAAAGTGCGATGAGAACACACACAGTGCGATGAGAACTCACTGGATTGGGACTAAACAGTTGTGTGGCCATTAAGAAAACCACTTGTTAGTTAGGTTAATAAAAAAGACTTCAATTTGCTAAGGGGTACAAAGATTTGACTTTGGTGCATTGATAAAAAGGATGATGTGGTCTAATGAGTCCAGATTGACCCTATTCCAGAGTGATGGGCGCGTCAGTGTAAGAAGGTAAGCGCATTATACATGGTGAAGTGGATCATTCATGGTGGCCACAGTGCGGGCCTCTGGAGGCAGTGCTATGTTCTGGGGTCTAGGCTCCGAAATGATTCATACTTAGTGGTGAAAGCCAAGCGTTAATTGCATTCTGATCTTATTATCTGTGGGGTTTAAAGCATAATCACTTGTTAATTGGTGAAACCCTCTTGTGTATTTGTGTTTGCACCTTTAATAAGGGGGACATAATTGTAGAGAAACGTCATTAAAGCATATAATTGGACCTTACGGGGTTTGTTTGCTCCTGAACAGATAAAAATGGTCCTTATTGAGTCTTTTGGTCCCCCTGTGAGTGCTCTTTCACGGTAATAAAAAAAAAGTTCTGGAATATGAATGTTAATGTTGAGTTTGTTAAGGAATAACAAATTATATATTGCCTCCTGAAAGGCTTAAACAACCTTTCAAACACACAACATAAATTGCATCCTTGAGCAAGACACTTACGACCTCAGTGCAGGTTACTTACTGCCCAACCCCCAAAACCCCTCAGGTTGTCCTTTTGAGACCATCTTAATACACGCCCCTAGTTAAAAAACATAATGCCGAGTGTGTGTCTGTGTGTGATGGTATCTCATTCTGCATGCTAGCCTGGAGAGTGTGTGATTAATCACCATGCCCCGTGAGATCTTTAGCAGGTACTGTGTGAGAGTGCTTCAGCTGTGAACATGGTGACAGTATGTGCAGGAAAAAAGTGTGGTGACTGTTCTGACAGGATCTTACCTTCCCCCACTAGGCCTGTCTGCCGTTCTGTCGAGTACTTATGTATTTAGATTTCCATGAAGCCAAAACATAATACTGTTTTTAAAAGTGACTGTGTGACACACAAACTGTTTTACATAATGTAATTTTATTTAAACTGTGAATTGATGGTGGCGCGGTGGTGTAGTGGTTAGCACTGTCGCCTTGCACCTCCAGGGTCTGGGTTCGATTCCCCGGCCAGGCTCGATTCCCGTCTCTGTGTGCATGGAGTTTGCATGTTCTCCCCGTGCTTGGTGGGTTTCCTCCGGGTACTCCGGTTTCCTCCCACAGTCCAAAGATATGCAGGTTAGGCTAATTGGTGTTCCTAAAAAAATTGCCCGTAGTGTGTGATTGGGTGTGTGAGTGTGTGTATGTGTGTGTGCCCTGCGATGGATTGGCACCCTGTCCAGGGTGTACCCCGCCTAGTGCCCGAAGTCTCCTGGGATAGGCTCCAGGTCCCCCGCGACCCTGAACACAGGATTAAGCGGTATAGAAAATGAATGAATGAATGAATTGCTGAGGTTTGCTGCATTTTTTGACTTTGGCCATATTCGTTTGGATGTTTGGGTTTCAGATGATAGAAAAGGTTTGACGTGTTTCCACCACTTGTTAAAACTGTGCACTTGCGTACCTTCCAAATCACGTTCATCTCATTCGTATCACTTTTCTTATACCCGAACCAATTCCACAACACAGACGAGGCACCTTTTTTCTTTACAATCTCCTCGTTGTTGGTTTCGTCACATGTAAGTAAACTCACTGCTGCTGCACCGTCTTCTTCCATTGTCGAAGTGTATGTGAAGCCAAACACATCAAAAGTGGGACGAAACCGTGGCACCCGATTGAACCAAATATCTGCGCGGCCCAGTGGACAGCGCAGCGCGACTATCTGGATAGCGCAGAGATTATCTGGTTTATTCGCGCAGCCCGGTGGATCGCGCAGCGCGGATTAACTTGAGCAGCGCCGCTCGAATCACAAACCTGCGCAACCCACTGTTTTTTATTTAAAAACAATTTATTTAAAATGTCAGGACTGTTTAATATTGTTTCCGCCTTGCCATACCTGGTTTGTACGTGCGCATCCCAGCGGGGTGAAATGTATACTGATGGTCGGCGTGATCTACTTCTACCAGCGTCGTGCAGGTTTGTGATTCGAGCAGCGCTGCTCAAGTTGGTCGGCGCTGCGCGATCCCCCGGGTCTGGATATTTGGTCTGCCTACGCCGGCTCAATCGGGTGCCACGGTTTCGTCCCTCTTTAGATGTGTTTGGCTTCCCATAGAAGTGAATGTGTATAGCGTGGTTACGTAACGTGCAAACGTCACGTGATCTCAACCGCGATTAAGACGATAGACCAAAATCTCTATCGGTTGACAAATTTCTACCGGTTAACCGTGTATACCGGTATACCGCCCACCTCTATAGCAGCGAATGTATTGCTTACTTTAAATGTTTTATTAATAAATAGATATTCTTAGAATCTGTATGTTTTGGAAAATTACAAGCTAGCAAGGAAAGGAAAAAATTCTTAATTACCTTCGCTATTTTTCTTGTAGTTGTTGTTTTTGTTTAAAAATATCTACAGTACTTGCTAGAATCAGTATTTTATGGGAATATTAAAAGTTACCAAGGAAAATGGGCTAAAATTATATTAGCTAGCTCGCAGTTTTAACTAATCTAAGAAATTAGCTAGCATAAGATTTACCTAACCTTATTATAAAATTATAGAAATATAAAGCTTACATTATCTTTAATGCTATTGTTGTTGTTTTTAAAACAAATAATTGCTAAAACCTATATTTTATGACAAATTACAAGCTAGCAAGAAAATTTTGCTAAAATTATATTAGCTAGAGGCGGCGCGGTGGTGTAGTGGTTAGCACTGTGGCCTTGCACCTCCAGGGTCTGGGTTCGATTCCCCGGCCAGGCTCGATTCCCGTCTCTGTGTGCATGGAGTTTGCATGTTCTCCCCGTGCTTGGTGGGTTTCCTCCGGGTACTCCGGTTTCCTCCCACAGTCCAAAGATATGCAGGTTAGGCTAATTGGCGTTCCTAAATTGCCCGTAGTGTGTGATTGGGTGTGTGAGTGTGTGTGTGTGTGTGTGTGTGTGTGTGTGCCCTGCGATGGATTGGCACCTGTCCAGGGTGTACCCCGCCTAGTGCCCGAAGTCTCCTGGGATAGGCTCCAGGTCCCCCGCGACCCTGAACACAGGATTAAGCGGTATAGAAAATGAATGAATGAATGAATATATTAGCTAGGCTAGCTATTTAGCAATTTCCACTGAGCTAAGAAATAGCAGCTATCTTAAAGTTTACCCAAATGTAAATGTTTCTGGTTATTTGTCAATC